>JANEYF010004487.1:175000-722701 GCA_029963845.1 Rhamnusium bicolor | reverse complement strand
TGCAGAAATATTAAAAAAACATTTAAATCACCATTTGGTGGTCGGTAGACACATGTAATTGCAATATTGTTGTATATTATACTACACATTTCAATGTGACACACAATTGAGAATTTTGTTATTTTTGTTATCTCTAATAATTATTAGAGATATCGTCATTACATAGTATTGCAGAGTCCCCATGTATGTGTTCAGTTCTAGAGAAATAAGAACATATTTTATAACCTGGCACCAATATATTATTTATATTTTTAGTTTGTACCCAATGTTCTGTGATACATAGTATGTCAATAGTTTCTGCTTGACTAAATACCTCAATCTCATCAATCTTATTTAACAAACTCTGAACGTTGACATTACATATTTTTAGAGTAATAGTTTTTTTATTATTTAATGTTTAATGCTTAAATAATGTAACACCTAACTTTTAACGTGCCCACGTCGCATATACATGGAATCCATTACGACTACATAATTTGTTCACATTTAGATGTCAAAGTTTGAGTAAAGTATCTTAAATATGTCTGGGTGTTGCATTCATGACACTGTATAGAAAATTCCGAACATGGCCGCCTTAATATGAAACATGTTTCAAAGCTACATGTTACATAATATTATTATTAGTAGGATGTTTTCTATTCTATGTATTATCGTCAATAAGTATAACAACTATTTAGTCAACATCCACATTTTTGAAACTTTTTCCGATCGTTTTATGGATATATCTGTATATTAGATAATGGAAATACCAGCAAAGTGTGTTCTTTCCGATAGTTGAGGCTTGCATACAATTATCGTGACGGCCTACTTACGATTTGAGTGCACTGGTTTTATTAGGTCAATAGTTTTCAATAAAAATGACATTCTTTAGGATTCGAGTAGATATAAATTATTGGTTGTATAGTTGCGGTTACGGCGACAATGTCCAGCTGACCAGATGCCTTAGGTCAACGGTCATGTAAACAATTTTAACGGTAAATGTATTTTCAAAGAAGAATATTATTGAATATGCATTTTTTTTATAATACCGAGGTATTAAGAGTTTTCACATGAGAACTAATATAATTTATTCGCAGACCTTTACAGGTTTATTGTTATTTTTATTATTATACAATACTTAACGATGTGGGATTATCGAAGCCGATGAGATATAACAGTTATCTGCGTATACTATTATACTGTAACACATTTTGTGGATAAATGGAATAGTGGTCGATAACAACGTACGAAGTGATTTAACGTACACTTTCTCTAGGAGTAGAAACTAGGCTAAAGAATTTTTGGAATTCGCGCGTTTACATAAATAATTTTAAATAATCTTAAGCTGACATTAAATACTGACGTTAATTATGCCTCAGAGTTAACTTCAAACACGAGAAATTTCTTTAAACAATCTACAGGGTGTTCCAAATTGCATAGACCAAACTTCACCAAGTGATAAAACTTCTCAAAATAAGAAAACAGTTCCTGTAGACATGGGTCAGGAAGTGCTTAGATTCCGAGATGCAGGTTGCTCAAGCTTAAATCTTGAACATGCTTTTTTATGAATTAGTTCGAAACGTCTAAAGATAAGCAAATGATAATTTATATAAGGCAAAATAACAACTATCAACCGAAATCTTTCAGGAGCGGGTAAAACTGGGGGCCTAGGTAAAATTTTGTCTCAACTTTTTTGTGTCACTTTTCCATTAATTCATGAGTAGAACTTGAAAATTTGAAGTTTTCTATATAAAAAAACTTCCTAACATTATTGTTATGCAAGAATAATGTGCCATGATTCTATGTTTTTCAACTTTATGTCAAAATCATGGCTACTAGACTGCTATAGTTAGAAAGAAAAAGTAATGATTTATTTCTTTCTTAAATGATAATTGTAATACTCACACGGCTAATTAATTTGTTAAACTTTGTTCCAATAAACATTTTTACATCGTTTGGAAAGATGTATATCATTTTCAAACGGAAGCAACAAATTTTTTTGTTATACAGGGTGGGGCAATAGTGCGTCCGAGTTCAATATGTCGAATCCTATGATAATTAGAAACTTGGTTTAAAAACATTAATAAATTAGAGAAAGACGTCTATAACCCGAAATTATTTTCGAATTTACAGGGTGAGCCAAGACGGTTCTACAGGGTCAACTAACATTTTTTTTAAATGGAATGTCATATATAAAGCTGCAAATCGTTTCTGTGTATCATGGTCATACAGTACAGATGTACTTACTGTCGCCGGCATTCCCCTTGACCGCGAAACTCTTTCTCCAGTCCAGTCTATTATTAGCTTTCGAGTTGTGTACACGTTAAGTCACTTGGGCGTATTGCATATTGTTTTTGTGTTTTTATTTTACTTGTTGTACTGTATTGTTGATATTAATTTAATAATAAAGCATGGCAGATATACGAAGGGGTAGAAAACGGCCATTTGCTGACAAAGTGAATAAATTCATAGGTGAATTCCCGGACTTATTCTATGATGGTGCTAAAATAATTTGTAAAGTGTGCGAGAAAGATTTGATGTGCTGGGATAAGCGTAAACGTAAATAATGTACATCATAAAAATAAAAAAAATGGCGTGCCATCGACAACACAGATTTACTATTAATGCTGATTGCCTGTGATGTTCCGCTGCACATACTCGATAAACAACCATTTCGAGAGTTCTGGAATAAATACAATGACCAGGTGAAGTTACCAAGTCGCACAACGTTATGTAACTATCTACCTACTGTACACGTAGACATGGTAAATAAGATGAAATGTCAATTAAAAAATACACGGCTGTGGTTATCTGTTGATGAGACAATAGATTGTAAAAAAAATTCTATTTTAAATGTTACAATACGATTACTGGACCGTCCTAAACCGACAGTTCTACTGTTATTAGCTAGCAAAAGACTAAGTCAGTGTACTAGCGAAACAATTACCAGGATGGTGCTGGAGACGTTAGAAAATTTGAACTGTCAAAAAGTCAAGAGTTAGTGTATGTGACTGATGGCGCCGTGACAATACGTTCGGTAGGCCGTTCTTTGCAAGAACAAGGTTGTACGTTTATACATGTTACATGTAAGGGGCCTGCTTTACATCTTGTGGCAGAAACTATTCGAAAAGGTTTTCCAGAGGTGGATGCATTAAGAGCAAGTACAAAAAAAGCGTTTCATAAATCTCCTAAACGTGCATTTCATAGCAAGTTTCCCGGTATTCCTGAACCACCACAGCCGATTATTACACGTTGGGGAACATGGTTGCAGGCAGCTTTTTATTATGCTGAATATTTCCAACAAATAAAAGCTGTGATACTACAATTCAATCTAGATGAAGTTCCAGCTATTAAGGAAAACCAGACAAAATTCGAGGATATTTCCGTTGAAACAGCTTTAAAAAATATTGCGAAGAACTATAAACCATTACATGAAAGCATAAAAAAATTAGAAAATAGTGCGTTTTCATTAGTGGAGTCACTGCCAACAGTGGACGAAGAAAATTTACTGCTACACGCTATAGGTGACGCAACAAATGGGCGCGTTAAAGAAAAGTTCGCAAGTGTGTTAAATAAAGACACCGCTTTTACCAAATTAAGACAAATATGTGATGGTGCAGCCCCAGATCCGTTAAGTGCGTTCAAAGACTATTTTACGTATGCGTGTATTGCATCAGTAGATGTCGAACGGTCGTTTTCAAAATATAAGAATATATTTTCACCAAATCGAACATCACTCATGGAGACAACCATAGAAACATACCTGATGCTGCAAAATAGCTACACATCTTCTCCAGTTTGTGATAAGCAAGCTAGTTCATTAAGCTAGTTAAGAGGGTAAGTTTTACATACATTGTTATAAATTGTAACAGTTTATTGTTTCTCGTATTAGTTAATTTCGCGTACGCCACTGTCCCACGGAACATTTTTGACAGCCCTAGTCATATATATCAAAACATTTTTTGAAACCTCTTTCTATTCCTGTATTATTATTGACTCTCTCCCAACCACTTGGATGTAATGATTTTTTTTGTTGAAATTATGCCATTTAAGTGTATATTAAAAATATCACTACATTCACAACTATAGATTCTAAGAAAAAAATAAGTTAGTATCAGTTATGAGACATCTGTGTGGTTACACTCTGCCAATTTCACTTCCTAAAAGTATTGAGGTGGCAAAGAATGATTTTTAAACTTACAACTATTTGAACTGAATTTTCTCAATTTTTTTCAAATGGAACACCCTGTATAATTTTGGACGATGTGATGTAGAATTAAAAACCAACCATTTTCTGCACGTACATCCCCATGGATATTTATAACCATTTTTGATTCATTGAACAGTAACTGCAAAATTTAGCAATAAAAATTAAAAATATGTATATATATTTTTGTAATTCAAGAGAAGATATTATAGAAAGTGCCCCATATGTTGTCCATTTTGATTGACACATATTTCAATACGTCTTTGGAATGAGGTTTCCTCTGTTCATAAAATTGCCGGAGTGATATCAATCCTACATCACATCGTCCAAAAATATACAGGGTGTTCCATTTGAAAAATATTAAGAATATTCATTTCAAATAGTTGTAAATTTAAAAATCATTTTTGGTCATCCTCTATACTTAAGGAAATGAAATTTGCTGAGTGTCATCACGCAGATGTCTCATAACTGGTACTAACATATTTTTTTCTTAAAATCGATTGTTGTGATTGTAGTGATATTTTCAATATACACGTGTAAATGGTATAATTTCAACAGAAAAAATCATTACATCCAAGTGGTTGGGAGAAAGTCAATAATAACAGAGGAGTGAAAGCAGACTACAAAGAGGTTTTAAAAGATGGTCTGATATACAGGGATTGGCAGAATAGATTTTACAACTTAAAATTGCTCTAAAATCAATATACATTTTTTAAACGTAAGACGTTTCTATCCATTAAATAAAGCATGCTTTGGAGTTTCTTTGACAGTTGTCAAAATATTGGATCGGCAGAATTCACTTTATAATTTAAACTGGAAATAAATATTTTATTTGCGAAGGTAACAACATTTAACAAAGAATTTTACAACGAAAACGAAGAAAAGAAGAAGTTATTTTTAAGAAAAAATTGTGTGGGTTAAATGGCCCCCTTCCATCTCCATACACTCTTCTAACCGATGAACAAAATTATTCATTACAGCTCGTAACACCGCGTCAGGATTTCCATGAATTTCGTCGCGAATCGCTTCTTTTAATTGGTCAATGTTTCGTGACTGTCGTCGAAATACCCGACTCTTGAGAAAACCCCACAAAAAATATTCGGGTGTAGTCAAATCGGGTGATCTGGCGGGTCAGTTTATGTCACCACGGCGTGAGATTAGACGTGTAGGAAAGAGTTCTCTACAGGCAGTTAAACTTACATCTGCGGTATGACTGGTAGCACCGACCTGTTGAAACCAATACTGGCGTTCGTCGTCATGAAGTTCAGGCTCAAAAAATGTTCTTATCATATCTGCATATCTCCTAGACGTAACGTTCGTCTTCCTCAAAATAATATGGCCGAATTATTCTCGTTGAAGATAAAGTACACCAAACAATAACCCTTTGCGAATGTGGAGGTCGTTGATGAAGGTCAAGTGGATTTTCTGTGGCCCAGTGTCGACAATTTTGTTTGTTAACAAATCCGTCCAAATAAAAATGAGCTTCATTGGACATTAATAGACGGTGTTCAATGTCTGGATGCTGTTGTCGTAATTATTGGATCTTATGCAGAACCCTATTCGACTTAGTTTGTCTCGATTACTTAGTTTTTGCACAATTTTGTAAGGGTGAAATTTCATGTTATGAAGCATTCTCCGAATACTTCTATCAGATACACCCAGGGCATGTTGCTTAATTGGTCTTGTTGGACTTGCTGTAATTGCATCACGAACTCGCCTTTGACTTTCTTGCGTGTTTAGTGATCGCGGACGACCTGAATGTTTAGTGTTGACAACGGATCCTCCAGTTCGGCAGTTTCTGACCCAACACATAATTATTGGACGCGACGGAACATTTCTCACGCCAAAAGTTCTTCTAAAATCACGTTGCACTTGAATAATACTATTATTTTTGATAAAATCTTCAACACAAAGAATTCGTTGGTATATACGCCAGTCATTCATTTTGACAACTGTCAAAGAAACTCCAAAGCATGCTTTAAATAATGGATAGAAACGTCTTACGTTTAAAAAATCTGTATTGATTTTAGAGCAATTTTTAATTGTAAAGTCTATTCTGCCGATCCCTGTACATGGCATTTCATTTTTAAAAAAATTACTTGACCCTGTAGAAACAGCTTGGCTCACACTGTATATTCGGAAACAATTTCTAGTTATAGACTTCTCTGTCTAGTTTATTTATGTCTTTAAATCGAGTTTCTAGCTATCATAGAACTCGAAATATCGAAGTCGGACGCACTATTGCCCCACCCTGTATGCAGCATAATAATTAATTAGTCTTAACTACTGTTTTCATTTAACAAATGTAGCGAACTCCAAATGCATAAACCAAAACCTCCACCATTTCTTCAAAATCGTAAAATGTTTATCTGAAGGAAATATCTCTGTAGTAACTACTATGTATGTTTTATTATATACTCGTACACTCTGTGGAATTTATGGTACATTATGAACTTAATTTCATTCAGTGAATAAATTCAAGGGTCGAATGTCTTTATGTTCACAAGCATTTTACATTCTTCACACCTGTGGATACGTATTTATGTGGTTGCTTGCCGCTAGTCGTATGAGCAATTTCGATACTTTAATCGGAGTTATAAAACCATCTGAACTGTAATAAATTACCAATTAAAATTCTAACTACTTGTGTATAACATTGTAGTCAGGTAAATATCATCGCTTCGAAACCTGATTTTTTCTTGAAAAATACTGGGATAATTGTTTGTAAGCGATTTTATAAAAGAGCCAAATTAAATTTGGATTATGCATGTAAGAAATAATCGTGTAATTCACTGAAATATCCGAGGCAGTTCTGGAGAAATTTCATGTTAAAACAAAATACCTACTTCATTTTTTCGAACCGTGTACAAAGACTGGATATGTAAAAGGCAATGTTTCTATTCTCCTATAAAAACTTCCCATGTAAAGTCATTAAACAGTCATAATCACCTCAATCAGTTTAATGAATGATATAAATTTAGCATAGGTAAGTAACAGGTGTCAACGTCATTAGTTAACACTTTTTTTAGTCTATTATAAATGTAAAAAACAACACAATAGAATAACCATTTGTCATTGCATGAGGTTTACAATCAGACACTTCACAAAACAACTCACTTTGTCAGGTATTTTGTGTTCTATTGTTAATTTTTTTGAATTAATTAAATGTGAATATAAACATTGACGACAGTTCTAGCAGGCTATGAGAAACTGATAAAAAAAACGTTGAATATGCAACGACCGTCTGAGGTTCACGTTTCACTAATAAATATGTATTCACATTGTGTTAGTAATCATAATCAATCAATTACATGAATACATTGCGCAAAAATTTTGAATAAGCAGTTGTAAAAAAAATTGAAAACATGACAAATAATGTTCTTATTGCTAGTTGTTTTGCTAATACATAATTGTATTTGTTATATACACGGTCTCAGGAACTTTTGATTAAACAGGAGTATTAAAATGTTAAATAGGATGAAAAACAAAATTTCAACTGGAAAAGCCTATATTTTGTTTATTTTTCGAGTTAGAAAAAAATTTTCAAATAAAGGTTGTAGTAAATCAATTGCACTCTATTAGAATCTCTGCAAAGTATATACAGGTGGTACCATAAAAGCAGAACAAACTAAACTTACATTTATTTAAATATATTAATTTACATTTTTGAAATCTGTGTTCTTTTGTGATTTCAGATATACAGGGTGTCCCCCTAGTGCGTATTTGTACCATAACTCTGTAACTATTATAGATAAAAAAAAGTTAACACAAAATTTCCTGAGCATTCATCATTGCATACTCTAAAAATAATTTTAGTTATACAGGGTATTTTGTTTCGGCTGGGTAGTAATCAATTTTGTTAAGTTAAATAGAATACCCTGTATATTATTGTATACTTGGTTAGCGAAGCTACTGTGTTGGCGAAACGATTATTATGTAAAATATATATTCAAATATATATTCAAAATAAATTGCGTGAAAATCAAAAATCAACACAAGGTTTTATTATGTTTCGTATTTCAAATAGATAGTAAATTTTCTATTTGCCATCCATTACATTTTATACACCGAACTTGTCTTCTTACATTTGCAATTATGTTTGCCATAACAGCGTTGTTATTATTCAATATTCGTATTTCTGTTCTAATTTATTCCTTTATTTATTCCAAGTTATTACTTTCTTTATAAACAAAATTTCTCAAATGTACCCAAAGAAATGCGTCTAATGGCGTTAAGTCCAGACTACGAGGTGGTCAAGGAATGATTCCCTGTTTTTCTATCTATACTTGATTCTATTTAAATAATTATTAATACTGTGTGGGGGTGTCCTGTCCTACTGTTAAATAATATCGGATTGTAAATGCATTTCTTCTAATAAGTTATTCATATCATTTCTTAACACAATTATTAATACAATTGTCCTCTAAGGGTAGAAAATAGGCTCTGTACTTTTTTTATTTATTACTCTACGCAAAACATTTATGAATTTTCTTCCTTGGAACTGAATCTCCTGAAAAATATGAGGATTTTTGGAAGACCAAAAATGTGAATTTCTTCCGTTGAAGATACCAAACATGTTGCATGATGCCTTATCGGTCTAACGAATAATAACCTATTGATCATGTTTCTTCAACGTCGACCGCAGCCTTGCTAGGTCTATCTCCACTACACCTAGTGGTGGAGAATGAGGCACTAATGGCAGCATACAGGCTGAAAACAACTAGGTATGGGACCATCTCAAGGAGAGGATACCAAACTGAAGTATTCCAATATGTAGGAAAAAATCGGCTACTCGATATGCAGAATCAGCACAACCTACAACTTCACAAAAACTTTCAGGGTAAAAATACCTGAAAGGGATGGAGAAGGAGGCAGGATGCAGAGACAACAAAATGATACCATCTGGTATACTGACGGATCAAAAACGTCAAGCAGTACCGGAGCAGGAGTTGCGGGAGAACAACCAGGGACAGACATCAGCCTGCACCTTTGAAGTATCGCAACAGTGTTCCAAGCCGAAATCACAGCAATAGACGTCTGTGCACAAGAAATGATACGGAGGGCATACAAAAATGAGAGAATCCGCATCATCACTGACAGCCAAGCAGCCCTCAGAGCTCTGGAAGCAGTAGAAATACGATCTAAAACAGTAAAAGACTGCCTGGAGTCCCTGGAGAAACTTACAGAACACAACAGTGTACAACTGGAGTGGACACGAGGACACCAGGGAAATACGGGAAACGAAAAAGCAGATATGCTAGCCAGAAAAGGCGCTAAATCAATTCTAACAGGTCCCGAACCGACTTGCAGGGGATCTTACAGCACCGCGAAAGGATCGGTAAAGGAACTATTAAGACAGAAACACTACTCGCACTGGTTAGAGATACCGGGAATGAGGCAGTCACGCTTGTTCATCGGAGAAATATCTAAAGCAAGGACCAACGAAATGCTAAAGCTGAGCAGAAAACAGCTGAGGTGTGCAGTGGGAATATTAACGGGACACTGCACACTAAACAAACACGTAACCAATATAAGGGTGAAAGACAATCCAGATTGCAGGATGTGTGGTGAAGAGGAAGAAACTCCTCACCACATCTTATGCGAATGCCCAGCCCTAACGGCGTTGAGACTAACACACTTCGAGGGACCACTTTTAACCCCGGAAGAGATAGCCAGAGCTCCCATAAACTGTATACTCGCCTTCTGGCATAGAACGGGTCTTATGGAGTAATGAGACTATGGGGTACAATAAGCTTAAGCTTCAGTACAGCGGGTAGTCAAAACCGCAACCCGTAAGGAAAAAAAATTTTTCTTCAAACTGTTGCCGCCTTTCTTGTCCTGCGGATCAATTTTTAAACCGACAATATAGTATAATCCTTAAATTTGTGTTTTTTATAAGTTTTCTGTATGGTTCCATAGAAAAAAATCGAATACCTTATTGCGTCTCTTATTGAATTTCTTGGATTCTCTTGAAAATAAAGTAAAATATTGAGATTCTCTATCTTCATCGACTGTTCTTCGTTTCTTGAAAAATCTTAACATTCCAAACGACGCTACTAACGACATTTTTGTAAATATTATTTTTATTTTACTTTAGTATTTGTGCTAGAATCTTCACCCTAATTAGAAAATATCTACACCTACTGCAATTAAGAAACATCTGGAATAGAATATAAAAAATTCTCTCGTAGTATTGTTTTTGGGACACACCGTATAAAGAATTCATATAAATTTTTTGCCAGCTTTCAGGAACCACCGAAAAAACTACACAAATAAAAGCAATTTTAAAACCTGGTAAGGGATTTGATCTTTACATTAGCTTTTTCATTATTGAAATAAATTTAATATAATCAAAAGCGTCATGGATTGTTTGTTGGCCAGCGATGTGGCACTAATAGCATTGTATCCTGTGAAATGGATCAAAGGCCAGCGACTTCAGCTGTTCTGAGCAGATGTTGTGCAAAATATTCTTTACGTGTATATACTAATATAAATGTCATGAATAGGTACACGGTAATAATCGTGAAATTAAATAGTCTACAAACAATCGTTTTTACCGCAACAAATAAATATGATTGTTGCTGTACGAGGCGGTTTCAAAAGAAGATGGTCATCGACAAAATAATTTAAAAAAAATGTAATATATTCTTGACAAAACCAAGTATTAAAAGATGGATAACGTAACAAATTTAGTTTTAGATTGCAAACACGTATGATCAGTCTTATTTAAAATTACTCGTGTTATTTTATCGTTGGACTATATTGTTGATACATTAATGGGGAAACATGCACTAAATTATTTATCAGCCTTATTTTCATTTATATTGCCTGCAACATCAGAAGATCTATTTGTACAGCCCTCAGAACAACGACAAACATCACAGCAATAAAAGTTCATTGGAAGGCATAAACAAGTTTCAAGCGGACACACTGCCTTTCCAACATAAGAGCAGAAAAATTCCAACAAGTCAAATGCCTTATTACTTCCGAAATATTTCGGTTGTAATAAGGCATTACCCTCAATCAAACCACTTTCTGTTGGCTTTCATGATTCTATTGATCCATTAATAGTGTGAGTCTACTCACTTGATTACCGCAGACTCGGAGAACGTATTGAAATACCGGGTGTAACAGGATCATGGTACACCCCCTTTTCTCCTTTAGTTTTGAAGATAATTGATTGAAATTTGGGATATCCTATATACATCATAAGCGGCACTTTTTGACATACAAGTGATTTTTCTTCACTTCCGGTTTCGCCGGAAGTGAAACTAACTTTCGATTTTTAAATGGAAAACCATATATTTTATTGCATTTTTCAATTCTGTATAATCTTCTGAATCCAACGGTACCAAATAAGTGACATTTCAAACGTCAATATTTTTTATAATAGAATTTTTAGTTTTCCATTTAAGTGTGCCATGACGGTTCCGATTTATTCTAAATGACCCGCGTAATGCTACAAAAATATAAATCCCGTCAAAAATACTAAAATACGTGATTGATGAGCAAATAAAGTTCATCAAAATGGTTTTTAGGACGAAACTCAATTTTTTCAAATGGAACCATATTGGTACCGTGGTACCATTCATTAGTACTATTAATAAATTTATCATATGTCGTATTAAAATGTGCGATAAATACAAACAAAATTACAGCTAAAAGAAAATAAGAAAATACAATTTTGTTCTAATTACCTTGTTATACATAAGGTAACTTCGGAATACAAAAAATGAACACAAAACATTACAACAGTTGTTCAAGATGCTGTCCATTAACGTCAATTCACTTCTGAATTCGCATAGCTGTTTCCCGAAGAACGTTCGCCAATTGCTGTGCCTTTATGCTATTAATTGCGCGTCTTACTCGTAGCTCCTGGTCTTCACGGGTTGTAACGGCGATTGCGTAGACAATATTTTTTAAACGACTTCAAGCAAAGAAATCAAGGGGTGTTAAATCAGGTGATCTTGGTGGCCACCAGGACCATTTGTCGAAATTACGTTTTCTCCAAATCTCCATTGAAGGTAATCAATTACTATTCTTGAATTATGGGGAAGAGAGCCATCTTATTGGAAATACATTTCTTGTCGTAAATGGAAAGGTAATTCAGCTAAACTGTCCTCAGTTTCATTCCAAGTATCTGGCACCAGATAAAGGTCCTTCAAATATTATTAGACCAATGATTCTACTACCGATTATTCCAAGCCAAACATTGAAACCGAACCGCTTTTGATTTTCTTGTGTTCAATATTTTGTACTTTGTCGGTTAAATAATCCCAAATTTTTAAACCCAGACTCGTCTGAAAATAAAACATTCCCAAAAAATCATTGTTTGGCTGCACATTATTCTGCAAAATTCAATTGCAATATTCCATCATACGTTCGTAACCATTTTCGTACAAGTGCTGATGCAATTTTGGTATTTAAAAGATTTATAGTGGTATTTGTGCAAAATTCGGCTTACTGTTTGGTGACTGATTTCCAATTCAAACCTCATTTGCTTTAAAGAAATAGTCTTATCAACTTCTACTCGAGTCAAAACATTAATTTCCGTTCCTTCGTCAAGAACGAAATTTTCTTCGGGATCATTGTTGGGCTCACTTCGGAATTGATTTTCAAGACGATTAAAATAATTTCTCGCTGAACATTGTCTATCAGGATATCGTTCGGCATAAAGGTGTCTAGCCACAACGACATTTTTTCTACATTCCCCATAAATAATTAACATGTCCACTTTTTCATCTCTTGTATAAATTTGCGACATTTTGAACACAATTAACAAGAATTTTAACAATTTTTAAAGACACAATAAAAACATCGGTAAACCAACAAATGTTCGACAAGCCAATTATTTCATTGGTTTCAAAGCCACCTTAGTTACCTAGTTACTTCTTAACATTTAACTAGAACAGAATTGTTTGTTTTTATTTTCTTTTGGCTGGAATTTTGTTTGTATTTATCGCACATTTTAATATGACATATGAATAAATTCCTTATTAATAGTACTAATAAATGGTACCACGGTACCATGGTTCCATTTGAAAAAATTGAGTTTTTCCCCAAAAACCATTTTGATGAACTTCAGTTGCTCATAATTCACATAATTTAGTATTTTTGACAGGATTTCGATTTTTCTAGCATTACACGGGTCATTTAGAATAAATCGGAACCGTCATGGCACACTTAAATGGAGAACTAAAAATTATATTATAGAAAATACTGACATTTGAAATGTCACTTATTTGGTATCGTTGGATTCAGAACATTATGCAGAATTCAAAAATGCAATAATATACAGGGTGTTCCATTTAAAAATCGAAAGTTAGTGTAACTTCTGTCGAAACCGGAAGTGAAAAGAAAATATCTTGTATGTCAAAAAGTGCCGCTTATTATGTATATAGGATGTTCCAAATTTCAATTAATTATCTTTAAAACTAAAGGAGAAAAGGGGGTACCTGTTACACCCAGTATAGCTGGCAGCGATGGAGGCAATTTAGGCAATTTGTCGGTGGCCGGACTTTTTTCTCTTGCTAAATGATACAGCCATGAATTTACCAACGTGTCTGCTTTGGACTTTTTCTGGGGATCATATAAAGCACTTAGGAAGATCATTACTGCTTATGTAGCTATTTCTATAGGTAACCATATGCATTATGGGAATCAAACGAAGATCTGCCTCCAACATCTTCTTCAATGCAATGTATCACATGTAGAGAACTCCTTTTGATGAAAAACTTATTTTTTTTCTAAATAATTACTAATAATAATTATAAATAAAAAATAAGTGAATTAAAATATATAATAATTATTTAACAGAAACAATTTATGAAATAATTAAATTAAAAATTTGAAGACAAACAAAAAAAAGCGTTTAAAACATAACTATTTACATTAATGTTGAAAATGTTATCCATTTTTGGTTACACGTCTTTGGCATTTTTCTAAAACGGTATTGGTCACTCGCCGGATGGTATTCCTATTAATGCCAGCAAATAGGTCTCGTATTATTTCTTCAAGCCCTCCTACAGTCAGGAGGTTCAAACACATAAATTTCATTCTTAACATACCCCCACAGGAAGAATCCAAAGGTATAATGTCAGGTGATCTAGCTGGCCATGATATTGGACCACCACTGGAAATAAGTCACTCGTAACAAGTTTTTAATTTCCCTGGATTTGTGGGCTAGACAACCGTCCTGTTGGAACCAAACATTCTGGCACTATTGCTCTAATTGCCGGTAAAATATGATTTTCTTAATGTTTAGATACCTTTGTCCGGTTAATGTACTGTTATAGAAAAAGGGTCCAGTAAGTCGATTTCATAAAAAGAATAAAACTCGCTAATTTTACTTAAAGAGAGAATAAATAGCGTATACGCTCGTTGAAGATATAAAATTAGTATTTTATTGCAATGATCTTAATGCAAAGAGAAAACGAAAACATGTTTACCATAAATGCCGATCCATACATTAAAGCCAAATCGTTTCTGCAATCTGCGTTGGGCACGGAGTCCAGGGTTTTCAGTAGCCCAATGGTGGCAATTATGGCTATTAAAAACACCGCAGTTATTAACATATGTTTCATTAGTCCAAAAACGTTATTGCTTAAGATGGCATTTTCTTGGCATTTATTAACATACCAATTACAAAATTCTATTGGTCGAAGAAAATCGCCTTCCTGAAGGCCTTGTACGATAGTCGGCTTGGCTTGTACGGATGATATTTGTGTTTCTTCAAAACTCTTGGAATCGTAGCCTTAGGAAAGTCTAATTCTGTATTACGTAACCTTGTTGATGATGCTGGATTAGCGTTGAAATAATCTATTATATTGTTGTCACGGTTATCATTTCCTTTTTTTATACCTTTTAAAACATGGTTTTTCACAACTTCCAAAAGTTATCAAATTTGTCGCAAGTTTTGAGAAATATCTTTCATAAGGTTGTTGCTTCTCTGGGAAATTTTCAAAATAACTATTTGAGCCATATTTGCATTTCTGTTAATTTTCACATAACACGGCAACATATAAAATTTTTCTTCGCTGGAATAATGTAAAGCCATTTCAAATAATTAAAACACGCATCACGAAAAAATTTGAACAATATTTGTTGCTAAAAGTTTGACGTAAAAATTCTAAGTCTACTTGATATTTCACAGTTTTCATTTTAGTGTATGGAATTTTGATTTACCTATTTTTTCTGCGGAAAAAAATATCTGTGGAATTGACATTTTATTACGTATTTTGTTGAAGTAAATAAAAATTACTGCTTACGAAATTTTTGGTGATAACTGCTAGGACTATAAAATATTGTTAGGTTGTTAGTAAATTACTGAGTAAACAAATTTAGCGTTTTATTTAAATAATTTTTTACTGCTTTGTAAAATTTACCCAAAATCTATTATTTAGGAAATAATTGTTACCCTTTCATTAAAAGGTAATTCCCTTCTTATATATTATATTATTTATTTTGAGGTGTTGCCATATCTAGGAGTGAAAAATCCAGTATGGCACCCATAAGAAAAACGAACCTGATGACGGTCTTTAATAACTGAAACGTTGAAACTAAAATCTTACTAGACTGCTAAATTCTACGATAAAAGTTGCTTTGAGAATGTTTCTACAGATTTAAAAATATTGAAAAATAAAACATTTATGGCTGATATTAGAAAATGCAATATTCAACTTTTTCGGCGATATCTCAAAACTTCTAACAGCTGAAATAGTTTTGAAGGTGGCTATTAGTTGGTAACAAAATTGTCTAAAACTTTCCCTATTTAACTGTTTTTCTATCTCTTAGAGTTTCCGTGATCCCATTACATGTATAACCAAAATTGCCCACACTGTATATTTTAGTATGTTTATTTTGACGCAAGGAACATGTTCCCGATTTTTTGCGTGGTTTTTGAACACCCTGTATAACAATATAACCTGTATTTATAATATTACCACTGAAAAATTAATCTGTTCACTCTTGTATGTCATTCTAAGAATCCTCGTATAGCGAGGAAGAGTTTTCTGTTTGATTTCATGTAACGATCAGATTTCTAAGATAAGACAAACTTCCTTGTTCCAGATAATAAATGTAGTGAGCAGCGCTGGTGACCTATGGCCTCTGGATAGGCCGGAAGGCATGCCGTCAATTCAGTCTCTGGAAGTGATGTGCGGGAAAGATCACATGGACGTGCACCTGACATTTTCTCAACCTTTCGAAGGAATAGTGTCGTCGAAAGGACAACATGGTGATCCTAGATGTGTTTATGTGCCTCCTTCGACAGGACAGACATTCTTTTCGTTTCGAATAGCTTACGCACGTTGTGGAACCAAACCAGATTTACATGGACAGTTCTATGAAAACACCGTGGTTGTGCAGTATGATAAGGATCTGTTGGAAGTGTGGGATGAGGCCAAGCGGTTGAGATGTGAGTGGTTCAACGACTATGAAAAGACTGCTTCTAAACCCCCTATGGTTATCGCTGACCTTGACGTTATACAACTTGATTTTAGAGGTAAGATTACTAGTATTTCTGTTAGTTTGTATTGTAGATTGAGGTTTGCTGCCGGATTCTTTATATTATATAATTTCTTAATGTAGAAAGTGGACTTCACCGATTGATGTGTGGTAGATAGGTACTTGACAATTGCGGTGGTCCAGCCCATATTTGGTAATATTTCTTAAGGTTGTGACCGTTTTTCCGAAAAAAGGTATAAGAATATCAACGAAAGTTAATTGACAATCTTGAATAAATTATTTGGGCCCTTTCCCACATTTACATTATCTGTTATTCTTGATAACTCGATTAATATTTGATATTTCTGCATTTCACGCAAACTAATCATTTTTCAAAATTTTTTCAATACTTCGAAAAATACTGGAATGGTTATTCTGCTTTTCCCTCTTAGAAATAGTAACTGTTAAGGTGTCAGTCTATTTGAATCGTTAGTAGATGGAATTTTTTAGGTTTTTAATACGTTTTTATAGTGTTAAATTGTTATTTGTAAGTAATGAATTCGATAGACGCAGAGCTGTAAATTGTTTGATGTTGAAAATGGTCTAAATATTTGTTAGGTTATTAGTATGGTAAAAATGATTAATGGTGCCAATTAAAGGACCACCCAAAAGTCAAAAACTGATCTTTTAAATTTACGAACAACGTGGTTCCTTAATAAAAGATTTTATTATGTATTATAACTGTATATATCTATTTAATCGAATATGGTTAGAAAGTGTAGTATATCTGTATCAGGTGTTTTATTAGAACGGTCGGTTATCTCTAAAAATTGTATGTGTTTTAAAACGTCTCTGTTAAAACCGAAATAAGTGTGATAGGGGAATTTAAGTACAGAGCGAGTTTAAAATTGTGATACTTTATAATTACCTATATTACATATCGGGTGATCCTAGGATATGGTTACGACTTTGGTCACTCAAAGTTAAGGAAAACGTAAAACGAGGAATTAATTTATGGTTTTTTTGTAAGAATATGTTATTTTCTTATAACTTTTAGGTCTTTTATTTATTTATTTATTTATCTATTTATTTATTTAACTACACTATCCCATAGTAAATTATCAATTACGGGATAGGAACACAAACTATAAACAAAATAGTGCAACAAAATATCTGCCGAATAGTTACACAATATTCAACATTCAAATACATTATTTTACAAAACATAGTTTTAAGATAACAGTATATAACATAATACAGAAATGATGACAAAATTAGAGAAAAAAAATGTTATAAAACAATAATTAAATTAACACAAAGTGACTAGAAGCTCATAATAACAAAAAAAAAGAAAAGAGGAAAAAAAAAGAATTAATAAACAGATTACTAATACACTAAGTAGTCCAGACCTATTAGGTAAAATTGTTAATTTTTTAAGAATTTGTTTTTTATTTCCTTTATTTTACAATTGAATATATCAATATTGTCTTTAACCGCTGAATAATTACAGCAAGCTTGAAAGAGTGGCGATGCTTTTAATAGGTTAGTTCGAGGAGTGGACTGATGAAATGTTTCAGGAGAGCGCGAGGCTAATCTCAGTACATTAAAGTCAAGGTGTTGGAGAATTTGTGGACAATCAAAATCATATTTAATTATCTTGTGCAGAAAAATGATAGAGTGCATGGATCTTCTTTCCTTCAGTGACACAAAATTATATAAGTTTAATAGCAAATCTTGGGGAAAACCAATAGTGGGGTAAATTTTGTTATCCTTAAAATACATATACTTGAGAAATTTACTCTGAATATTTTCAATACTGTCTATATATGCGGCATATGTTGGACACCATACTATGGACGCATATTCCAGACGTGATCTTATGAATGCGTTATACAGGATAATCACTAAAGCTGGCCGAGGTCACCTGGCCGACAGAGCCGTCATATGACTCATATGTTTACATCATATCATAATACTTGGATAAGTACAATAAATGGAAATAAATTTTAACAATAATGTTACATTTTATAAAAATTTATATAAAACTCACACTTTTAAGCAGATTTATGAAGTAGTTTGGTTGTCTTCATCACAAAGTGGGGAAGATCTATAGTATAATAGCATCAGGTATGTGTCTACAGCTGTCTCCGTCAGCGATGTTCGCTTTGGTGAAAAAATATGTATGTATTTTGAAAATGACCGTTCGACATCTACGGATGTAATACAGGCATAAGTAAAACAATCTGTGAACTCACTTAACGAAGTTGTAGATGCACCATCACAAATTTGTCTTAATTTGCTAAAATCAGGATCTTTCTGTAATACACTCTCGAATTTTTCACTAACGCGATTATCTTTTGCGTCATTTATAGCCTGTATCTGTGTATTTACGACTTCCACTGCAGCGATTCCACTAACGACAATGAACTATTTTGCAATTTTTCTATTGCGTCGTGTAGTCCTCTATAATTGTTATTAATAGTTTTTAAATCTGTTTCAAGGGAAACGTCTTGAATGCTTGTCTGGCTTTCCCTAATAGCTGCAGCCTCGTTAGGGTTGAACTGTAGTATCACAGCTTTTATTTGTTGAAAATATTCAACATAATAAAAAGCCGCTTTCAACTACGTTCCCCAATATGTAAGAATCGGCTTTGGTGGTTCAGGGATACCAGGACACTGTCTGTGAAATGCTCGAAGCCGTTTAGGAGATTAGAGAAATACTTTTTTTGTATTTGCTATTAATGCATCTACCTCTGGAAAACATTTTCGAATCGTTTCTGTCACAAGATGTAATGCATGCACTTTACACGTAACATGTAAAAACTTACAATTGTCTCTTTGAAGAGAACGGCCTACCACGCGCATTGTCGCGGCTCCATCAGTCACAAACATCAATACTTGACTTGTTGAAAGTTCAAATTTTTCGAATGTCTCCAACACCACACGCGTAATTATTTCGCCAGTACACGCAGTTAGTCTTTTACTAGCTAGTAAAAGTGGAAATGTTGGTTTAAGAGGGTTCAGTACACTTACTATAACAATCTGTCGTCTCGACAATACATAACCAGAGCCGTGTATTTTTTAATCCATATTTAATCCTATTTACAATGTCCTCACGAACAGCTGGAATATATCTACGTAACGATGTACGACTTGTTGAAAGTTCAAATTCTTCGAATGTCTCCAACACCACACGCGTAATTATTTCGCCAGTACACGCAGTTAGTCTTTTACTAACCAGTAAAAGTGGAAATGTTGGTTTAAGAGGGTCCAGTACACTTACTATAATATTTAAAATAGATTTTTTTTACAATCTGTCGTCTCGTCAATACATAACCAGAGCCGTGTATTTTTTAATCCACATTTAATCCTATTTACAATGTCCTCACGAACATCTGGAATATATCTACGTAACGATGTACGACTTGGTAAGTTCACCTGGGGATTGTATTTATTCCAAAACTCCCGAAATGGTTGTTTATCCAGTATGTGTAGCGGAATATTACAGGCTATTAACATTAACAATAAATCAAACATAAACTGAATTGTCAAAGGCATGCCATTTTTTTTATTTTGATATTGCACGGTATTGATATGACGACGACAATATGTTTTGTACCAGCACATTAAGTCGTGATTGCAAACTTTACAAATTATTTTGCATCCGTCATAGAATAAATCCGGAAATTCACCGATAAATTTATTCACTGTGTCCGCGTACGGTCGTTTTTTACCCTGTGGCGCGTTTGACATTATGTATAATTTATAGGTACAACGTCACGCATTAACCTTTCAAATAAGACTGCAGCGTAAATCACTTCTAAATCGGCACGTGTGACGCCAGCGCAAGACCGTGGCTGTACTCCAGTCACCTCGGCCAGCTTTAATAATCACTGTGCTAGGGTCAGCAAAATCTTTACTATTTCTTATTACAAAACCAAGATTTTTATAGGCTACTTTTAGTGTCACGTTAACATGTTCATTAAAAGACAGTTTACTATCAAATATAATTCTCAGATCTTATAAAGCAGGGACGAGCCAAGAATACATTGGCTATTTGATAAGCAAAGGCTAGAGGATATAATTGCCTACTGAACGACATCACATTGCATTTCTTAATGTTAAGAAGTAGATTATTGGCAAAACACCAATCATTAATTTGATTTAATACATCCTGTAGCCGAGCGCAGTCATCATATGAGTCGATTTTAGAATACAATTTCATGTCGTCAGCATACATTAGAAAGCCGATTTTGAGAGAGGATGTTATGTCATCTATAAATATATTAAATAGAAGGGGACCAAGAATGGAACATTGCGGGACTCCTGACAGTACATCTATATTGTTAGACTTATATCCATGATACTGCACATATTGTACTCTCTTGGAGAGATACGAGCTAAGTAGATTTATGACATCTGACGATATTCCATATTGTTCTAAGCGATTTATTAAAATTGAATGGTCTAGACGATTAAAGGCCTTGGATAAATCCGTATAAACAACATCAACTTGTCCTTGATTATCTAAAGTGTCTGAAATATATTGCGTCATACAGACCAAATTAGTTGTAGTTGACCTAGCATTCATGAATCCATGTTGATTTACATCAATTATATTTTTTACATGATCATATATATAACAGTGTAAAAGAATTTCCAAGACCTTACAAAAATTGCATAAAATGGTAATGGGGCGATAGTTACAAACATTATCGCTCCCACCATTTTTAAAACCGAGACAGAGCCGTGAAACTTTCCATATGCTTGGAAATTTGGACGTTTTTAGCATTAAATTAAATATAATGGTTAGCGGGTGAGCAAGAGCTAAAGCACAGTCTTTAAGCATAAAAGCAGGAATGTTATCAGGACCCATAGTCATCTTTGGCTTTAGCCGGCGAATACATGACATAACTTGCTCTTCAGATATATTTTTTATTACAAGAGTATCATTGGTTTTAAGATCATCACTATTGATATTTGTATTCTGAGAAGGGAGGTTTGATGATTGAGAAGGGAGGTATGATGATTGAAGAAGGGAGGTATGATGATCTTATCTAGTTTACGTAAATATATTTTCTATATCAGTGATGCAAATTTTTAGCTGCTCAAAATCTTTTCTGTTAAAAATAGCTAATTTTAATAATGTCGTTACATAAGATTCTAATTTGTAATTTTAATTTTACAAATAATAGAAAACATGAAATAAATAGTTAAATGAATATCAAAAATAAAGTTTGAGATTCACTGTTCACCAGCTTTTTGCTACAATCATCCAACAATGTAGTTGTAAATAAGTCGCTTATTGTGTATATCTATGCACAACTGGTCTGCTAGCAATTGAAACGATAACATTATTGCTGATTTTGACTCTTTGAAGAAAGTTGCAATTTTACACCGGCCCGACTGTGGTAAAACTTACGCATTGGATAAAAAACGAGAGAGGCGTGCAGAGCAGACGTGTGTAGCGTCAAGAAAAAGTGAATTTTTAGGTTGTTATCCGGGCACCATAAATCCTATAGATCTGAAAGCGATTCTGTTATGTGCTCAAAGGATTTAAAACGGGTTTCAAGATAAGCCTACTAGTTTCAAGCAATATGATAAGGCCAATGAGGCTTAAGATATATGGGGTTATCATAAAGTAAAGGGTCTATTTTAAATTCTTATATAGTTTTAAGAAATTATGGTAGTAGCAGAAAGTAAACAGATTCTAGTTGCCTCAATAATTGGATTTTAGTGTATCTATGGAAAACAAAAGAATTGTCGTGACAACTATTGATACAAGTGTCAAACGATATAATCGTAATTTAGAGAACTGTAGTTTTATTAGTCGGTTTGGATAAAAAATCAGTAAAGAAAACCTCAAATTCTCATTTAGTCGACGTTTCGACAAAATTTATTGTCTTCCTCAGGACTACAACATATAACATAAATTATGTATAGATTCAAATAAATAAATAAAGATATAGAACATTAAACACGCAGTATGACTCGATAACAATATTTTAAAAATTGAAAAAAATTTTTAAATTAAAAAGTTCCATAAAAACAAAGTTATAAGTAACAAAACGAGGAAAAATTTATTATTTAAAAGGTAAAAAATATTTTTGTTTGAATAAAAAGTAACAAAAAAAAAAAATATATTTTTTACCTTTTTAAATAATAAATTTTTCCTCGTTTTGTTACTTATAACTTTGTTTTTATGGAACTTTTTAATTTAAATTTTTTTCAATTTTTTTTAAAATATTGTTATCGAGTCATACTATGTGTTTAATGTTCTATATCTTTATTTATTTATTTGAATTTATACATAATTTATGTTATATGTTGTAGTCCTGAGGAAGACAATAAATTTTGTCGAAACGTCGACTAAATGAGAATTTGAGGTTTTCTTTACTAATTTTTTATCCAAACCGACTAATAAAACTACATTAAGAGATTGTGGATACGAAACTCCTTAGCTAAAAAATTTAGAGAATTGTTCTCAAAATAAAACTCGCGTAACGTAAATTGCAACAATTTCAATATGGATCTGCAAATAAGAATTGGTTTGCTGCAATGTTATTATGAAGGCGGTAAAAATTATACTACTGGATTACGAAGATTTCGTACGAAAATGGGTTTGAGAGCAGGGCCGTGCAAAATGAAGGCGTATCGTAATTTGATTAACAAATTTGAAAGAACAGGGTCTGTAAAAGACCTTCCGAGATCAGGAAGATCTAAGATTAGTGATGTTCAAGTTGCAGAAGTTCTTCAGGAAAATCAAAACGTAGCCAATACTAATCTGCTAGCAATCAGTAGTGTGAATGCGATATCAAAACGATTACAAATGCCATACACCACGGTTTGGAAAATTTTACGGAAAATCCTAAAAATGTATCCCTATAAACTGCAACTGCTGTTTGAATTAAATGACGCATATTTTGCTCTCAGGTACGATTTTTCATTACACGTATTGGCTCAGATGGAAATTGAACCCGAATGGTTATCCCGTATTTTATGGACAGATGAGGCCCATTTCTCTCTTAATGGTGGAATTAATACTCAAAACTGTCGAATAAGGTCAACAGAAAATCCACATGAAATCGTTCAGCAAGGCCTTCATGACAAAAAAGTCACCGTTTGGTGCGGTTTCACAGCTAATTTCATCATTGGTCTATACTTTTTCGAGGAAATACAGAATGGGGAGGCCGTATCTGTAACTGTTACTGGTGAAGAACACCTGCAAATGTTAAGGGATTATGCAATTCCACAGTTGCAAAACGAGCACGAAGGAATTGAAAACATGATTTTTATGCAGGATGGAGCACCTCCGCATATTTACCGACCAGTTAAAGAATTGTTAACTGCGGTTTTTCAAGATCGTGTTGTAAGCAGACATTTTGCAAATTCATGGCCACCAAGATCGCCTGATATTAACTCAGCGGATTACTGGCTGTGGGATTATTTACAAAATTTGGTGTTTAGAACACGGCCAACAATGCTGGAGGAATTAAAGGACAGTATTAGAGAGCAAATTCATGCAATTCAACCAGAAATGTTGAATAGTGCTGTATACAATTTGAAGGAACGGTTGGTAATTTTCCAACAACAAAATGGAGGTCATATCGAGCATTTGCGGTAACTAGTGTTTGACATCAGAAATCCGATTACGTAAGCAACTAGATTCCATTTACGTTTTGTTATTACCTAATTTGATTTGTTAAGAATATATAAGTTGAAATATATCCCTTACTTTGTAATCACCCGTTACTTCTACAAGAACAAAACGATATACTTAAATAGCAGTTGGTAATTTAATAGGCATTTTAAAACAAAACATATTTGAAGTAGAAATATTCAGAACTAATAGGGTTTGTATGAACTGCCGCCATTATTTCTCTTGACAAGAGATGTATAATGGTCAGCCATATTGGAAATGTTCCGGATTGAACAAAAAAATGTAAATTGTATCTAATAGAAATGTTTTCTAAAAACGATTTAGTACCACTGAACCATATTATGGGAGGATGCTACCAATTGATTTATTTTTAAGTCACCGAGAAAAAATTACCAATACCGGGTGTCTCAGCCTCGCGTCGGCCAAATGTCCTGGCTCTCTTATAAGAGATATCGAAAAATTTCAAAAACGGGGTGATAGAGGGCGCAAAGGTACATAGTCTAAAAATATTTTGAAATATACAGGGTGATCCATTGAGGCGTGACGATATAAACTTATGTTTTTTTAAATGGAACACTAGGTATATTATTACATATTTGAATTCTGCTTTTAAAGACGACTCAAGCGATATGCCACTTGATGGATCTGCGATGGGTCGGTACCATAATATGGGTGAGTTTGTACCAAAAACATGCCAACTTTGTGAGCTCACTGTGACGTAATGGAAGGACATTTTGAGATCTAGATTATGTCAAAAATTGTCAATCACCCTGTAGCTTACGCTACTTTTATCGGATCTAACGAAATCGGTCATTTTATACCGGGTGAGTCAGGAAACGCCAAAACTACTTTTTCTCATTTTTTTCAAATGGAACGCCCTGTATATTATGACACCAAAGGAAAGCCCTTTGAAAGAGCTTTCCACTGATATAAAGGTTCAAGGGTCTATCTATCATGGGTGCCAAGAATTTGATGGCAAAGTGGCACAATTCGAGGTTTATTAAAAAATTACGCTCAATTTTCAATTGTTTTGTGAATTTTCGCTTAAATCGGCGCTTTTCAGTAAGAAAATTTCAAAAATAATTATCCTTATACTCGGAGAAAAATACCGTACTTCAATGCAGAAAAATACTTAAGTATAAAATAGTCAACGCCTGATAAATTTAATTTTTTTTTCTGAAATGCGTATATAAATTCATGTCATGACAAGTCTTTTCTAGCCCGACGTAATTTTGTCGCGAAATGATTTATTATTTTAGAACGGTGCTTAATAAAACGTAGCTTTTCGTAGTATTTTTTTTCTCAGCTTTAAAATGGTGTAATTCATTCTTCTAAAATAAGACCAAAAAATACTTTTATTTTCAATTCAATGAAAGATAGTAAAATTTTTGTTAAGTTTGGAAAGCTGTTGTTCCACGTACTATCATCGAAAGAATAAATAAAAAAAAATTGTAGAGAATTTCAAATTGCTTCCAACTTTCAATTTATCGAAATAAATTCAAAAAAATCAAGTAGGTACCTGTCATAAAAGTACCAGTCTTGTCAATAATTTACTTTATTGTTGTAAAATTTCGAGTGTTGATATTTTTCTTAGTATAAACGAACGAGTAACAATGAAATTCACCCAACAAGAGTTAACTGATATGATATATTGTTTGGGAGAAGCTGATAGGAATTGCTTATTGGCATCAAGGATTTATGGAATGAAATACCCCGAGAGACGAACTCCTGATCCCAACTCATTCAAAAACTTGAGAGAAAGATTTGAGGACACTGGTAATGTGTGTTATACCAAAAGAAAATTGAGGAACATGGTTGTAAATAATGAAGAACACGAATTGACAGTTTTGCTTCACGTGCAAGAGAATCCTCACATAAGTTGTCGTGAAATTGAACAACAAACCGATGTAAGTAAAACTTCTGTAAATCGTATCATCAATAAATACAAATATCACCCCTATCACATTCAACTACACCAAGACCTTTATGGGGAAGATTTTCAAAATCGTATTAATTTCTGCAATATAATGCTAAATAAAATTAACGAAGATGCCCAATTTTTATCAAAGGTTTTATTTACCGATGAAGCTACCTTTCGCAGTAATGGGACAGTAAATCGCTATAACATGCATTATTATGCGACTGAAAACCCGCACTGGGTCAGGCAAGTGGATCACCAAAATCGATGGTCAATTAATGTATGGGGTGGTATATTAGACAACTATGTCATTGGACCGTGGTTTTTTTGAGGATGGGGCATTAAATGGCCGAAGATATCACAATTTCTTGCGTTTGAATTTAGAGGGGCTGCTTCAAGATGTAGATGAAGACGTTAGAGAGAACATGTGGTTCCAGCACGACGGTGCACCCCCACATAACCATCGAATAATAAAAGATTTTTTAACTAATTGGAGAGGGGAACAATGGATTGGTCGTGGAGGACCCATAAGATGGCCGGCACGGTCTCCAGACCTAACTCCTTTGGATTTTTTCCTATGGGGTTATGTGAAGCAGGAGGTCTACAGGGTGAGGCCCACAACCAGGGAGGATATGCAGGAAAGAATCGCTGCAACATTTCGCAATGTCTCAATAGCTACACTAGCCGATGTTCGAAGAACAACTGAAAATCGTTTACAACTGTGTATCAGGGAGAATGGGAACAGTTTTGAACATTTAGTTTAATTTCCAGTGCTTCCACCCAGTTTCTTTCCAAATAAAGTTTTCGTTTCCTCTCTTTCTTGATTTTTTTTTTGTCTGCAGAGAACTATCATGGTGCAGATAAGTTGATATCATTATTTTCGAAATTGTCTTACTGAAAAGAGCCGATTTCAGCGAAAATTCACAAAACAATTGAAAATTGAGCGTAATTTTTTAATAAACCTCGAATTGTGCACCTTGCCTTCAAATTCTTGGCACCCATGATAGATAGACCCTTGAACCTTTATATCAGTGGAAAGCTCTTTCAAAGGGCTTTCCTTTGGATTCATAATATACAGGGCCGTTCCATTTGAAAAAAAATGAGAAAAAGTAGTTTTGGCGTTTCCTGACTCACCCGGTATAAAATGACCGATTTCGTTAGATCCGATAACAGTAGCGTAAACTACAGGGTGTTTGACAATTTTTGACATAATCTAGATCTCAAAATGTTCTTCCATTACGTCACAGTGAGCTCACAAAGTTGGCATGTTTCTGGTACAAACTCACCCATATCATGGTACCGACCCATCGCAGACCCATCAAGTGGCATATCGTTTGAGTCTTCTTTAAAAGGAGAATTCAAATATGTATTAATATACCTAGTGTTCCATTTAAAAAAACATAAGTTTATGTCGTCGCGCCTAAATGGATCACCCTGTATATTTAAAAATATTTTTAAACTATGCACGTTTGCGCCCTCTATCACCCCGTTTTTGAAATTTTTCGATATCTCTTATAAGAGAGCCAGGACATTTGGCCGACGCGAGGCTGGGACACCCGGTATATCTTTTAAAATTTATGCTCTTAGGAAGCATACGAAATTTTAAGAACTATCTAACCCACATGTTACAATAAACTTATCGTGGTTGAAAATTTTAGCCCACTAAGAGTTCCAATACTTAATTATAAGTAGTCCATCTATAAGCTGATTCGTTCTCAGTTGTCGCCATATGTTCATTTTTTAATTATGCATAAAGCTCATCTATAATATCGTTTGTGGAAAAGTAATCGTAGCACTATATTTATTTGCATTTGTGTTTACTTCATTAAATACAAAACGTCCGCTCAAAGCATTTGTGTGTGCCTTTTTAAGTTTTAATGTGGTATTGTCACGTATTTACTATTCAACACCTATACTCGTAGATTTGTTGATTGAAAGTCAAGGTAACATTTATTCACTACTTTATTTACTAATTAACAATTAACAATAATATATTAATGACTCTCTTAACTATAATCATAATTAAACACTTTTAAATTTCTATCTTATTTCTTCTTTACTTGTTCACTTACAACTTAAGACTGACTCTCGGCCCACCGTTCGCCTTATTTATACATCCATTCACATAGTCTAGAACATCTTGGAACATTCTCGGCCGTTCTCGTAAAATTCTAGTTCCATCTATTCAGTCTTTACAGTCCAGTGGCGTAACACTATTTATCCTAAACCAAGTTTTTCTTTTATAATACTCTTCAGACACTCTACGAGTAATGATTTAGACAATTTATTAAAACTTGAAAGTTTTAAGAGTAATTTTGAAAAGAGGCATGTAAGCTATTTTCTAGGTGGTTCCCTGTACTCTTATAAGGGTTTTAAATTAGTTTTATTGAGACTATTTGCGTTTATACGTAGCCTTAGAAATAAGCTTAGAGGATATCTTATAAAGCAATTTAAAACTAAAATTATTCTTTGGGTACCTGTGAACGGCTTGTTTGCTGTTACAGATCGGTACATATGCCTACAACCAACCAATATTTCTTAGAATGATGTCTTAATATCCCTGGAAAGTACAAAAAAATATAAAATGCTAAAATAACATAAAATTGTTAAACGAAATTAATGATTCGATACCACACACAATCTTTACATCAACATATACATATTTAATTTCAACGTTAACGTCGAAACTATTTTGTAATATATTTTCTAACTGACACTTTAATTTATGCAGGTGACAATGTGGACTGCTGGATGGAAATACAGCATGGCAAAGGTCCGTGGGCACCTCCTGTTAGTGGCATCGTCCCGCTGGGCTCAACATTAACATTAGTCGTCGCTATAAATGACTACAGAGGTATGTTTATGAATTCTTAATTACATGGTAACCACATTAATGCAAGTGCTTAACGTCAAAACAATGTCTAACATGATATTACATAAACGTATATTGAATACTTTATGGCATATTATCGATTGCAATAAAATGTACCGAAAGTTATCGGATTCGTGTACAGGATGAAAAATTCTTTCATTTACTACTATAGATAATTCTGACTTACTCAGTTTACGCAGTGTTTCTTAATTTAATCTTTCCCGATACTAATTTTCAAAAATGACATGGATGGTTTTCGTAAATCTTGCAAATGTATTTTTTTGGTATGTATGCTAAAAAAAAAATAGTGTAAATTCTTTCACGCAAACACATTGAACTCTGAAAGTGTTTGTTATATTTCTAATTAATATGTATCTTATGGTTGTTCTCAAACATATATTGGGAAACACCAAATTTATCTAATGCTCCTTATTTGAGATCAGCCATATGCTCTTTGAATCAAGTCGTAATTGACAGTTGCGTTTGACCCATATATTTCTGATTACAGTTATAAAAACTAATTTCGTAAATACCAGAGACTTTCCACTTCTTCCAATTTTGTCTTTTGATTGCCTAAAAATTGTTGTAATTTATTTTCGGACATATCAACCCAATTAGATAATTTTAACAGGAATACGTTAGAACACATTGGATATAATTGTTGACAATATGGAATTTCTCGTTCTTGCAATTACAACTTTAGAAAGACGATATGGCAAGAGCATTAGCATTCATAATTACAGTTACTGCAACGACTATAACTAATTTAAATTGCACTGATTATATAAAGCTCTTACCAGTGGCGTTTCGTGGGTCAAGAGATAGGGAGGTCAATTAGAAAAGTTTACTGTATTACCTACTTTTTAAACTGATTTAAATTCCAAATCGATCCTCCCGTCTTTTTGAAATGCAAAGTGGTCATTTACTTTTTCATTAAAGACTTTTATCTTCTTTATTAATGCCCTTTCTATTGTAAGCATAGCCAAAGAAGATAACCTTTCCTGACCCATGGTATTTCTTAAAAAGGTCTTTATTCTTTTTAAGGTGAAAAAACAACGTTCACTTTCGACGGTATCATAGGGAGAGGACACAAGATTTTTAACAGTTTGACCCTTTCAGAAAAAGTATTGCACAAATTATTGTTAATAAAAAGCTGTAACAAAGCAACTGCACCTTCACTATTGGAAAAATCTTCTCGGCTATATAATACTTCTAATTCAGTTTTAAGTTTCAAATGATTTATGACTGGATACTCCGTTTTAACTAATTTAATTAGTGAGATATTTGGTCTTGTAGAGAGTTTATTATTATTATTATATTATTACTTTGACGTTTCCTCTAGAAATACTGTTATCGTTATTTCATAATGCTATGAAATCTAAGAATCATACGAAGAGCACAAATAAACAAACTCATTGACAGTACCTGTTCATTGTGAATATCTCGGCGTGTGGAGTCGATATATCCGCAACGTAAAATATATCTATAAAATTCGCCATGATAATTAGTTATATGGTAAACGTCTACGGAGATATGTTTATGAATTCATAATAATATAGAAACATCTTATGTAAATGCCTTTCTGTCAAAGAAATGGCTAAAATATTGTTTAAACACATGCATGCCGACTATTTTATTGACGTGATTTATCCAGCTACCATACATACCGTCTGACAATATGCCGTATTATTAAATCGGTAAATTAGAGAACGACTAAATTATTATTGTCGATATGTTTTAAATCAAAAGTTTGCATTGACTTGTCAGATTCACTGTTGATTATAAAAACTTGAATTTTTAGTGCGATCTTTGGATTTGTAATCATGCTGTTTGTGATAATCCCCAACAGGGACAACGGCAGTGATGTTTGTTAGAAAATAGTGGCATTCCATCTATAAAACAAAGACTAACTAAAACAGTACGAACTAATATAGTAAATAATATATTTTTGGTTTGTCAAGTTTTTGGGAAAAACAATGAACGATGAAACGGAGGATGCCTCGACTAATTGTTTGCCATGATTTTGCAAAAGATGGCTTTTCTATCCGCTATCAATCGGAATTGGTACAACATGTTTAATATCATCAAAATGTCCACAGAAATCGAATACATACATTTAGCTAACGTTGTACATGTGGATTCTTCAAATCAAATGATAAAATTTGATACGTTATTCAATTTGTTTTCGACGCCACACTTTCAAATATGTATATCACATTCACAGAATTAAAATTCTCCAGAATGCAGACCTACTTACATGTATTATCATTGTTCTCGATTATTTTATTTAAAATCTAGACATCTTTTGAATTCGTGCCAATAAAGAAAGACATTTAGAAGCAAATTGCGTGAATCGCTGGGGAATTAAATTAAAATAATGAATAATAATTTCTATTAGGTACTTTGAATTCATTACAGCTCTCGGGTATTGTGTTTTGGTGTTATTTATTCCACGGTAGGTTTCCATAATATTTTGTTCCGGATTTATTTTACTTGATAAAAATGTAGATTTAGATATTTACCAGAGAAAGTTTTACGTCGTAAATTTTATACATTTTTAGAGTGGAATACGTTAGAATTCGGACATAAGTCCAAAGATGAACATAAGTTAAGAACATTGATTAATAACTTTTTTGAAAACTGTCTAAAAATTTATTAATTAGTTTCTTACAATTCATAAATCAATGGTTTCAATATTACAATGTCTTAAATTTATTCCGTACATGGATGCATGGCTGTTTCTTGTAACAGTTTCTTGATCTAAACGCTTAATAATTGTGTAATTGTTACTGCAATTAGTGATATTTATTCATAACGCAGTTGCATCTCTTCAAAAAAGTATTTAGCATATTTAATGAACAACTTAAGACTGCTAGTACACATGGGACGGCAAGCAACATGCTTTCGATATAATTTAATATGAACCAAATTTGAAATAACAAAAGTCTCTGAGTGTGATTCGGTAACAGGGATTTTTTTTTATTTATTTATTTATTTATTTATTTATTTATTTGCAATAATTTGTCCAACGAGTGACAAAACCCAGTTACATGATAAATAGACAACATGTATACACAAAAATCCCAAATAATGAACAATATCCTACAGAAATATGTAAAGATACAATAATACAAAATATATGAACTATATAACAGCATACAAACAAAATAATATAAATTAAAATAAAATATCACACAATACAAAGAATATAAAAGATATTAATTAAACATACATTAAATAAGCATTTTTTATATCAACAATTTTACTGATAAATATATCCAGACCGTTCTCGATGTTACTATAATTTAATTACATTTGACACATAGGAGATGCAATTAAAACGTTTGTACGAGAGGTAAGAAGCATAACTATATTATTTATCCTTGCACCTAATCTGGGAGCTCTATATATAATAAGTGAGGTAGTAGAAGGACAGTCAATCTCATTATTAACTATTTTGTACAAAAAAATTACTGAGTGCATCACTCCTCTCCTAATTAGATTGCCCATTTCAAATTTATTTAAAAAAAATTCTTGAGGTATTCCTATCCAAAATGAAAATTGCAGATTTGAAAAATCCTCATTGTACCTTTTCTAATGTTGTTATGTAAATATTATAACTAGAATTTCAAACAATAGAAGCATATTCTAGTTTGGACCTAATAAAATTAACAAACAACATACGTAGAGTGGACAATATCTTAAAATCTCTGCTGTTGCACAAAACAAAATCTAAACTTTTCAATGTTCCAGATACATATTCTTCAATATGTTTAGAAAAAGTTAGTTCGGCATCAAATGTAATGCCAAGAAGGCCTTTCACAAAGTCAGGTGTCTCTAGGGTGCAGTTATCCAAACTGTAGTCAAACATAAATGGATTTGTTTTCTGTGAAAAATGCATGACCTTACATTTGATAGCAATTAGAGGGAGACGATTGTTAACGCACCACTTGTTAAGAATATCAAGATTGTGGTAGAGTCTCAGGCAAACAAACTTAGAATTTATGCAAAAATATAATTTTAGATCATCAGCATATCGCAAATAATGTACATCTAGGTTAATAACTATATCATTAATGAATAATATTACAAACTATGGACCGAGTATAGAACCCTACGACACTCCAGACGTTTGAGTAAGCTCAAAAGATGGTCACCTCGATACTGTACAAATTGAGATCGATAAGATAGATATAAACAGAATAAATTTGTCAAAGAGATGCTAAAGCCAACGCCTTCCAATTTTGTTAATACTTATACCGTGGTCCAATCTGTCAAATGCCTTGGAAAAATCATTGTAAATAACGTCCACCTGACCTTTACGATCTATTGCTTCAGCGATAAATTGAGTCTTGCACACAAGGTTCAATACCGTAGACCGTCCCTGGATAAATTCATGCTGATCTTCAACAACTGCGGTTTTAATATGAAATGAAATACAATCATTCATACATCAATAATTCAAAAACTTGCATAAGATAGTAATGGGACGATGATTTTCAACTTCATGCTTATTACTCTTTTTAAATACTGGACAAATTATGGATTGTTACCACGTATCCGGAACTGTCTCAGTTTCTAATATCAAATCAAAAATAATACAAAGCGGTTTATAAAAGACACTAGCACAATTTCTAATAATAAATGCAGGAACTTGATCAGGTCCAGTGGTCATATATGCTTTCAGTTTTTTAATTAACTTAAGTATCTCATTCTCACTAAATTGCCCAAATGCGGAGGATGTTAATATTACATAAGCTTTTTTCGGGTACGTAATCACTAGAATTGATAAAGACATTGGAAAAAAATCTGCAAAAGAATTGACAGTGTCTTGAGGATTTTCAAGCCTGGTATTGTTATAATTCGTACTACTAGGAATACTTGAACAGTTTTTTTTTGGAATTAATGAATCCCCAAAATTTATTTGGATTGGCTTTTATAGAATTCTCAACCTCTTCATTGTATCTATTAGATGCGTCACGAATAGATTTTTTAAAGCAGGCTCTTATGTCTACTTCTTCTTATTATTAGAATCGAATCCTTATCCTCTATATCATCTACTGTCATTTTTAGCAATTCATCTGTTCTGCATGCCCCATGATTACCTATTATTAAAATAACCTGCAAGAAACACTTCATAATTAATTAAATTAGTAAAAAATTAAAAGTGATACCTACAGATTATCTTCAATAATAGAAAGTGTTCATAAGGCGCTTGTTAATTTTATGCTCAAAATAGGCCAATACTTTTTTAATTTTCTCAGCACTGCATCATTCTTTAAATTCTTTATCAGATTGCCTAGTCGATGTTTGGGGGATAAATGAATTACTTTGTGCTGCTTCAGATATTTTGGGAGACAAATATTCTTTATCGTCCTCAGAGTCCATTTTTAACAAACACTTCTTTCAACTCTAATACTTTAATCTCACAATATTAATAATTATTCATAAACTGTCAAATAATGTTGATAATCCTATAATTTTTATTTAAATTTTTGGTGTGGTTTAGAACCTTTGATGTGAAGATAACACTGACGTAGTTTTCCACGAAACACCAAAACACTTGACGCGCATTTCGTTAACCAAGTTGGCATCATCTGGAGATGATTAAAAGTAAACTTATACTAACAATCCACCCTATTTATACCTAAACTATTGTCACAGTTCACCGAACCGTCACGATTCGGCGAACCGTGACCCACTAACCAATAAAGCGGGCTCTTTGGGATAGGCCCTCTGTCACTATTCATACTATTTTTCCACTTTATGATTTCCAAGCTTCCAAATGCATCCAACTGTCTAGTATTTGTTACATTACTAATTAATCTTAAATTGCTAATATCTATTTTATGGTTGATCTCAAACGCATGTTGGGCTACACTAGACTTATCTGTTGTACCATATTTGAAATGGGCTATATGCTCTTTGATTCTAGTTTGAATTGATCGTCTAGTCTGTCCAGCATATTTTTGATTACAGTCCTTACAGGTAATTTCGTAAATCCCCGACTTCTCGTTTGTTTCAATTTTGTCTTTTGGATTGCCTAAAAGTTGTTGTAGTTTGTTTCCAGATGAATGAACCACTATCATACCTACATCTTTAAAAATATTACCAATATCACGGGTGAATCAAAGATCGAATTGAATCGATACAAATTTCGGATTTCCTCTTTCATTTTGAAAGGTCGAGGAATTTCGAAGCGACTCTTTAAACTTTCGTTTCCTAATTATTTTATCAATTAAGCTATATCCTTAATCAATGCCTTTTCTTTTTCAAACCTCTCCTTATTGAGGGGAAAGCTTGATAGACAATGGCCCAGAAAATTAAAACTCGCTGTTTTGTGTTAAGCACAATGGTGAGAGTCCTTAGTGATATATCTTAGAGTACTGGTATCTTTTCTGTATGTCAAATTCTAACTTATTTTCACTATTTCTAATTATTAATACATCTAAAAATTGTTGTCCAGAGTTTTCAGTTTCATATGTGAATTTAACTGACGCGAAACTACTGTTTAATTTAGATACAAAGTTGTCAGTATCAGCGACTTTTGTATCGAACACTGCATAAACATCATCCACATACCTAAGCCAAACCCTGGGGAAATACTCAAATTCTTCTTTTGTTTCCGTCTCGAATCTGTTCATGAAGAGACTGGCAATAATTGGTGACAAAGAGTTACTCATTGCTGTTCCTTTATGTTGTTCGAAGAAATTATCGTTGAATCGAAAACAATTTTGTTTCATGCAAAGTTTAGTGAGTTTAAGATATTCCTTTACTACATCTTGACTGAGATTGTTTAATTCGAGTAGATCCTTAAGGTAGTCCAAGGTTTGTGATATAGGAACACTTGGAAACAATAAACAAACGTCAAAGGAGATCAAAATTTCACTTCTTGCAACTGAATATTTTTCACATTTTAATGAAATCGTTGGAATTAATCACTGAGAAACTAGGTGATGCAATAGGTAAATTTTCGAACTCTTCTGTTAACCATTTTGATATGTGGTAAGTCAGCGATCCGATTGATGAAACAATAGGACTTACCGACTTTCCTGGTTTATGTATCTTAGGCAAGCAGTACAATCTAGGTACACTTGGGTTAGATGCATGGAACTTCCTATTTGAAGCTAGAGTAATAAGATTGTTACAGGATTTAAGTTCATTTCTTACTTCAGTAACCATTTTTGGTAATGGATTTCTAGATAGTTTTTTATAAGGACCATTACTAATCAGATTGCCTACCCTTTCATAATAGTCCTCTTTATCTAAAATAACAACCTTATTGCCCTTATAAGCTTTTAAATAAAAACAATCTTTTTCACTCAACAGTTTGATAATTTTTCTATCTTGTGCAGATTTTGACTTTTTATTTATTTTAGTGACAATATTTGTCGAGATTTGATTTCTGCAAGCTTCTCTGACAAATGCTTTATAGGAATCAGGAACGTATTGAATTGACTTTCAATACTTGCAACAATCTCATCTAAAATGCCTTCAAAAGCAGGTAAAGCATAATTTATTCCCTTGTTAAGGAGATTAATTTCTTCTTTATCAAACGACTGTGAGGAATGATTTTCTACAATGCTGAGAACTCTAAGATATATCCCTAAGGAATCTCACCATTATGATCAACACAAAATAGCGAGTTTTATTTTTCTAGTCCATCGTCTGTTAAGCTTCCCCCTCAATAAGGAGAGGTTTGAAAAAGAAAAGGCATTGATTAAGGATATATGTAGCTGTGATTAATGGATATTCTGTACGTTTAATTGATAAAATAATTAGGAAACGAAAGTTTAAAGAGTCGCTTCAAAATTCCTTTCAAAATGAAAGAGAAAATCCAAAATTTGTATCGATTCCATTCGATCTTCGATTTACCCGTGGTATTGGTTACATTTTTAAATATGTAGGTATGACAGTGGTTCATTCATCGAGAAACAAACTACAACAATTTTTAGGCAATCCAAAAGACAAAATAATTGAAACAAATGAAAAGTCGGGGATTTACGAAATTAACTGTAAGGACTGTAATCAAAAAATATGTTGTACAGACTAGACGATCAATTCAAACTAGATTCAAAGAGCATATGGCTCATCTCAAATATGGTAGAATAGATAAGTCTAGTGTAGCCCAACATGCGTTTTAGAACAACCATAAAATAGATAGGTATTAGCAATTTAAGATTAATTAAGAATGTAACAAATGCTAGACAGCTGGATGCATTTGAAAGCTTGGAAATCATAAAGTGTAAAAATAGTATGAATAGTGACAGAGGGCCTATCCCAAAGATCCCGTTTTATTGGTTAGTGGGTCACGATTCACTGAATCGTGACGGTTCGGTGAACCGTGACAATAGTTTAGGTATAAATAGGGTAGATTGTTAGTATAAGTTTAGTTTTAATCATCTCCAGATGATGCCAACTTGATTGGGGATATGCGCGTTGAGTGCAGTATATAGTGTTTTGGTGTTTAGTGGAAAACTACGTCAGTGTTAAATTTTTGGTGATTGTTGAGATGCTTTTATATCTAAAAATCTTTTATAACACAAATTGGTCATTTTCCGTTATATCTAAAACAATGATACAAGTACTAAAATAAAAACGTAAGAAATCGACTAAAAAAAGTCCCAGTAGTACCGTTATTTACATCTGCAGCTGGAGTTTAACAGTGCTACAAGTACAAAGCACTTTAAACAACTCAGTCGATAACGAATCTTATAAATAGTGTTTTTACCAAGATCGCCATCAACAAATGCGATAGTCTTATAATTTTTGTAAATGTATTTCAGAAAGTCGACGATACGGAAAGCATAATGGTCAAATGTTAATGTTAAATTAGGTATATCTTTAAATCAATTCAGACGTTAAGCGATATACGGTTTGCCGATACCTGATAGACGATAATAGATGTGTACATCGGTTGATTTTCAATAAGAAGAGCTGCATTTTCATAGAGATCTAGATTAACGGTCGTAATTTATACAGAAAATATTGAGCAAACTGCTTAAGTATTTTTTATCAGATTGATGAAGATGTTGCTTCCTGATCGTTACAAGACTACCAGATATATTACTAACTATTAGACATGATATATGAATGGTAAAAAAATAACGCATTATGCTGATAATTTTCCAAATCTGTTTGATGAAACATTTCACCATATGCAACACAATATATAGGATGTCATCGAAAAGTTTGAACAAAAATTTATTGGATAATTTAAGGATCAAAAATTCGATTGAAACTAATTTACGTCTATATAAAAGGGCCCTCCTAAAAAGTTAGGGGTCTTTAAATGTATACAAATAAAAACTTTTTTTTAGTTTCTAGTAAACGCATTATGATGGATTGTTAAAATTTGGCATGTACTTCTTATTTATTAATGATATAAAATGTTGAAATTTAGAAAAATTGCTTAAGAAATACTGGGTGTTTAGGCGTTAACAGAATTTGTTTTGTTAAGTAAAATCAAAAAATCGGTATCGTTTAAAATAACTTATATTCGATTTCAAAATTCTTGTACACAATTTATTTAAAATTGCTCCATAAAAAAATCAGAGGGAGGTAAATCGGGGGAGATAGCAGGAAATTCTATGGACACTGTTCTGGATAAAACATGAAGTATCTAAAAAATGGTACAATTTCGCATTAATACAACTTTTAAATGTTAAAAAGAAAATATACTTACTTTTAAATAGTTATTCTCAAAAGCCAGTTTTTTAGTAAGAATTTCCCCAAATCTCATCCAATTTAAAAAAATTAAAAACCACTGTATTCGCAGTAGAATTAGCTTTAAAGTGATGTATGGGTGGCTCCATTTAACATTTTAATGTTGAGGGTACTAGAGTGACGGATTTAGGATTTGACTAAAGGGGGCTTAACAGTGACGCATTTAAGGAGGTAGCAGTAGTAAAACATCGATTCTTTTCTATTTAAAGTGTAGCTAAGTTGTACACCTCTGGAACAAAATGTTTGTTAACATTTGGTCTCAAAATATGGATTTTGTTAGGTATTAAAAGTAAATTATCATTTGTGGTGAGTTAAAACAACCATGTATTGCATATTTCCTAATAAGCCGGTCCACAAACTTTTGAATACAGCTGAAAATGATAGATTTATCAGCATTAAAAATCACTGTAATGATTAAAAAATATGTATTTATTTCAGAAACTTATTTGCAATACAACTTTTTCAGCGTATGAGACTAGAAAACGTTCCAGAAACAGAGGCCAGCGGCATGACGTCACATGCTCGCAGGCTCGTTGCCCATAGCACAGATTAAATGTACATTTATGTACATTAACCTGTGCCCATAATAAAAAATAAATTAACTGCCCTACTTATAATAACTTAGTAGTCATAACCCGATGTACACAAGAAAATGTTGTTTTGTTCCTGGATGCATAAATATCTAATAAAACTCCATTTAAAATATCTGTAACTGTTCCAAGCCATCAGATTCTTCGGAAAAAATTACGTATAACTAGTTTTTGTATTACGATTTGTCGTGAAAATTACCGAGAAAATTGCGAGTGACATCTTAGCTGGGACACTGTATATATTCTCACAACTTGTAGTGTTTGTCAAAGGTTACTTTTATGCGTACTTTTTAATTCCGGAAGCCAATTTGGTCACCAATGTACTAATAAGATTAATTCAAAATAGGGACAGAATGAGAAAATAGTTATTTATGATACAAGTGTTAAAAATTACTTTTTATTTTGTGAGTGGAGAAGTTTGCGAAACGAACGGAAGCGAGTGGAGCAACTCCACGAACAAAATAAAGTCATTTTTAACACGTGTATCATACAATGTTTTTACTACAAACACCATTAAAAGAACAATAAAGTTTCTTTAAAAAGATTTCAAATCCTTTTTAATGGTTACCTCATAATTCTAGTAGTTTGTAGGATTTATGAAATAAATAAATCAAGTTTGCCCGTTGTTTGACACATGCTTGTCAAATGTGAAAAACTAAATAATATTTCCTCCACTGCTTCAAGTTCAACTTCAACAATTTCTTCTTGTGAAGTAGCTTCCTCACAAGGGATAAATATTATTAATTGCTCCAATTGTACAATTAATATAAATATTTCTAAATAACTTGTAATTTTTTGTTAATAAATATATAAATGTCATTATGACAAACGACTTGTCATTTTACTTTTTGCACTAGTGTTAAATAAATCATGTGATCATTTTTAACGCGAGTTTTTATAATATTACATTTTTAATTCAAGTATGCCGTGTTAAAAATTTAGTTTTTAATGGTGTTTGTAGAAAAAAATTTTTAAATGTCAAAAATTATAGTAATAATTTAACTAAATTATTAAAGAAGTGTAAGCAAAATTATTCTATAAAATAACTAACTGATGCGAACAAAAACACAAAAAGGGTTTGTCAAAAAACACGATGTCAGAAAATAATAACACCTACCAGATATATGATCAAAATAATGAAATTGAAACAAATGCGAAGAAAGTTTCTGAAGTTTTTATAAAATATTTTTCTAGTGTAGATGAAAATCTAGCTAATAATATAAAATCAAATACTCTACCAGAGACATTAAATATCTCAAATAAAAATAAAATAATTGAAAACTCTATATTTTCAAGGGCAGTTACCACAAATAAATTATCAAAAACCATTGATAACTTGAAAAATAATTCATCTCCCGAAATAGACAAGATAACTACAAAGATACTTAAACTAATTAAACATAATGTCTTGAGTGTCCTGGTATACCTGATAAACTTATCTTTCCAAGGCTCGTACACCACGGTCTTCCAGGCAGAGGTTTACGCCATCCTAGCGGTGGCAGATAGGGCTGAGGTTAGGAATGGGGCGGAACAGATAATATACATCCCCAAGCCAGGCTGCTCTAAAGCGGTGTGCTCCCTCAGGACGAGATCAGCTCTTGTCCAGGAGTGTGGGGATGCCCTAGAAGAGCTGGCTAGGCATAAACAAGTGAGACTGGTATGGGTCCCGGAACATATGGGAGTTCCAGGCAACGAGAAGGCCGAGAATGGCTAGACTCGGAGCCGAGGAACCCTGTCACGGGCCTGAGCCTATGTAGGTATTTCAAGAAGGCAGATCACAACGGCCCTCAATGAGTGGGCCCACGAGACACTGAGGACGCACTGGAGGACCAATAGGGCCTGCAGGCAGACCCGAGATTTTATGACGGAGCCGAACAAATCGAGATTGGCCTGGTTGCTGGGACGGGGTCGGAAAACTCTGAATCTCTTAATCGGTATTCTGACAGGCCACTGTGGACTTAGGAGACATCTATCAATGATAGGTTTGAGGAATACCGTACATGTCCAAGATGCAGGAGTGATGAAGAGACATCTTACCACTTCCTGGGACAACGTGAAGCGTTTGGGCGCCTGAGACACAGTATCTTCGGTTCTGAGACGCTTCTAAGGGAGGAGATGAGCTCCTCGCAATGAGTGACATCCTGACCTTCATCAGAAGGTCGGAAAGATTCGATGAGGAGCAAGAGAAGCACATGGCTGAGGGGACAGCTGGGAGTTGGTAAAAAGGGCCCGTCTGTGGCCTACTTGCAGGGTCAACCTCCCACCATTACCATTATCTTTCCAAAGTGGCTATTTCCAGATTTACTAAAACAAGCTATTATAAGTCCAATATTTAAAGATGGTGATAAACTTATTACACATCATGATAGACCAATTTCAGTAGTTCGTAACATTGCCAAATTATATGAAAAATATATGGTTTCTCGACTCCAGACGCACCCAATGTTTCATAAACTAATATCACCAAAGCAATTTGGTTTTAGACGGAACTGTTCCTCGAAAGACGCTTTATTCAGATTTTCATATAAAATACATGAATACCTAGCTAAAGCCTTTTATAGCATATCACATGAATTACCTTTGGACAAAATGGAAGAATACGGAATTAGAGTATTAGTATTTGATTTGTTTAAAAGTTATTCATCAAATCCAAAAGCATTCGTCAAAATTTATAATACATTAAGCAGCCCAGAGGAAGTAAAATATGACGTTCCGCAAGGAACAGTTTTAGGTCCGCACTTATTTTTATTTTATATAAATGATATGCTAGAATTAGATATAAGTGGCGATACCATAGCATATGCTGATGACACCGCATTAATATTTCATGACACAGATTGGTCTGATGTTGTTAAGAACAGTGAAAAAGTATTGTATAAAATCAAATTCTGAATATGCACTTTAAAATATCGTTCATAATGTGACTTAATAAACTGCACTTGCCAAAATGTAATTCATAATACTACAGACGTGAAATATCTGGGTCTTCTAATAAACGAAACTTTTAAATGGATTAGTCACGCCGAATACCCTAACAAAAAATTAAGAACCTTGTTTATGTGCTCTAAATTACGTAATATTCTTCCATTTAATATATTAAAAATGGCATATAAATCATTAGTAGAATCTATACTTCCCTATGGTGTCATAATATAGAGCGAAACATATAATGTCAATAAAAAAAGCAAAAAATTACTCAAAAATGAATAATTAAAGTTATACCTCACAAAAATCGAAGATATTTTTTTAGAGCAACTTTTTCTAGATAGTAATGTATTTAGTCTAAATGGATTATACATTTTTAATGTAGCTAAATATATTTATGAAGACAGGGAATTGAGAATAGTAATTAACCATACATACAATACAAGATAAAAAGAACAAAAGACTTTTAGTATACAACGACTTCTCATGTTTAAACAAAAAAATTTATTAACGTAGATAGGTTGATCCCATATGAGTATTATTCATGATAAAGGAAACAGAAAAATTCTTATAAAATTCCTTTATTAATGTGACCGGTTTCGTGAACAAATTAATTACTTCACATCATCAGACACAGGAATTTTTATAAATATAAAACCAGGGTAGTCAAATTAGAATTAAAATAGTTTTGCAACATGTCAAATTATAAGTAAATGTAAGATATAAATTTTGTTAGTATCTAATTAACCTTTTTTAATAAAATTTCTAAAATTTAACGTGCTTCTTTTAAACACAGGTAGTACAGTAGTATATGTATGTGTTTAAAAGAAGCACGTTAAATTTTAGAAATTTTATTAAAAAGGTTAATTAGATACTAACAAAATTTATATCTTACATTTACTTATAATTTGACATGTTGCAAAACTATTTTAATTCTAATTTGACTACCCTGGTTTTATATTTATAAAAATTCCTGTGTCTGATGATGTGAAGTAATTAATTTGTTCACGAAACCGGTCACATTAATAAAGGAATTTTATGAGAATTTTTCTGTTTCCTTTATCAAAAAAAAAAAAAAAAAATTATTAACTTCACTGGTTTGCTTACAAACAAAATTAGAAGGACGTTGTAATTTCTAATAAGGAGGATATACCAAATATATTTGACAGAATACTTATGGAAAAACTGTTGTAGATATAGGAACAAGAATTGTTCGTCTGCTGTTTTACAGAAATTTATAGACGTCGTAAAACTGAACACAGAAAAAACTAAATAGTGATGTTGTGGATCAAAAAGACGAAGAGAACTGAATGAATGTGAATTTCCTTTTGCAACTGTACTTTTGGGGATTATTGTGAATATTTCAAACATCTTTGATGTGAAAAAAGTTGTGTATTTTATTAATTTATTCAATTTTGGATCTACATATAAAAGTGTCTATTTTAATTTCACTGGCTTGAATACATACCAGTATATTTCTGCTATCTTGTATTTTAATATAGCCTGAAACCAAATTAATCTTTTGAATAGTTTCAGGCTAAGGCGATTTTTTTAAGAGTACTCTATTATTTATTGACTGTAATAATGCGTAATGAAAATTTTGACACTGAGGAATTTAATAGTCACGGAAAGGAAACTTATAATAAAAAAGCTGTTAAAAACAGTAAACGGGTATGTGAATATTAATGGTAAATACTTCCACGCTGCCCACGCCTGTGGTATTTAATGAACGCGGCTTCTTTTGAATTTCCAAATACAAACTTTAATTCAGAAATATCCTAAAGATATACATAAACATAATTTTATGACAGTACAATTTTTACGCAATATCTCACAATCTTTACGACATTTTATGATTTTACTTCATTTGCATGTTTTTAAATTGCTGTCGCAGGAGAATGTTAAATTGGAAACCTGAGTACATTGTTCACATATTTCAGCTGTTCAACTCAATATTATAAAAGAAAATATTTTGTAAAGTATGTAAAATTAGAAGCACAAATAAATAGCTAGTTGTACAATGTTATTCATTATACATTACCTACCCCTTATCATTATTATAGCCTATAGAAAAAAGTTTTAAATAAAAGTTGTGTGGTTATGATTGAGTTTTGTTAAAATGCTATCAAAAGTACAGTAGTGTGCAGATTTCAGGGGATACAAAAAACATATTTTTCTTAAAAGGGATACCCTGTATATTATTAAATTTTTGGCACAATCCTTTGTTCAAAAAGTTGATTGAAGATGAAGTTACTTTGTGAAAATCCATTTTGATTTAAAAAAATTATAAACACTTTTTTTACTTGTCTAATTTTCACTTTATTTGTTATTTTACAACTAGTTTCATCCTATTCGGACACTTTCAAGTAAACTAAATTATACACGCGCCAATATCCATTTGGCATGATGACGGTCTCGGATGCTAGGGCCAGGCAGGACTATTGCCTTTTTACCCTAGTCATCGCTGTAGACCTGGACCGGCCTCGTGCAGGGCGGGTTAACTTACTTTACGAACGGCCCCACTCACAAATGTGAGCGGTGCCGAAGATTTCGGTCAACCTCCCTGGGTCCTGGCTGATGAACCCTGCTGGCTAGGGCCTCTTCTGGCGCTCTTCTGTCTTCGTCTTCTTTCTTCGCCAGCTTGTCACCCCCGGGGGGTAGTCATCTGTCTGTCAGGGACTGTGTGGATATTCTGTGACTTGGGATTGACTGCCAGAACACAAAGTGTCAATTGACACATTGTCATCTGGATCATCGGACAAGGTGAGGATGAACTGTGTAGCTCTAGGAGGTGAAGGCCTAAGTGCTTTCTTAGCACTTTCGTCCTTCACGGAGCCAGGGGGACAACGTTCACTGGTCGGTTTACTGACCGGCGCCCGCAAGGTTTGTGGGAGGGTGGTTGGTCGTGTCATGTCTTTTCAGTGGGTTTGGTCCATCTGTAAGGAAAGGATTAGTTATACTTACCCGTTAACCAGTAACTGTACCTTCGGCCTCTTGTGCCTCGGTGCGTCGGCCGGATCATAGGAGGTGGCCTCCCTGATCAGCGGGTTCCTGTGCTCCTCAGCTAAGGTGTACAGTTTCTTCGCTCTATCCCGGATGATTTCGGTGACTGGTGTGTACTCCAGGTCCCTGAAGATGTCAGCGTTTCTAACGTACCATGGTGCGCCCACCGCTGTCCTGATGGCCACGTTTTCCACGGCTTGGATCTTCTTCAGATAGGTCTTCGCTTGGTATCCCCATGCTACGGAGGCGTAGGTCAGCTGTGGTCTGATGAGTGCTTTGACTAGCAGAAGCTTGTTCCTCAGACTGAGCCTGCTCTGGTTCCCTACCATAGGGTAGATGAGAGCTCTCGTCCGCTTGGCCTTTACCACGATGGCTTCGGTGTTCTGTCTCCATGTCAGGCCTTTATCCATGATTACGCCAAGGTACTTGACGGAATCGTGCCATTGGATGTCCTCGCCGAACATGGAGACGTGTCCTGTGGGGGGTTTCCTTGCGTCCTTTCCTGAAGAGAATCGTCTGGCTTTTCTCCGCGTTGACTGCGACTTTCTAAATTATACACAGATTTTACTTTCATTTAAATATAAACTGACCTGAATAGAGGGATGGGTCACTTTATGGTTGATAATATAATTCAAATTTTTACAGATGTTATGTCTTTAAATGTAGGGGTTTTCCAAGCTAGTAAACTATATTATGGTGTGATTTTTATTAGCAGTAGTTTATCTGAATAAGTTTAATAACGAAGAATTATTTAAATCTATTTGGTCATTTAATATGTTGTAATTTTTATTCCTATTTAATTTATTAATTTCTAACACTTCTAATAAATTAAGTTTTTTACTTTTCCCACAAATATGTAATATTTTAGGTTGATGATCGTTAGTTATTGTATGACCAGAATCTGTTAGATGTTTATAAAAATTGGAATGTTGTTTTTGTGTGTGAATATGTTCTCTATATCTTACTCCGAACGATCAACCTGTTTGGCCTACATGTGAGGCGTTACATTCTGGGCAATCTATCCGACATACACCACATTTTTTAGAGATATCAGTTTTTTGTTTTGCATTGAAAAGATATCTGCCTATATTTTTGTTAGAACTAAAAGATGTTTTAATATTAAATTTCCAAATTTAAACCTCAAAAGAATTTAGTCTTGTACTCACCATCTGATGAAGCCACTGTGTGGCGAAACAATTGTCATGAGTTAATTAAATTGTGAAAATCAAACATAAGTTTATTTTGTGTTCATTTTGGTAAACTTTAACCCTTCATGGGTCAAACAACTGAATGCTTTTTACATGACTTCAAGTTTTCTAGTGTTGCTAGAATTGCTAGAATTAACCAGGGGGGATTTAGCACTCTAAATTGAAAAAAAACAGACCTAAAAAATCCTTTTGGCAGTTGAACTGTCACTTACGTGGTATCATTGAATTCAGAAAATTTACATAGATTCCAAAAATGTAATAACAGACAGGGTATTCTGTTTGAAAACTGAAAGTTGATTTCAGTTCCTGTGGAACCGGAAGTGGAAAAAATTATTTACAGGTCAAACAGCAACAACCGATAAGTACATTCGATGCGCAAAGTTTGAAAAATTTATCTCAAAAAATAAATAAAATATAGGGGTATACAAACTGGACTGAACACTTCAGATACAGGCTTACTATCTATTTTTTTAAATCGTGGCAAATTAAAAAATCTTGTCATTTTTTTTTTTTTTTGGTTCCAAGTGAGATAATAAATTCCAACCATCCATTTTACAATGAAAATACTCAAAATATTCTCATTTTTCTAAATTTTTTTGACGTACAGACTTTTTTTATTTACTGGTCAATAGTTTTGACAACTTGCAATCATTTTTTCTTACATTAAATGAATTATGTGATTCATTTAATACTGACTAAAGGAAATACTTATTTTTTCCTACATCCATATAAACAATGTTATACTTGGACATTCCATAATGAATTGATCACTGATTCAACTGATTTACATACTTTTACATATTTATGTTGCAGGAGAATTTGATATGCGAGTAAAGTCCTGCGTAGCTTCGGACGGCGGCGGTCACGTAATCCAACTGTCCGACGAATTCGGGTGCGTGCTTCGACCGAAGATGATAAGCCGCTTCTTGAAGGCGCGAGGTGCAGACGAAAGAGCCTCGGTCATAACGTATGCCTTCTTCCACGCATTTAAATTCCCCGACGCTCTCAGTGTGCATATAAAATGCAAAGTGGAAATATGCAGACATGGATGTTTGGACCACTGCCAACTACAGCCTGAGCAAGCAGGTGACATCAACCCGGACCTCTCCCACTACATCAATCCCCCTGGAGAGGAAGGATGACAAAGTCTCGTCAGGGGGAACACATGTGAGGCATTTTTTTTGTAGACTTTCTTAAGCATTTAATTGATTTTTTTGTTAACAAAACTCAGAAACTAGAGAACAATTAGGTCATTTAGGTATCAATAAAATACAACTTTTTTTCATACATTCTTTTTTCATAATTTTTCGTTTAAAAATTTCAGTTTTATTAACAACATGATTTACGTATATATTTAAAAAATTTCTAATATAAAATGATTGATTAGGTACATAAAATCTAATGCGTTCTTTATTTATTTATTTGAAAGGCTGTAATTAGTTAACATTTTATATTTTTTGTGTTTTTTTTTTTTTGGAATAGTAAATTAATGATTACGAGCATCAAAAAACACGTCAGCTTGCCCATGCACAAGAAAATTTAGTAGTGAGGTGCTACACAATAGAAATCATTAAAGAACTGCGAATTCTACTTACCATTGGTAAGAATATGGTTTATAGTTATACAATAAGATGGGGGAGCATAGTTCAAAGTGATAGGAATCGAGGATGGCGGTTATAATTCAAAATGGTTACACGTGTTGAAGTTTTGGTACAACTTTTGTACACATCCAAAACAATTTTTGCTATCGATTTATGAGTTTTTGAGGTCAAGGATTTTATTTTTCATGTCAAAAATAGTCTAAGAAACAATATAGATGCACTTTTGTTATATTGGGTGAAGTGGAAAAAAGGGAACTCAATATGTATCCTCTACTAACAAAAAATGTGGATTTATGTGAAAATTGCTTTTTAAAAACAGTTTTTTAACAACCATATCATTTTTTACATTCGTGTGAGACAAGTCAACAATTCTGCGACCACAGCTGTTGTTACAGATTTTGCATACACTTTTAATGATTAGCTCTTTACATGTATAAGAAATTTCTCGCAAGTCGGCCATTTCATCTGCCATGATAATTCATTCAACCACCATCCCTAATTGGTTGGAGATGGTACACATATTGTTAGCTTGCTTGTCCCTAAATGTGTTCTGCTTGGAAAGCATTACGTAATAAATGTTGTTCTAACGCACCCTTTGTCGGTGGCAAACTTTCACTCGGGTGATTTTTGGTCATGAACAATTTTTGTCTTGCATCATTAACAAATGTCTAATATTTCAGTAGGAATGGTAATTCGTGTTAATGATATGAATGAAAATGCAGTAGTAACTTCTTTAAAGAGCATTTATGTTTTCCAAGTTGAGTTTATTGTCTTTCCTGTGGAAATAGGATTGCTATCACAGTCTGTGAAAGCATGAAATTCTGGTAAGGCAATAACCATTTCTTTTTCAATTGCTGCAGCTACAGCATGAACCGGAATAAACCTGTAATTTTTTCCTGTTCTAAATGCAATCTAAACTGTATCCAGACCCTTTGTTGACAAAGTAATGAAGTAGGCAATTGCTAAAACTATAACATCGATATCTACAGTGCGCATAACAACATGTTGAAGCCATTTTCTACCATGGTTTGGAGATGCAGTATTATCATTGAGTTAGCTTTTTTATGACCATAAGATAACACCAATTAGGAAACTGTGGGCAGCAATATATCCTTTAACTTCTTCACTTGCAGTGGTAACAACCTGTATATTTGTAATAGTATTTATAGCCAATGTTCCAAGTAGACGATTTCATTTGCAACTTGGCGTCGTTCTTTTTTGAAGGCTTGTTATATGATATTGTGAATGAATTATTGAATTTTCTTCCACGGTTTACTGATGAGTAGCCAACGGTAGCTTTGTTTTAGGTGAAACTGTTAACGATTCAAGGCCAAAAAACCATATTTGATATTTCCTTTATGTATACAAGCATAATGAACTGCATTTTCTACCTGTGTACTTATTTGCGTTATCATATTGTTTAGAATGCCGGATCCGGTAGAGCAGGACCTTCCCGAGGACATGCTGTACGAGGACATAATTCATGAAAATGAAGGTGGCTCGGTCGGAAGTCACTTCCCCGCTATAAAGATGTCCTTAAATGCAAAGCCGAGCAACAACAAGAGGCAACCTCAGTTCAAGAAGCCGGATGAAACAGTGATGTCAACCGACGAGACAGAACTGGATATAACGGCACTGCCCCATAAGGTATGGTGTTTAATTATTGCGAACTTCATTTATTATATTGGAAGTGTTATAATAGAACATTTATTGTTTCTCAGCTATGGACAAAACAGTTTAATTCCGAGTATTGGCAATTACCTTGCAATTTGCAGTAAACGCAACTCGATATTTGTACACATGTGAATTATCATTATTGTTATTGCTATTGTTACCGGTTTTGCTTAGTTATATCTCCAGGTTATCAAATACTTTGTCATAAATTATATTTTTGTGTAAAACTTAGGGGTCTCTTTACAGTCATAAGGATGTAACTGTAGATTTTTTTAAGATAGAATTCCATGTTGTGTACGCGATGTATATTTACTGGACGTGAATTTAAAAATACAGTGTGGTGCGAATTAATGATTCTCGTTACAAGTGTAGAAAACACATTTTTTTTTGTGTAAGCATACAAATTTCACCAAGTTCCATAAGATTTGTTTTATTAGAAAAATGGTACCAAATTTTTAAAAAATACTAAACATTTTTTTATTTTTAAATTGCATATATTTTTACATTTATTATTCTTGAAATAAATGAAAAAATACATTATTAAATTGCAGATATTACTATTAGAACACTCTCAAGACTATTGTTTTTATAACTATTCGCAATTCTTGATAAATAACTTCGTGACATTCCCTTCTTATTATCTCACAAAGTTGCTTTACATTGCAGTAGAAGAAGAAATCTTCTTAGGGAGTTATACATTCGTTAAAAATTTTAATTGAATTCGGTAACAAATAAATTGCCTAATTTCTGTGGTGTTTATTGTATCAACAAAGGTCTTGTTGTTAAACCAAAAAATTAAAAAGCTTGTATGTTACTTGGGAATTTTGAGAATCTTATAACTTATATCATATATTGTGATATTCTTCCACACTATCTTGAAATGGTGTCTTCACTCATCGATTTATTGGTGTTATAATTTTGAGGAATGCTCTTAACACTATGATGTCAGAACACTCCCACTGATATAGAGCTAACAAAACTATTTTATTTGTTTCTTGCTGAATTTCTTACAATTAGTTTTCGAACTATGACGCCACATAGTCTTAATTTAACCTTGCAGAAAATAGGAAAGAAATATTTCAATCCAATCGTTACACATATATTTATAACCTCCATTTTCTTAGTACTATAGTTCATTATTGACTCGTAAGTGTTCTTGATTATTTTCCTATATTCGCTTAATGAAAACCATAAATCACTTACTTTGATCGGAATTATAAACGAGAGCGGCACTAATTAATTGCTATTCTGAATAATGATTATATTAATATAACTACTTGCTGTAATTTTCTCGATAACTACATTGAGGTATCAATTTATTAATTACAGTAATCTTCTTCAAAGCTTGAGAATCTATTCTATTAAAAGATCGGATCAGTTTCTGCAATCTGCATGTACTAAATCTCAAGACCTCGTAACTTCCTTTCTGATGGAAACTGGAGTTATTATTACTGTTTGCTCATTCTAATTGGTTCATTTAAATGAGTCGAGAATATTGGAAACATTCTTATAAAAGACTACTATTAAAAAAGTCGCGTGTCTGCGAGTTGTCTGCCAATTAACATATCGAATATAAATAAAAAACAAATGAGCGTTGCACAGTAGTTGTATAGAGTTATTCATTATAAATTACCCACCCCTTATCATCGTTATTATTGTCTATAGAAAATAAAGTTTTAAATAAAAGTTGTGTGGTTATGACCGAATTTTGTTACAATGCTATCAAAAGTACAGTAGCGTGCAGATTTCAGGGGATACAGAAAAATATTACTATTTTTAAATGGGATACCCTGTATGTTATAAAATTTTTGGAATGATTCTTTATTCCTGATTTCAAAAATATACATATGTTACCCATGCCATATACCATTTCTGAGTTATTAAACGTCGAATATCTTAGTCAAACTAGTTACTGAAAATATGAAAAAGTTAACATTATTAATGTAAACTATGAAAATGACAACTATTATGTTTGATAAGTTCTTTAATGAAATAATCAAAATGGTTTACAGTGGGGGAAGAAAAGTCCAAATATTTATTTGTTATATACAAAATAACAAAAATAAACGTGTAGCAAAAGGAGCATATAGGGTGTTGTATCCAAATCGTCCAACACCATCAGAAAATACGTAAAAAAATATTTACCGAAAGGTGAATAATACCTACAGTTTTAGTAGAAAAATCCATATTTATTCGCGAATAGGCTTTTTGACATTGACATTGTATTATTTTTTTAGAAAATTCTGAATGTAGTATAAATAATGCAGTCGATCAATTAGGTAAAAGTTATTTCAAAATCCAACGTACGTTAAAAAATAACAGATATAGACTACATAAAATTTTACCTGTACAAGTTTTAACAGAAACTCTTAAAAGGAAAAGGCTGGACTTCTGCCGCCAGATGATTCAAAAGTTGGATGAAGATCCCGATTTTTTTACTAAAATATTATGGACTGATGAATCATCCTTTTCTACGGCAGCACTTTTTAATAGGAAAAGTCGAGGGTCCTGGGAAAACAAGCACAACAGAAAAATATTGGTAAAACAAATAAAAAAATCAGGAAGAAAAACTGTTAGCGTTTGGTATGGAATTTTCAGAAATAAAATTGTTAGGCTTATATTTTATGATTATACTTTAACTGGAGTTACCTATCCGGAAATAATTATCCCAGAAGCAGAAAATATTCGTTTGCAGAATTTTCCGGAAGCCGACCTTGATGATATGATTTGGATGTAGGATGGGAAAACTCTGCACGTGTCGTACCCGTTCGAGATCATTTGAATAATGTATTCCCAATATGGATAGGGAATAATGGACCTATTAAATGGCCACCTAACAGTCCGGATTTGACTCCTATGGATTAAGTTTTTGGGGATTTCTAAAATACATTGTCAATAATGATAATAATAATAGTATTCAAGTCATTAAAGATAGGATTCGACTTGAAATAAACAATCTGAATGTAAATAATGAAGCCATTTCCGATCCAATTATAAATATAAGAAGACGTTATTAATTATGCATTGATAATAATGGTGGACACATCAAATATCTTTCATGCGTTATCATTTATTTGTATTTAAATTTCCTAAATAAATCTTTATCTATTTTGTATAAATATTTGGTTTTTTTCTTCCGCACTATAAACCATTTTGATTATTTCATTAAAGAAATGTCACTTATCAAACATAACAGTTGTCATTTTCATAGCTCACTTTAATAATGTTAACTTTTCCATATTTACAATAAGTAGTTTAACTAAGCTATTCGACGTTTAATAACTCAAAAACGGTATATGGTAGGGGTAACATATGATATATTTTTTAAATCAGGAACAAAGAATCATTCCAAGAATTTAGTAATATATAGGGTATCCCATTTAAAAAAAAATATTATTTTTTTGTATCCCCTGAGATCTGCACTATACTTTGGATAGCATCTTAACAAAATTCAGTCATAACCACACAACTTTTATTTAAAACTTTTTTTTCTATAGGCAATAATAACGATGATAACGGGTGGGTAATTTATAATAAATAACCCTGTACCAATTATGAAATTTTTTAATTGGAAAATGATCTCCATAGTCGAGTCCACATCAGAAAAATATATTCACTACCTCCAGAACGCGCACCTTGATAGAATATCATGATCTAATTTGTCACGTTGTTTCTATTTTCTCTATTTAAATTAATTGCCGTTTTAAGCATGCTTTGTCGTGGGGTTTATTACTTTTTTTTTCATCTAGCAGTAACTTGGATATCTTGGGAACACCCTTTGTAATTCTTGTTTAAGTTCGAATGTCCTGGTACATATTCCTTCTGTACGTCTTTAATTGGTAGCAGAGGACGGCCATTTCATTTTTATGTTTAAATTTGAATGCTCGCTGAAAGACTATACTATATTTAATTATGGCGTCTTGTATTTCAGACCGCATGACTATCTACAAGCAACATCAGTTCTATTTAGCAGGTTTTTAATGCACGAATTCTAACTATTCAACAAAGTGCCGCTAGATGGCGTCATTTATAAATTATTGCTAATATTCAGTGTCCACTCCATACCTTATACCCAAATTAATTTAAAAATCTAACTGCAAATTTTTGTTTATAAGCAGTGTTTTATATCTGCTGTAGAAATTTATTTGGCTATGAAACTAAACATGCTACCTATGCTATGGTAGATTAATATCAGTAATAAGCAAGGATAATAACTTTTTTCTTTATACCTGTGTTTATTTATATCTAAATACCTACGCTGGAATGTCCATTGGAATTAAATTTAAAATCATGAGTACGTAGATTCAGTCCTCTGTTGTTACAAAAACGGACGATACATGAAAGTTTTAGGGATAACTTTATTTCTAACAAAGGTTGTCCTTGGAATGTCCACTATATGTCCATTTTATTAGTTTGATTGTCATTACGAAGTTTAACCGTCCATCGCGTATATTTTCTAGACATTAATAAGACATCTTGTGTTATCTGCGAAAGAAGCGAGTGCAAATTAACATTTGATGACACGTTTCTGTAACCTTACAATATCAAATTATGGGACAACCCGTACACTTAAAGTATTTTCACAATCCCTTAATCCTATACGTTTCGTCTGCTTTAATATTTATCACTTTTGGTATCTGTAAACATTCATTTGTTTTCAGGACATCTTACCCATGCCTATCCAGGACAAATTCCCTCACGGCCCTAGAACGTTCGAGGATCCAGTCGTCGCAGCTCCCAGAAGCATGAAATCAGATTTCGAGCTACCAGAAACGTCTACCGAAAACCAATCGAGAGACAATGAACTAAAAACCGAGAACATTTCCACATCTCAACAGGATTCGAAGCCGATAGCGAAGCGAAAACGGCGTTCCGTCGTGGTATCAGATAGGAAAGCTCGAAGTGCCGACGTGGGTGTCAGCGGCCTCTACGAGGTGATATCAGAAGCCGACTTGGCCTTTAGTCCAGACAGCCGCGCGGAGGCTGTTACAGTTTTTCAAGGACGAATCAGGGAGGAAGTCGTCTACGGAATTTGCATGCCCGTTCCGGGTTTTAGTTTGTTATTTGTGTTAGTAGCAGTGTCGGCTGTTGTTTCTGCTCTAGTGGCTGGATCGTTGCTCTATCGGTATCAGCTGCAAAAAGAACATTTAGCCGAACGATCACAGCATCAGAACGGGACCATACCCTTGAGCATGTTTTCTAGCTGGATGGGTCTGAGGTTGTTGAGGATGAGGGGCTCCGCCGCGCCGCCGGTGAGGACAACGCAACAAAATGGGAAGGCCGGTGATAATTCGCTGGCATTAAACGGGAAGGCCAGTGAAACTAGGTCTGCGGAATAGGGTTTTAGTTTGTTTTCTTGTGATTGGACAAGTTTTTTCTTGTTTGTTAGAAGTGACAATTGAAATGTTATACTTTTTCAATAATTTTTATTTAAAATCGTGCTGATATCCATGTTTTTGGGTTCACTCAATTTCGATAATTTGGTAAATATCCGAATTGCCTTACTTACACTAATAGAGCAATTTTGGAAAATTTTATTCAAGCAAAATTTATACCGAGTTAAAATTGTAGATGTTAATTATACAGGGTGTGAAACTCTTTAATACAAACTTTAACAAATAAGAAAATATATATAAATCTAATAAAACATGTTTTTCCCCTAAGCTGATAAAATTAGTCCCAGCAGAAAATAGTGTTTAATTATAAACGACATGGATGATACATACTCTAATTAATGATTTTAAGGAGAAAATTACGAATAATTCTTTGGTTTAATAGAAAAAACTAGAAAGTCTCTTCGATTACCTGAGATGTATCCTCTTGATATTCTTTAGGGTATATTAAAGAATACGTTTATTTCTTTGGTGGTAGGCGAAAAAAATTGGAAACATTTACTTAAACTTGCACGTTTTCAGTAAAGCTCCCAAAAATGTTTCTATAGATTATTACTAACTGAATTGTCACAAATATGCAATTTTCTTACGTTTACATATATATGTGTTACTCATCTTAGTAAACTGGTAATATTACGATGCTGATAGTTGCTATGAAGCAGCACAGGCTGTCATTGTTGATCGCACTTTTTTTTTAGTTTCTTAAAGAACTGCCAAACGTGCATATATCTGATTTTCTGTTATGACTAATTTTTCAAACCTCTTAGGTTTTACTTGTGTTAAATTAAATTGTTTGGTGCTCAATATTTGTTATATTATTATCGTACTTTATTTAGGAATAATGTTATGAAATTATATAGTAATATAAAAAGGGCGCATTTGCAATATAATATATGTAGATATTACTTAGATTTAATTATTTTTATATATGTATTTATGTTCTTGTAAATATTATTTAGATGTTTTTGACCTCGAATTTTAATTATTAGATGTGGGGTATTTAGTTTAGTAGATATATTTATTTAGCTGCTGTGAATTGTTGCTATTTATAAACCATATTAAGTTAACACTAGTGAAGTCAAAATGAGTTTTTGAAAACGAGTACACTTCTGCTATAAAAGCTTTTGAGAAAAAATGGTCAAGTGGTGTTAGATCGGCAATATAGGAGGATGGGAACTAATAATATTTGATCAGTGAAAGACTGTCCGTGTTGAGTGTGTGTATTATGACAAAAACTTCTGACGTGTGAGAAACCATAAACGGGGAAGTAAATGAAAAAAAAATAGTTTTACAAACTGAATATTGCCTATGAACGGTACATTCTGACTGAATAAATGGAAATGCACTCAGTGTTACACTGAGTTGGTTTTCGTTGTCAACATAAACCAGCAATGGATTTTTTTCAAAATAAAATTCAGTGATTTTGAGTGGTATAATAGAAACACAGTGCTATTAAAAAAAAAAAATTAATTAGCATCATTAATTTAAAAATACCTTTTCGCATTTAGTGATCATTTAGGACCGTATCAATTTTTTTTGCAATTTTTATGAACCAGGATTGGACGCAAAATATATCACACTTCATACGCACTATTCATATCAATGGAGGCTAAAATTTGGGTTATGGTTTATAACTCTGTAGAGGGTTGAAACCACGTTTCGTCAACTACGTCTGAAGATGATTATAACTCGCTCAGTTTCAATTATCTCCAGATGATGCCAACTTAGCTGGCGAAAATTTTTCGAGTATTTTGGTGTTTGTTCAAACCTTGTAATTTAGCAGGAATGTAAAAAGCAACAATTACTAATATAGCTAAAGCAATATACTTGTATTGGGACATTTAATTTTGAAGGTCAAAAATTATAGTTATTTATGATTATGTTATTATAAATAAACGAAGATGAGTATATTAAAAACACTCACAAAACTAAGAGGTATATGACATTCTCTATATTAAAATTTACTTTTTTTGTTGCGTTGCTGAAAACCAATTCACTTTTTTTCCTGTAACTTTCCTTGGAATTTTGTAAAGAACACAGAAAATCTATATTAGCTACAACGTGCAAGAAATTTTGTTTTATAATCAAATGTTTCACTGGGAAAAACGTATAATAATTTAGGGCTTTTGTAATGTCGCACAGGCCTAAATCTGGCCTATGTGGAGGACGTTCTTCAGAATTGCACTTTCTGGCATTATAGGAATTATTTGCTTGATAAATAAGCAGGTCATTTGTACAGTTTCTCTGTCAGTACGACATGAAATTAGTCTACTAAATCCAAAGTTCTGGTTCTCTTCAGGTTTTTTGTCAGATGACTGGTACTTTCCCCAGTAAATGGTGCCTAATCTTTTATAAATAATATCAACCTGACCCGGATTAGGTTCATATTACTGATTATTTAAATCTTGAACTGCCACGGTACCATTGGTCCTAAGTTATTTTTTCCTACAAAATTAATTACACCTTATGATTGTTATAATGGCCATGGAGCTCAGCAAAATATCGTTAAGTGTCATTTTTTCTTAGACAATGCAATTTTTTCTAAATTTCGCCATAGTTTTGATATTATTTTGAAGCCATTAAACTTTCATCCCGCAAAAACACTTACAGTCAATTTTTATTAGTCGTACGGACTTTAATACCAAATAAAATAAATATTACGACCTTCACTTAGGCCGTAAAAAAGTCACTCAGGTCTAAATCTGGCATATTTGGAGGATTCTAAAGCCCGTTTATCAAATTTGGAAAAATGTTGCAAGTTATAATAGTTTTTTCCAGGCATGCATTAAATTTTCACTGAGGTTGAAGCTACCGACACTGAAAAGTATTTTTTCAGTATACTTCTGACTTGACTATTTGTGAGTGTTCAGTCCATTCGTGTAAAATTAGTAGTTTCTTAGTAACTTAATATGTAGACGTATTCTGTACAGTATTAATATTTTAGTATTAACTATCGCACTTATTAATTGTACCCAATTATTTTAGGTTTATAAATATTAAAAAAATATCAAATAGAATGTAAATAATGTTAGTCCCATTAACCAGAGGAACTGCCAGTGACAATATTATGGTATGTGAAAATAAGTACTATGTTTGTAGGATAATTTTGTAATATTTTCACCAGTATGTATCGTTAAATAATCATTATTATTTAATTTAAATAAATAGAGCTGATTGGAATGAAGTATTTACTTATTTTAACCAAATCCTTTGGTAAACCCTCTTAATATAGCTTACCAAATCAGTTGTGCTTGTGGATATCGGACTTTCACTTCACCACTCGCTTCCGTTGTGTTTCATTAGATAATGTGTAATAACTCTGACCTGAAGTCCCATAACTGTCAACTTCACCCTTCCAGATATTTTTCTTATCACGAATAATGTAGTTAAGGAATTCATTAACGTATCATGTTTTCTTTATTTCCATTTTTCTTAGACATTTAAGGGCAGGGTTAGTAGTATCATTCTTCTATCATCAATAATAATAGCAATAGTAACAAAATCTAACAGTAAATATTCAAAATATGAACCATTTGCTTCAAAGCATGCATGACAGCGTCTATTAATTTCTCGTCTGATGTGTTGCAGTCAGGTCTGTCGTCTTGCAACTCATTACACATGTTCTGAATTCGTTGTACCAATTGTTCTTTAGAATGAATCATAACTTCTTAAACCGTTGTTCTTATGGTTCCTCATAAAGAGATATCTAGTAGAGTAATGTTTGGAGAGTGTGGTGGCCATAAATCAGGCCCTCCTTTGCCAATTCAATTATTGGGATAATTTTCGTTTATTCTGTGGACAATTATTCTGGCGGAATGTGCAGATGGTTGGATTTGGAAAAAACGTGTAATTTTCTTAGCATTTTTGGACATTCTTTTTGGAAATGTATCAAAAACAGTAATGAATTCAACTTTGCCGATAGAATAAGTGATATGAATGCTGATGATGCATGCCATGTCGTAATTCTATTCAACGTTAATTGCTGACTTGCTCTCGGAAGACTTATAAGGTGATCTTCAGTAAATGCGTTAAGAATGCGTGCAGTATTTCGTTGATCGAGTCTACTAATATTAGTAGCACCAGTTTCACAAAGATGACGACATGTATGAATAAATAACTGGGAATTAAGCCATCTTCTGTTAGGGAATCTTGCCATCGTCCATCACTAACTCATATCAATGAACAATTTGGCCGTATTGAATTGTGAACTTCAAGTAATAGAGAGCAAGATAAATAACAATATCGTGTATGACTTAAAACAATGAAAACACAATTATTGTCTGTTTCCAAAGCAATTTCGATTTTGTATAAGAAGAGCAAGGATTGAAACTTATTGCTTTGGCCGAAATAGTGAGTCATAGGATATTTTTACGGGAGAATTTCTTCAATTGAATGTAGGTTTTAAAAATGGTGACCTATTTTATTATAGTCAGTGGTGTAAAGATAATGGTGGAGGAGGCTGACGCCCGGCAAGTAAGCTGCAGATGGGTTCCTTTTATCAACCTCCCTTAGCTACGCAATTCTCTTGCTCTCTCTTTTCGAATCTTTACGATCTTCTGAAGGACAGGATGTCACTCAGTGCAAGGGAGCCAATCTCTTCCCTTAGAAGTCTCAGTTCCGAAGATGCTCAGGCGCCCAAACTCTTATACTGCCCCAGGTTTCTTCATCACTCCCGCAACTTGACCATGTAGGATCTTCCTCAACACCTATCAATGACGTATGTCTTCTAAGTCTGCAGTAGCCTGTCAGACCTCCGATTATGAGATTCAAAGTCTGATTCAGATTAAGTAGAGTACTAAAAATGTGCGATAAATATGCCACTAGTCTCCAGTATTTACACCACTACTGGATAGAACTTTCTTTCTGTTTCTTGTATTACGAAATAGACCGCCTCAATTTCAGCGTCGTGTACCCCGCTTACAAAGCATTTTTCGATATAAGTTGATAAAAGATTCCCTGTGGTCATTCCCGACAGTTCCTAAAATAAGACTGAGACACCCTGTTGACCTTTCTGTACACTTTGTGAGTGCCCATATGCATAATACATTCAGTGGCTATCCCTTTAGGTCTAGAAAGCAGCATTACGCCCATGAACATATTTTACATGTGCAATAGACGTCGTTAATTTACATCTATTGTATGTCAATATTACAGGCATTTTTACTAGATGGCGTCGTTCATAACTCGTTGACACTGAACAGTCACAATTTATCTTATAAAATCGAATGTTTATAAAATTCAAATAATTAACTCTGTGAATTCCAGTATATAGCAGTTATAATTACAGCTACAGTTTACATCAGCATACGGCACAGATTTTTGTATTAGCGATCATAATTCTAATGCTCTAGGATGTATACTTTGCATTCGCAAAAGTGAGGTGGTAGATTTGCTGCGCACTTTATCTATGTACATGTAATGTGCTCACAACTTGAGAATAAATACATGTGAATGTTGATATCATATACACTACACAGTACATGGTAAGGATATATGAATGTTCTGTATGGAAGATTCTTGTATAAATGTATGCTCGACGTAGAAACATAGTAGGTAGGTACATGAAAGAACATTTCACAAGAAGTGCGAGAGTACATCAATGAAACCACGTATCTGACATTTATTTCGCTTATCCATCAAGTCCAAACGGATACATGAGACATTTTGAAATTGTGCATAGAATAAGTATCGCATTACAGACAAATACGGTTCGGTGAACCGTGAATAACTAACCAATAACGTGGACTGCGCGTGATTGGCACTCTGTCACTATTCATACTAATTTTGCACTTCGTAGGTCCCAAATTTTCAAATGCAACCAACTGTCTAGTTTTTGTTACATTCCTATTTTATGGTTGTTCTCACATTGGGCAATATTAGGTTTATCTGTTCTATCATATTTCAGATCAGCCATATGCTTCTTAAATCTAGTTTAAATTTCTCGCCTAGTTTGTCCAACATACCTTTGATTACAGTCAATCACCGACTTTTCGTTTGTTTCAATTTTGTCTCTTAGATTGCCTAAAAGTTTTTGTAGTTTATCTTTTCCCGGTGAATGAATCACTGTCATACCTATAGTTTAAAAATGTTACCAATACCACAGATTAATCAAGGATCATATGGAATCGATACAAATTTCGGATTTTCTCTTTCATTTTGAAAAGTCGAGGATTTTCGAAGTGTTTAAATTTCTGTTTCCTAATTATTTGTCAATTAAACTTACAGAATATCCATTAGGCACAATTATATCCTTAATCAATGCCTTTTCTTTTTCAAACCACCTGATAGCGAGTTTTAATTGCCAAGTTATGATGGATGCAAAATTTTGTGTGCACAGCAAAGCGATACCTACTTTTGCCATTTATTTTTATTTTAATTTGAAAATAACTACCGACTGTCGAAGTCGCTGGTAATGAGTTTATAGTTGCTTTCGTTCGTGCCAATAATTCGTGAACAAAGCGATCATGATTCGTTCCAGTATTTCTGACAGTTCTCTAACTACCTTGCATATAGAGCTCATATTTGAAAAGATGATGATTACGTGTTTGTATTTTAGGCATGAAAAAATTAGCTCGTGAATAGAGGCATCGTTTTACTGTATCAACCAAATAAAAATTACAGCGTCCTGTAGTACATTTCTTGAATCGACAAACCAGTATTAGGTAGGTAACTAGACTTAGCCGATGATTCAAATAACAATAATAGATTACTACAATATAGTGTTTGGGGAATCTTTCTAGGTGGTTAATCAGCTTACTTCTACATGCGAATTTATATCGAGAAGCTCTTTCTGAATGTAGAATGGACCTATGGCAAAATCTTAGTGAATATTACAAACTCATTTCGGTTCGCTGAACAAAACATGAATACAATAAAAGAAATAGAATATGAGCAAGATTTCTGTTGACGTTTTATTCCTCTAGAGAAATGTGAGGTAAGGTCAGACGTTGATATAACTTCTGATTCATCAAGAAACTTTAAGATGTGAAATGAGGATTATTTTATTTGGCTTCAAAATTTTTGCAATACATACATATCTATCAGCCGATTTTCATAATGAATTACATAAATGGAGTGTAAAAAACTAGTCTCATTGTAACCAAGGTATATATTTATTCAAAATAATCACCATGGAATGAAAATTAGTGGTAGACAATTTAGGAATCTGAGACCAAGATGTGGATATACTACATTGTAATACAACTATGGCATGGGCTTCATTGCAAAACAATGTATGAAGAATCAAACAATGGAGAATTTGTGCTCATAATCATTCCAGACTCTAAAACTTAAATCTAGAACGTTTTCGGTTACAAAAGGAGATAATTGGTTGTATTTTTATCGTCGATATGTTCAACTTAGACCTGCATCCATAAGACATAAACAATTCTTCATTCAATACAAACATGGCAAGTGTACTGTTCAAGTGGTAGGGATAAACACGTTTGGACAGATGTCAAAAAAAATTGCAGGCTATTTAAAACTTCCCAAACCAAACCGGAAAGTTTTACTGGGCATTGCTTTCTCCGAACGTCAGCGACTCTTTTGGTTGACGCTGGAGCGGATCTTACCAGTTTGAAAAGACACGGTGGATGGCATTCCTCAACAACAGCAGAAGCATATATAGAAGATAAATAGTATTAACAACAAAATAAGTGTCTCCAAGAAAATAATGGGCGACAACGAAAATGCCATAAACATTGGTCCCGATGTAAATATTTCTAGTATTTCTAACAATGTAAATGTTTCAGTTTCTCCAAGCATTAACTTAAGTATTTGCAATTCCTGTGCAATTAATGAGCATTCATAGAATTTGATTGTTATTACCAGTTAAATAATATAATTCTTTAAGGTAAACACACTTTTATTCTGGTGTCTAAAGATGTAATCGAGGCGTGTGGCAATTTCTTTGCTACACGGCGTGCGGCAAAGTGACATTTTCCGCAGTCATTTTGACTTTAGAAAATTTGATTTTGAACACAATCGTAGAAAAAGAAATTTATATACAGATCGAGTAAATTAAATAACTGATGTCATGATACATGTTTGCGAGAGTAATTATTGATGGGCTAGGTGTAAAAACTGGTCAGCTCCACTTTTTGACAAAACAACTTTTCGATTGGATTTAAGTGTACGCATATTTTGGTACAAAAACAGACGGCTGATGTGATATTTTATTAAATGGAGTTAGCTCATTACCTTTTACGAGCAGAAACCGGCCAGCTTTGGAGCTATCCGGTTAATAATGTGAAAAGCAATGTTGTAAAATATTGTATCACTGTTTGTATTACAATGTTTTCTGAGGTCAGTTTCAAGACAACTTGGTCTACATTATCTCTACTGACCAAAAATTTATATGCCCATTAAGTAAAAAACTTTAAAACGTTTCTATTTTGGCCGATAAGAGTGATAAGTGCATGTCAAAAACTGACAAATGTTGGGGACCAGAAACATCTTTAGAGGAACCTGATACCGACGACAATGATGTTGACGATGAAACATGTTAATATTATAGAAATATGTATTTTTTACTTTTACTGTTTGGTGCGATTAATAAATTTGCATTTTAATACATTTCATTTGGCAATTTCTAATTTTAGGGCAAAACAAAGACAGCTTCACTTAAGAAACACATTTTTTTATAAAAGTAATCTGTAGTAATTAATATTAACTGTTTATTTACTGAAGTTTTGAATAGAAATGTCTATTCTAGGTGTTTCTGGTATTAAATTATCTGTAGTAATATATTAAGTGCATTAAAAATTATCGAAAATTCAGCGCAGGAAATCGTGTTACCTAGAAACTGCTTGAGTTCACTTTGATGTATTGACAAAAAGTTTTTCAGCCAAATCACATCAAAATGAACGAATGCGGATTCTTAAGGCAACACGCTTTGAATGCTGAATTTTCAGATTGTTTTTAATGCACGAAATATATTTATTAGACTATTTGCAGAACAAAGTATAGAACAAGAAATATTTTCTATTATTAACTGAATTAACAATTTAGATTATTATAATCACGGCTGGGTATACTTTCCCGTGTCGCAATTTTTAAGCGGATTTATTTAAAAATCGAATTTTAAAATTGTTATTTTTTATAGAAAAAACCAAAATATTTAAAAAATAGGTAATTGATTATGTTCCGTTTGCTCCTATAAGCATGTTATCTTCATATGAAAATAAAAAAGATAGAAAAATCTTCTATTTTTATATTGATTCAACTGACGTTTTAAACTGTTAAGCCTAGTGTAATTTTCGCTGTAATTCTATGTAAAACTTTCACTTGGAATGCAATTTTCGCTGAAAGCTTGATCTTATTGGTCCTAACCAAAATCTTGCTATTTCATTTTTTCTCATGTGTGGGAAATAATCAATACAAAAAAAATAGTTTTTTACTAAAAATATGGTTTTCTAGTGATTTTTATATATTTAAATTACTTTCGTTAAATTTTTGGCATAGCATACCTTATAAAATAGTTTATTTCAAAGAAATGGAGCTGATCGGTATTTGTACTGAGGTCTTGAATTGAAAACCAATTGTCCAAAAAGTTTGAGCATCATTAGCTTCTTTTACCACGCATTCATTCGTGCCAACACTGTTCACAGCCCACCCATTCTTAAAAATTTTTGGACTATAACACAAGGGCTAAGTACATGTTTTTAGAAATCAGACTTTTCTTTGAGGAACTTTCGGCGTTTCACAATATACATGTATTTTTTTGACACTATCGGTGAAAAGAATGCAATATTTTATTTAAATATGAAATAAAACAAAAGAATAAAGAAATTTCATTCTTTATTTTAACAACCTAATAATGGACCACAATTTTTACAAAATTGTATTTATAATAATTTTATTTTCAAATGAAATAATTTAACAATTAATTTCGATTTACAATATTTGTATATGTACAGAATTTAAATCATTATTTCAAAAAAATCCTCACAAAAAATAACATTAATAATAGAAACTAATAAAATTCTGTCTAAATATAAAAATACTACTTGTTTCCCAAACGTAAAGCCTTATTTATTTATATCTGAATTGGTGTAAAGATCCAGATATGTACAAGAATCTGGCAGTGATTTGTTATATATAGGTATATAATATACATATACAGAGTGATTCCTTTATCTTTCTACAAGTCGTAACAGTTAAATCATTGCAGATATAAAGTACTCTCGCATATAGTGACCTACATTGGACCTTTACTGAGTTAACCTTACTTCCGGTTTAACCGGAAATAAGCGCAACTTGCCTATTTTAAATAAAACACTACAATATTACAATATTGGAAAAACCGTTAAATTCGGATTAAATTAATGGCACATGCTTGGGGTCAATCTTAAATGTTTAAGATGTACAGGGGATTAAATAGTGTGATGTAAAAATTAAAAGATTGAAAGTTGGCTATGACTAGAGATCGGGAGGTGGCGATTAATTCCAGAGACGACTTTTACGTATGTAGATTTAATATTATATTGTAAACACTTAAACATTCCCAAACAAATATTCTTATGTACTATGCAATGAATTTCTTTTCCGGCTTGGAGCTATACAAAACAATTACTTACTGACTGACGAGGCTAGTTATTGTCGAGTATTCAATAGTAATTCATAGATAGATATTGGTTGATCACGTATTTACGCCCACTGCCCCAGTGAATACACCAATGACATTGAAGTCATTGGAATACACTAGAAATACGTAGTATTTATAAAACGTCTATGTGAATTACACATAGATACGTAAACAGTGCGAAATGAAATACGAGGGATAAATGTCTCATTTAATTTTTAAAAAGTGTGTTAGTTGGCAGCGTGGCAATGTTCAGGTGTCATCGAAAACGACAGGAAAAAAATAGTTACGACAGAGAGAGTATTAAACAAAAATATTATTGAATGACAATTGAATGACAAAAACGTCTGGATTCGCGTGGATGCAACCACCTATACTATCGTCTGGAAGTAATTAAATTTTACTCTTGTGATGGCTAGTTAAAAATTCATGTGAAATACAGAATTTAGTGCTTTTTCGATATTATAATAATACATATGGTGTTTTATTTTAAACAAGCATGTTGCCCTCATTTCCGGTCAAACCGGAAGTGATAAAATCCCAGCTAGGCTGGAGTCTGGGCCGTTATATGATATAGTAGTGATATTCCAAATTCCATATTGATATCTCTGATGGTTTAACTGCGACGGCTTCTAGAAAGATAAAGGAATCACCCTGCATATTTTAAGTCTTAGATTAGCTCTATACAGGTACGTACTGTGCAACTTTTCATAAATATTTCGAAAACATAACAATGTCTTTTAAATAAATAATCAAATAAATAATAATAAATAACTTAACCTAAAATTGTATACTAACCAAAACCCTCCTGGACCTGTCCAAAATACATGTTTGTTTTATTTACACAAGTTTCTTGTTCAAGTACATTTTCGTAGGAAATTCGTTAGCTTAGGTACTTTTTTTGTAGGTTACATAGATGAATTAATTAAATATGCAATAATATAGACAACAATATAATTTCGTGAGAGAGACGTGACAAAAACAGTAATAAGTTGACATTTTCTAATCATCAATATTTCGAATTTGAAAGAGGTAGCAACATTTCTTGTTAGCAACAACAAACTTAATATTTTGGATTTAAAATACATAGATAGAAACGCTTCTCAAATAAGTTGCAAATCGATGATCATAACAGAGAAAGAAAACAAAGTGAAGATTTTCAGTTTCAGTATTTCTCTTTTTTACGTTCTCTGAATTTATGCCTTATAGAAAAACAGTCGTAGCTTCGTAATTCTTTAAATACTCATTGAGTATAAAATAAAAGCAAAAATCGCGGTTAGACATTTCGTAACCCAAGCTAACGAACTTTTGTCCAAACTCTTAGTTTTCAACCTTAACTACGTAACCTTAACAACTAATACAAACAAATTTATTCCGAAAATGGAAAAAACATCGGATACTATGCCTGATCACATAATTCAATACTTAAAAAAAGTCATATAAATTAAAAGTTTTATCAATAATTTTATTAATAAAACTTTTTTACACATGACCAAGCATGTAGCCTTTTACTAATGTATCCCTGAAACAGTTCAGCTTAATTCAAGAATAAAAACAACTTTTGGCTGTAGCTGGTTTGCCTTTAGGCGAATTCGTAAATCCTATTACTCCTGCTAGTTTATTTTCCGAAAAAGGCCTTAGCCTTACGCATAAAAAAGCCGACATAAGACAGGACACTATTAGGACAGCTAATAATATAACTAATGTTGCCGCAAAGCCTGGTGTCGTCATACAAATCAGGCCAGTACTACTGATTTCTTCTTTCGCAGGGAATATCATAGTAGGAGGGGTGGTTGTATTGGTATTTTCATCAAGAGAAAAAGTTAGATCTCCAGTAGATACCACTCTGATTACCCTGTTTACCCCTACTTCCTTTTCAGGGTCCGTTCCCAGAGCTCTTTTGCTTCTTCTCTCATCCCTGGGCCTACCAGAATGTAAATATGCTTCAATTGGTAGTGGTGGAGGTGGAGGAATTCCATATCCTGATTCTGGGGCGGTGTGGTGTAATTCTAGCAATCCATTATGGCCTAGGAGTCCACTAGGGTCAGAGCACTGATCAGGACACTGATACCTGCAGATCTGTATCGTGCATTGGAAGTGGACCTCCATGGAATCAGGGAACTTGAAGGCTTGGAAGTGAGCGTACGATAACACTGAAGCACTAGCTCCAAAGTTTTTGATTTTGGTAAATCTCGACATAAGCTTGGGTCTTGTAACGCACCCTTTCTGATCTACAAGTTGTATTGGCGCCCGCTTGCCATCGTGAGCCATGCAATTCCTTACTAACATGTCAAATTTGGAGTCGTCGTCCTTAATGGCTAGAACCATAGTCATAGTTTGCCCAATTTTAACAAGTCCGGATACCTCAGACGCCCATGGACCTTTGCCAACTTGTATTTGCATCCAACAACCTACGTTATCACCAGCAAAATCTGTTCGAACTACATCCAACATGTCCACAGGGAACGGTCTGAAGGTGACGGACTTTTCGTATTGATCATGCCATGTGCAACGGAGTTTCCTGGCTTGATCCCAAACTTCTTGCACTTGAGGATCGTACTGGATAACTATGATATTTTCGAAAAATGTGCCTGAGCCGGATTCTGCACCATATCCATAAAGTCCGTTTTCGGTGTTGCCAGATGTCCCACACGCATGAATACTGATTTCAAAATGCGCGGATGTTCTACCTAAGCCGGCTGGTAAGTGTACGCAATGTACGTTACTATAGTGACCCTTACTGAATACTATACCATAAAAAGGCTTGTCGAAGCCAATGTAAACTTTCATCAAATTTTTCTCACATTTGACATCAAGTGAAATAATTTTTGGCATGTCTGGTACAGGTGCTGGCCAAATGTCGCCTCCACTGGTACCATATTTGTCCATGGCTTGCTTTGGTGGTGGTGGTGGAGGGCCATTGTAAGAATTCTTGTTGTCGTACACAGGCTTGTTGTTTTTCTGGATACCAAACGGTTTGTGGTTGTAATGTCCACCGTTGTTGCGCGGTGGCAGGTTTGGGTTTCTTTGTGGACCATTGTAGGCGAGTTTCTTTGGCGGTTGATCTTGGTCATCGATGGACTCTAGTGCTAGTTGATCCAAGTTTGGTTCGTTCTCACCTTTGCCATGGTCCTTGATTTCCTCTGAGCTAGGAATCGCCTCTATGACCTCGACTTCTTCAGCTAATGATGTCAGCTGGAACAAAAGAGAATAATATTAGTAAAATATAAAATGCATTATCACGCAATTTAAGCCGGTTTTTATTAAAGTGCCCCAATGCGGCTCTGGTGCAACATTTTTCATAATTATTCTCGTTGTTGCCCTCATTCATTCAACGCGAATATAATTGATAAGGTTTGAAGCAGAGTGTCACACCGCATCGCATACTAGCATATGCAATAAAAAGGGGCTTTATGATGATCCCTGAGGTACACCCAGTAGAATTTTTAATTTTGATATGTAGGTAACATGCTTTTAAAAATATTGGTTTTCTAATCACAAGTAAAATACGGATTCACAAGCGGCAGATCGCGAGTGCAACCATTTTAACCAACGAGTAATTCCTAATGTTCAAAATGCACTTTTAAATGTATGCAAAAAGACTTGTTCCTCGCGACAAAACTAAACACTAATACATTATAAAAACTTGCGCCTAATAAGGACTAATAACTGGGTTACAACTACCAAAGATATTTCGACAAGAACTGTCACATCCGCTATCTCTAATTTAAGTCAATCTAAGTCAATAGATTCTGTTTAAGTTTTTTAACGATGACAACGTTTTTTTTTTAAGGAATTTACGTAGTAGGGAACGGCATCGATCCTAGGTGCGGTCTTTGCGTGAATTGGACGCGCAATAAATGTTGGCCGACTGACCTGTCCTTGGCAGTCCGTTATATTCTTAGGGTCATCAAAGTGCCATACGGAATAATCAGAAACGGCCTTGAAAAACGGATTCACTTGTAGGAGTTGAGTCGTTGATTGCCAAATATTTGATTTGTATAGAGCAAGGTATATGCGAGGAAATCAATGGGTGTGTTTTATAAATTTGTAATCGGTGTTAATTCAGGAAATTACGGATATACGGTATAAAAGAAAGTTGGGAAAGTGATTTTGGTTGAGTGAAATGAATCTGTGTAACTTCACAATTTGTGATTATTACCTACACAGAAAAAAAATATTTTCAGAAATATCATTGTAGGATATTGAATTTTATTATTTTATTACGAAAATGATAAAATATATGAAAATTATAGAAAAAAATGTTATTTAGGTACTTTTATTTATTTATTTATTTATTGAGGTACACATTTAACAGCACAAACCAATTACTGGGTGGGAATTTACAATGAGAATAATTTAATGTTAACATAAAAACATTACTAAAAAAAGCAATATATATATATATATATATATATATATATATATATATATATATATATATATATATATATATATATATATATATATATATATATATATATATATATATACATATTATATTTGTGATGTTTGAGTGAAATATATCAAGCTGCTCTACGCTTCGCACATAAAATGTAGAGGTGAAAATTTCAGGTGTTAATTGGGGGTAGGCAGATAAAAAGTTTGAAATGACGAGTTCAAATCATATTTAGTAATTGAATATCACAAAAATTTCAATTATGAAACCTAAACTCTTATATGTAGCAAGACGTAATATTTTCCAAATGCTTGTTGAAACTCGTTTCGAGTCAAAAAAACACCCAGATCAGTGATTTCGCTTCGTCTGTTTAAAGTAGCACCGTTTAATTGATATTTGTATTGCAAGGGATGTATTTCCTACTGAAAGATAAGATTACACTTGGAGCGTTTGGCAAATTATTTGAAACGTTTAAGTCAGTTTGAAGTTACTCACCTCATAGTTGTTATAAATAATACAAAACAATTTCATGTCATACGTATGTAAAGGTTAATGTCAAGGTAATTATAATATTAATAAATAAGATGAAAATAGGGTCTCACCCTTGGGGCATGTGTGATTAAAATTTGAGGCTTGAACACGTATTCTACAAATTGTTTTCTGTCTGTTAAGTAAGAGGATAATAGAGACGTATCTGGCAACCAAACAATTCAATTTATGAAGAAAAAATGTGTCGTCTTTGAACGTATTTTTGGGGTGGGGTTAAATTAATTTGTAATTGTTGACCGACCTTTTACAAGCTATGATGAAAATTACCCCCCCCCCCGGAAAAAACTTAAAAAAACGTCATTAAGGAAATTTCGAAAATGTTAACTATATTGCATATTTAAGGGATTTGTTCTTTGTTTCAAATGGTCATCCGATATTTTTCATAGTCAGGGAGCCCCCCAAAAGAGGGGGGAAAAAAAAAAAAAGGGGGGGGGGGGGGGGGGGGGGGGGGGGGGGGGGGGGGGGGGGGGGGGGGGGGGGGGGGGGGGGGGGGGTTGGGAGGGGGCTCCCAAAAATTTTCTTTCTCGTTTACCCCTCCCTGAAAGAGATAAATAAGGGGGGAAAAAAAAAAAAAAAAAAAAAAAAAGAGGGGGGAAAGGCACAAAAAAGGGGGGGGGGAGAAAGGGGGGGGGGCCCGGGGGGGACGGGGGCGGGGGGTTAAAGGGGGGGGCCAAAAAATTTTTTTCCCGGGAAGGGGGGGGGGGGGCGCTTGCTGTCAAAGTTAACATTAGGGGGGGTGGGGGGGTGTGGGGGCTTTTGAGAAAAAGGGGAAAATGTTAACTATATCTAGGTATTGTGTTCAAGTATTGGTATTGAGGAATTTTGTTTCTTAGAATTTACAAAGCACCAGAATGGTTTAGTATTTGATTTGATATTATTTTGTAACCTTTTTAAGTAATTCTTATGAGAAGTACTGACACCATCTTTTATTATTTCAATCGTTTAAATTCATTTAGAGAGTTTACAGTACTATGTTTTTTGTAGTATCTCCAATGTATAGCTTTTTTCTTAATATCTAGTACGATACTACTTGTATACTTTGACGGATATTTTCTAGTGCGAAACACTGATTTTGGTACATATAGTTCTAAGACATAGATTAGATAACTATAGGACTCTTCGCACGCTATATTAGGATCATCACTGTCAGATAAAAAAGACCAATCAATTAAATTGAGATGATTGTATAAATTTATAAAATCTGCTTTTCGAAAATTAAATATTTCATTGCTGTTAAATGAAAATACACTTGTCGCATCATAATCTTTCAAAAATATGCATACATTAAGCGCAGGATGGTGAGCACCTTCAACAAGGAGGATATCACGTGATTTATTGACCTCGCAGTTCTTATTGGCTAAGATTAAATCCAGCAGTCTATCACAGTTTTTAGTGATTATGGAACCAATGAACAATTTCTAAATTAGTAGCATAAGCATGTCAGTATTGTCAGTGTATTATTTTATTATTCTTTCAATGTTTTGTATAAGATCACAAATTACAAAGTATAAAAAGTATGGTAATGCGACCTCGTTCTAAACGGTTTATTGGCAAAGCAAGAATTTGTTCACAGTGTGAAATTTAAAAATAATGATTTAAATAATTTGTGTTCAACTTTGGTGGAAGGTGAAGGTTTATTCTTCTCAAACACAAAAATGAGCAATGAACAAACGCTGTTTACCAACAATAAAAATAGTTTAAAGAAAGAGCGATTTATAGACTTAAGTTGACCACCTGAAAAAAGTACCGCCTTAAGAGTAGTCGTTGAATTGACTCGTGCCACCTTCAAGGCGACAAGTATGATTTATGTAAGAAGATGAAGAAGATTCCAAATATAGAAATTCGGGATAATGTGCTATGCATCAAATGCATTTACGTGAAGATATTTTGATTTGTAGGTCATTTCTTTAGAGGTAATAGTGGCACTAAAAGAATAAATTGCAAATGTATGTTTATCCATATCAGTGACGCTGCATTAATTTTATTTAAGGTGCACATATAAGTTTTTAACCAATTTAAATCCGCTCGACCATTATTTGTTGAAAATTAACGCTACAACTGACCACAAATATTACCCACTTGTAATTTTCACAAAAAAAATTACAAATTGTTCCAGCATTTACAAAAGGCCCCTTTTGTAGTTGCAGTAGTTTCTGAGGACCTTCGTCCAACTTGAATAATAGCGAATGTCTAACAACTGTTAAGGAAATTGTCGACACGTAGATCTCTCACGTAAAATTGCATTGACCGTGAATCTATCCAGCGATCTAGTACTCCGGAGTCTAGCGCCTTAGTCACTGGACTACCAGCGCCTAGGATATTTCAAGGCTTTATAAGCTACGTTGAAGGTTCAGAGGTCTGTCTCTTGGAAACTCTTGAGAGGCGCACCCTATTACTTGGATAAAGAGTTGTTTAAATTGAGGACTGCACTCATGAAGTATCGTTCGAATCGGAGATTTCAACGTCTAATTAAGATATAAGACGGAATTATCGATGATCTAGAAAGAAGTGATTGGGACTCCACCATAAACTGTAGGGCCTGGTCTCTCTTCATCTAACACATGCATTTCATTGGATTTTCACATAACATAGTTGATTTGATAAAAAACTATTTATTTGGTAGGTCACAATTTGTAGAAACGTCCAAAGGGATTTCCAATTTTAGGAATATTTTATGTGGTGTACCTCAAGGCTCTATTCTGGGGCCATTGCTGTTTAGTATCTATACTTGTAACCTAGCTTCTAATTTGAAAAATGTAAACATTCATTGCTATGCGTATGACACTCAGTTATACATACAATTTGATTTTACTAATTTGCAGAACATTTAATTCTAAACACTGAACTAAAAAAATTGATTGATACATCCCAGAAACATAATTTAAACATAAATTCTAACAAATCATCAGTTCTTGTTGTTGGCAAGTCACGTGTATCTGTTAAACAAATTATTAATGTAACAATAATTGATACAAAATTACCTTGTTCTAATGTTTCCAAAAATTTAATAGTAGAATTGCACACAGATCTACGTTTTAAAAAACATATCTCAAAGTGTTTGCAAAAAGCGTATGTAAATCTAAAAAATGTTGTATCTACATCGACATCTACTTAACACTTCAAGTAAAATTAAATTAACAGATGCTCTGGCATTAAGTCATTTCAACTATTGTGATACATTTTATGGTCCCTGCTTGGATAATATAGATAATAATCGCATTGAAAAAGTTCAGAAGTCATGTTTAAGATTTATTTATGGCATACGTAAATATGAACGTGCCTCACAAGCTGAAAGAAACAAAATAGTTGAATATGGCTACACGGCGCAATTAGCATTTGTTAGTACTTTACCGTCGTATTATAATAAACAAATGTCCACCATACCTCTACAATAAAATAAGATTTCTCACTGACGTACATGCTTTAAATTTGAGATTTAAGGGTCTCATATCATCACCTCCTCATAAAACTGCAATATTTCGTAGAGGTTTTACAATCGCATGTAACATATATAATTTATACAATAACATACCTTTTCATTTAAAAAAATTATCGATAGGCCAATTTAAATTGAAATTAAAGCATCTTTTTTTGAATTCTTTGTGGACACCATAAAAAATAAACACGTAATAATAAGTGCTCCTTCATGTACATGTAGTATACATATTATATTCTTTTTGATTTAATAATCACTTTAAATGTTATAATTAACTTTCTGTTTTTGTTTATATATTTATTCTTGTCTCACTCTACGGACAATATTTTATATTTAAGTTCAAAAATGTTTTATTTTTCCTGAAGCTGGAAAGCAGGTCTAAATGGCTATGTTGTTTCCAGTTTCTTTTGTGGCTATATACTAGATATATACATTTTTTTATTATTATTTTATCTTTCATTTTCAATCTTGTAATTGTATATAACTGTAAATAAATCTTATTATTACTATTATTAATATTACTATTTCAGTGAATTGAGAAGCGGTTAGGAAAAGAGGTTAGTAAAGCAAGTTAAAAATAACAACTGAATAATAATGGCTAAAAAAATAGCTCATCTTGTTCCAACTTGATACCTAGCAACTTACATTTACAAAACCGAACCCAGTGAATATTCTAGGATGCCTATGTTAAAAAATAGAAATACTAGTCACTTCCGATACTTCCAAACAATTTTGGTCATTTTGTGAAACTATTTTAATAAATCTTTTTATAAAATTAACAGCCTTGAAGAGGCTTGGAACCATGGACAGTAATAACACTAAAGTAGTTTCAATAAACACTAGACAATACACTCGCATTTCGCCAATCAAGGTAAAATAATCTGATTAAAACTAAACTGAAACTGAGAAAATCGCTACTTCAGACGACGTCAACCACTAACTTACAAAGCGAACTATGCCGGTATTTCTTTTCGGGGAATTGCAGATTGCGTCAACAGTGATGTGATATCGGAATGCGAGATATGAAGAACAGTGACATCATTGTCAAGAGGTACCAAAGCTTTTTGAAGGACAACTGAGAGTGAAGAACGTATCTTAAGAATTGCACCCCCTAAGTACATAGGTCTGTGGCGAATTAATGGTTAGTTGCAACAACTATCCAGCACTGGTGGTTCTTCTATAAGGTAATTTGGTCAATGACGTCCCACATAGAAATAAAAAAATAGAGCTATTCATTTTCTAAAGTTTAAAAATATATAATATATATATTTTTAATATTTTTAAAAAATATATTAAAGTTTCTAGTTCATTCTATGCACAATACTATTCAAATATCTAGATCGCAGGATTTCGTATCTCCTTTGAGCACCGAGCCTCTACATTCATATTCATTACATTATTCATTTATAGAATCTAAAAATCTTGGGTCAATCCACAACTTGTCCTCAAAGCTAGCTACGGACCGATTTACAACGAATTCAAATGAAATAGACTTATGCGCGAATCGTCAGAAAGCAAACGAGACAAAAAACACTGGCGGGGACAATGTCCCTGATACAGCTTACGGAAACGGTAACGCACGAACACAGAGGTATGTAGTCTGTGCGCACGAAGTTCAGTAGAGCAGTCTTCATGCTGATTAGGTACGCGTTGGTCGGTAAATTCTATCGCGTTGTTTTTAATGTTTTTATTTGTGAACATTTTATTAGTAAATCTCTACTTGTCGTGAAATTAATTAAAACAGTGTTTTTGGTGTTTACTATTAAATATGAGTGTTGTACAAAATATAGTAAAACTGAAAGATGGACATAAGTTGGGTTATGAAAACCGAGTGATATTCAAAGGTGATGGCTGTACAAAACCTAATATGACGATAAAGCAAATATCTCTTGATAAGAAAAAAAGAAGTTAATAGGTATTTTCGTAATTCAATGTACGATTTATCCGAGTGGATTTGCGGTTGCGAGGTAAAAAATGCATTTTTTCCCCATGCCTGTTATTTGGTGATGATCCTGATCCTATATGGCCCAAAATAGGTGTAACTGACTTGAAACATTTAGAAATAAAAGTACAGAAACATTTGCTCGCAACAAGTCATATGAATAACTGTTGTAGTCTAGCAACACTTGGTTGATATTAGAATGCAGTTAGACAGTGCCTATAGAAAAAGTTTAAAAGCTTACAGCGTTTCTAAAAATGGATATATTTTAAACAAAATAATAGACTGTGTATTATTCTGTGGAGTTTTTGAGCTAGCACTACGCGGACATGCCGAAACTGAGTCCTCTGATAACCCGGGAAAATTTCGAGGTCTAGTAAATTTTGTAAGTAAGTAAGTAAGTAAATTTAATTTTACAAAAAGCGTCAAGTCAGGATAAAAGCATAACATTTTTTTGCTAATTTACATAGCTTTTCTTCATTCTTTGGAAATTCGCCAAAAAGAACAGCCGTGTTAGATAATGTTGTTAAGGTGAGATTACCTAAAGCGGCTCCAACACGATGGAATTTTAATACAAAGTGCATAGAGACTGTTTATACCTATCGAACAGAATTATTAGATTGTTTAGGAAAAACACTCTAAATCAAACTATTGGTTTAAAAAACTGCTTTCAAAATGAACATTTTCTTTACTGATTAAATTTTTTTCATTTAGTTATGCCTCATTGTGATCAATTACAAAAATGTAATATAGTAATAACAGTAAATAAGTGTATTGGCGTTTTTAATAGTAAAATTGAAGACATCAGAAATAAAATTTTGAATAACTGTTTGGAGGAGACATCCATGCAGTCTGCCCAGAGATGTAAAACGAAAAAAATTAAAAAAGGAGAATTTCATTAGAAGTTTGTGATATAATTACATCTGATATCAAAAACAGGTTTGGCTTCAGTAATCATTTAGCAGTGTCTCAGTTATTTCACGCAGATCGATTTAAAGATTATAAAAAAAAGCTTTCCTTAAGATATGTTTAAATTAGTTAAAACGGAATATCCAGTCATAAATCATTTGAAACTTAAAACTGAATTAGAAATATTATATAGCCGAGAAGATTTTTCCAATAGTGAATGTGCAGTTGCTTTGTTATAGCTTTTTATTAACAATAATTTGTGCAATACTTTTTCTGAAAGTGTCAAACTGTTAAAAATCTTGTGTACTCTCCCTATGACTACCGTCGAATGTAAACGATGTTTTTTTTACCTTAAGAAGAATAAAGACATTTTTAAGAAATACCATGGGTCAGGAAAGGTTATCTTCTTTAGCTATGCTTACCATAAAAAGGCATTAATAAAGAACATAAAAGACTTTAATAAAAAAGTAATTGACCACTTTGCATTTCAAAAAGACCGGAGGATCGACTTGGAATTTAAATCACTTTAAAAGGTAGGTAATACAGTAAACTTTTCTAATTGACCTCCCTATCTCTCGATCCACGAACCGCCACTGCAGTATCCAGCCGGTTCATTTATTATGGAACAAATTTCCTTGGCTTTCGATATGACAAAAGGTTCAAAATCTCAAGAAGACAGTGACCACTTGATGTCTTGAAGAGTTGAACAGTGTGTAAAATTGCATGAAGCTCTAGCTCACTATTTTAAGTAGAGATCGTCGTCTAATCATAATGAAATTTTAATCTTTCGACACTCTCTATGACCAATTGTTTTGCAAAATATTAAAACACTTCGACGATCGCATTTTCTGTCACATAGTTTATTTATTTTCCATTAATAAAAAATCATTATTTATGTATACAGTAAACTAGAATAATTTAATATTGTCTCCAAGTCCTTCTGGCTGCCACTGGAACATATGCAATAAAACTATACATTTGTTTATGCAAATATGCACATTATTTAACAATGAGCTAACACAGTAACATACATTATTAGTATATTTAGTATTGGTGTTATTGTGTACATGCTTTTCATGTAACATAGTATTACTGTGTGCCATAAATAATACAACACCTAGTAATCAAATCATTAAAATACTGTAATAAAAATGTGTTTTGTTGCACGTTCAAAGACTACAAAATGATTTATGATTGTGAAAAAGTTCAATCCCATGTAGGCTTTTCTTTCTTAATGAAATATGTATATATTTCTTTTACTAGCATTATCGTTTCTCTAACACTATGAAATTACTAAAAATTCATTAACCGGCTTATACCGCCGGGCTAGAGCGTGCGATGGCATGACTAGAAATCTTTCTACTGAAGCTGCGGGTTCGAATCTCGCCACCGACACTGGAAAGGTCGGTGGGAATGATTGTATGACTAAGTATTTACAAGTATAATCTCCTTCTATAAACAACCTCGGCTTTGGAGTTTCAGGGATTGTATAATTTCTATAGTGTGACATAAAATAGCGTGTAAAACTGACTAAAGTACGAGGAAGTAACAATTTTGTGCAACCGATTGAGTTTAGTTTAGAGGATAGTTGTTAAGCCTAAAGAAGAAACTTGTTTCAGGCAGATCACCAATCGAATTGACTGAAATGACACAGCAGCTCTGGAGTATTCGTATGCTCTGAAGGTGCAAGAGTCATTCAAAGAACGACTAAAATATAGAATCGCCTTCGAATTATGACTCTAAGAATCGATTTACCACTTCAGGTCAGTTGAAAACGATTGGTCTGCTGACCGAATATCAGCGAAATCAAGTTTCAGATTTATCCTCACAGTTTAATTCTTCTTTTAAAATTACGCCACACAGAGCTGGGCAAATACTTTGAAAAAGTATTGAAATACTGAATACTAAATACTTAAAAAAAATTGAAAGGATTTGAATATTAAATATTTTCAAAAGATAAAAATATTTAAATACTAAATACCAAAACTAATTAAATAGTTTAAATAAGTATTTAAATACTTTGAGAATATTTAAATACTTTGTAAAGTGATTTTGAATGCATGCATGGTTAAGTGTAAAGTGTAAGATGGGCAAGATGGCCTTTAATGGCTAAACTTCGCCGAATTGTATTTTCTATTATTGTATTATGTCCATAGAAATAGACCAGGAACAAAAAGAATATTTTGATTATTTTTTTCAGTTTTATTATGAAAAAATAAATATATAAATTAACAGTCATTCTAAATAAAAAACTTTTCAATATTAAAGTACCTATAGCATGATTTAACTTTCGTTTTTAAAAGTTTTAAATCAGGTATTGGTCTCCCGTTTCTAATAATATCCAGTTTATCTTGAAACGAATATGTTGAAAATCCCTTCTTCAACAAATTGCACACCATACAAACGCAAATAATATTTTCCACAGTGCTAGGACCAGCTTCCATATTGAATAAGCAATTCTAAAACTGCTTATACGCGCACTAATATTCACCGTTTTAAAAATCACTTGTCGCCACACCACAGGTTCAGAAACACCAAAAAATTTTTACAAATATAGCACAAAAGCTGAGAATAATACCACGAAGATTAATATTAAGTATAATATTAAAATCGATATTAAAATCTATAAAACGACGCATTACTATGCTATACAACTCAGATATCAAGATTATGAAGTGGAGATGGGATGCATTTCAAGAAGTTGCTTATCAGTTATATCGAAGTCGCGCGAGTTCCTGTTGGCTCGATAATCGTCATCGGTTTTAGCGTGCAACATCTCAGCTGTTGAAATGCAGGGCCGTGTCTATTGAAATTGGGTAAAAGTAAATTTTAATGATTAATATATGTGATAAATAATAATTTTGTTCTAATTATGTGTTTGTTTTTTAATAATCCCAAGGGAAGCACTGCTTCCCTTGCTTCCATGGACCGACGCCCCCTGCTGTCTATGCTCTCAACCAACTTTCTGGGAATTGAATTAAGACTGAAACTGAATGATGCAATGTCAACGTATTTATTAGCTACATAGTGCATGTTTTTTTGTCTTGAGAAGTTCAGTACCTCTCTGTGCCTGTCTCCCTGATGTGTTTGATTATATTTGGAGTAAAGTATTTAAATACTGTTGGAAAATAATTTAAATACTTTCTAAAAGTATTTAAATACTTCCCAAGTATTTAAATACTTTAAGTATTTATAAATACTTTTAGGATCATTTTCACAAATACTAAATACTAAATATTTCAAATAAAGTATTTGCAAATATAAATACAAATATTTCTTGCAAAAAGTATTTAAATACTCGGTATTTAAATACTTTCTAGTATTTAAATACTTAATAAGTATTTGTAAATACGTATTTGCCCAGCTCTGACGCCACAGATATTCATATTCTGTAATGGAGTGAAGAACGAACAAAGTGGGATGAACAACAAAATCACATTTATTTCAGCGATGAATCATGTTTCTGTTAATGCGGCATGGCGCCCAAGTAGCCTGGGATGAGTTTTCACAAGATGGAATAGATAATTTACTTTGAAGCATGACCAGCAAAGTTAACGAATGTATACTATTGCATGTCACGCCAACTCGTTAATTTTTCAGTATTATTATATACACTTTTAAATGTCATTTTCCAGCGCTAAAACATATTTGGATTACGTAAACGCAACATCATTGCAGTCGCCCTGTATCATTCAATTTATAAACGCAACATTTTAAGCAAAAATCGGACACAAACTATTTATGTAATGTACAATTATTTTATTTTGGACCCATCAATTGGTTTTTAATTATCGCAATGTGGAGCATGGAGACGTACGGGGCCTCAGGCGGGCCCGGACTGGTAACGGTTACTTGACCGGCCGCCCGGAGCCAAAGCTGACCCACACACACACTTAGGATGCCGCCAATAGCGCAACCACCGTACTCACTTCAAAACCTGATCACTCAAACCAACACCCTGTCATTAATTTTAAAATCATGCGGTCCACATTTTGCAAACCAAATCATTAATCCATTTACGAATTTTTTTATCTGTGCCAAGGGGGAATTGGAACTGAAATTACGGACTAGGAACGGTTGAAAATATTACAATCACAAAAGAAAATAGGTCTTCTGCAATTTTTGTATACAAGGTATGAAATGAGAACTGAGTTATCAATGTAACTTTGTAAATATTGTCTAAAACAAAAAAAAAATCCGGTTTACTCTTTCGTTAAGGTATAATGTTGCTTTATCGGAGAATATAATTTGACAGCCAAAATGTTCATCATTATTAAAACGTTCAAAAATTTGATCGGAAAATTGTCTGTCAAAATCATCCTAGTTTAGTTCGTGGACTAATATAAGAGTGATTTTTTTTTCAGAACAGATAAATAAATAAATAATATAAATAAATGTCTTTATTGTGTAAAATAGAAGGAATTTAACACAAAAGGTTAGTGGTACAGTATACACTGATATTAAAACTACTAACCTAGGATACTATTGGTATAGTATTAGTACAGTATATAATATCTAACTTATGATTTTATCCAGCATATGACAATACAGTATATAATATCCAATATTACAATATGTGCATATCTAACGTATATCTAGTTAAGTACATATATCTACAGTATATGAACATATAATATATATCAAAAACAGTATTTATCTATATGATGTCTAGATTTTATCACTATTTTATCACCCTCTAAAACAATTTTAAATTTATGTTTAATTCGCCCTTCAAAATCAGAGACTTTAGTTGACGTTTTAGTACATTTGTTGATTTATTGTGTAGCTGTGGAGGTAGATTGTTATAGACATAAGTCGAGAGGTAGGTAAAGGATGATCGAAATGTTTCATATTTAGGCCTTATTGTATGCAATTGGTAGTTTGTATATCTCAAGTTTCGGTTATGCATAACATTTCTCGCAATTAGTTTATCATAGAGATAAATAGGTTTTTGCGTTAGGATGACATTATTTAATAGTGAGGTGAAATGTAGGAAGCGCCTCTCATTTATTTTTAGTAGTAGTAACTCCCTGATATGTGGTGTTATATGCTCGTAGATAGAACTATTTGTTACAAATCTAATACAGATATTCTGGATTTTTTTAAGTTTGTTTACTTCTGATAAATTTAGGCAAGGCCCATAAACATAATCACAGTAGTTGATGTGTGATAAGACTAAGGACTCACATAACAGTAGTTTAGTGGCCCTATCAAGGATATTTCTAAAACTTGAAATCTGTTTAAAAGAGCAGGAATATTTTCTAAGGACTTCTGATATATGAGGAATGAAGTTTAAATTTTTATCAAAGGTTAGCCCCAAGTTCTTCACCTTGTCAACTTGTTCTATAATTATATTGTCAATTGATAATTGAAAGTGAGTAAGAACTCTTAATTTATTTGCAGATCTGATAAAGTTATGCACTAGAAACTATTATACAAATTGTCATAGCAACAGAACCAAACCTTGGAGGAAAAGAAGGTAGGTTACATAAACATGCGTTGAAATTAGCAACAACATTTTTTAGTTAGACAATTTCTTGTTACAGGTAGTATTTACAAAATTACACTTATTACTCAGTTCAAAAATTTAAAAGCAAATTTGATACAGGGTGTTAAACGCACATGAGTAATTTTGTGATTTTTTGATTGCGTGTTCCACGTTAATGAAACATCCTGTATATTTGAATTTTATGTCAGTTTCTATCCTGAGGTGTTCTCTTTAGGGCGTTTTTTGATTATTGTTTCTATCCGCAGTATTTGACGACATATGGCTTTCTTTTTCATAAATAATTATTATCTAGAGTGGAAAATGAAAAAATAATAACGCTGAAAAAATTTATTTTGCTAATTATTATTTACCACTTTTACAAAACTTATTACAGATAAGTACAACATATATCTTTTTAAACAATTATTTTCCCGGCTATTTGCCAAAACGTTGAAACCTGGATTACAAAAAAAAATGCACTAATTTTTATTATGTTCAGTGTGACTGACTCAATAATGTTATTTTTAATTCCAACTATTCTGTTCAATAAAACCAAAAATAAATAAAACAAAAGGTACTCACCAGTTGAACAATCACTTTAAAAACTTTAAAACATCTGCCGACACGTGTTTCTGCTTTTAGCTTCCTCTGGACAGCTCATTTAAAGGATGCAAAGTAACTAAATACTAGTAAACCCCAATATAATAAACATTGATGATTTCAGAGAACAGGATAATTGAAATTATGTAGAAGAGAAGAACAGAATAGTTGGAATTAAAAATAACATTATTGAGTCAGTCACACTGAACATAATGTGGTTGCAAAACCATTATTATGTCATTAAGAATGATTTATGAAAATCTAAAGGTGTACTAGTTTGTATCTAAACGATTACAGAGACACCACCTAAGGTTACAGTCGACTATAGTGTTTTCGACAAATCTATCACCATTGTTGGTTACCAATTCTGGTGCCCCAAACCAACTGCAAATGTCGTCATCGAGGTATTCGTCCACTTCGAACGTCTACACAAACGTCTGCTATGTAGTTCTATCTCTCTTAGCCTATTTTTAATTGTTTGAGTTGTAATGTTGATATTACAGACCTGCTGAAATTCTTGTTGCAACTATGTGCATTCATTGTTCTTTTATCTAGAGCTTGGTGTTTATAGAATCTGTCATTAACGGCTGTGGTACTCTTCAATCTGCCACCACCATGAGGAGAACTGTTTCTTACGTGTCTCAACCAAGTTCGACGATTAATCTGGCTATATGCTATACACAGTATATTCCCAACTTTTCTCTGTAAAATTCCAGTTCCTATTATACAAGATGTTCTATTTAGTAAAGCTTCGATTACTCACACCTTTTGTAGAAAATTTTGAGGTACAAGTGTCAAAGAGGCCATTCAAGTTCTGTTCACAAAGCCGACTTAGAACCATGCGAAATTACTAACTGTAATTGAAAGAAGGGTACCTATGCGAGAGTCGGTAAACAGTAACACTCAACGCTCTAGCACACTGCGCTACTCAGCTCGGTAGAATATGAAATACTTTTACTAAATTTTCAAGCACTTAGTTATGAAATCAGTACAGTAAATATGGCGGCATATAAAAAATACCAATAACTTACTCGTAATACTAATGGTTTTATCTGGACGTTATTGTAATTACATTTAATAATTTTTAATGGTGAATTATTGTATGACACGTTAAGAGCAAAAATAATTATATTTTTACTTTAAAATATGATGTTCTTTTACCAGATTGTTAATAGAACACCAATTAAACTCAAAGTAGATCACAGAACATACCTCACCTTCACAAATTAGATATACTGTACAAATATTAATTTTTTCATTAACAATATAAATTCGTTTGCAGTCATTACTTGAATTAACGATGTATTTTATATCGTCTTAATAATTTTTAATATACAAAGTTGTACACGACCGATTAATGCATTTTAACAAGGCCGCATATGAAAATAGAAGACAATATGCAAGTCATTAACAGAGTTGGCAAAAATTCGCCGCAGACATAGGAGTACGCATCATAATAATACACTTATTATGATAAAAAAATTAACTAGTAACAAAAGCAATAAACTGTTACGATTTATAACAATGTATGCACAACTTACCCCCTTAACTAGGAAAAGATCTGTCAAAACTTTGCAGCATCATGTATGTTTCTGGTTGTCTCCGAGAGTAAAGCCGATGTGGTGAATAAATATAATTGAATCGTTTATTTCTGAAAGGGTCAAAGTGATATTTACCTATTCTGAGAAAAACACAAAAAACATTCTGCTCTGGTTAAAACTGAAATTTCTGCTTCTTTTCAATTTTTTGTATTTAGTTAGATTAATTTTAAAGACATATCCACAATAATTATATCGTCTTAGTTTTTTGACTAAAGTTAAAAAAAAACAAAATTTTTAACTTGGGTCCTTTCAGAAATAAACACAAATTTTTAAATTTAAAATGCATTTATTTCTTTAATAATGATATGTATGTGTTTTTTTTGGAATATTTTATTCACAGTAAACAAAAAATAAGCACACAAATTTATTAAAAAGTAATAATAACATGAATGGTACCGAGTGAAAAAAAAGCACAAACTTTATTTTTTATAATTTTTACTGTTTATTCATTCGGATCTATTCGATTTTAATTTTTGGTCTTCCAAATGTTAATAATCTTATAATAAAACTGTCTGTGCGGTTCGGGTATCCACTATACTAAATATTTTATCTAATTTATCCTCGACTACAGAATGGCACCAATGCAGATTTATTGGCAATTCCAAGTAGTAGAGTTTTTTTTGTTTAAACAAAGAAAACAGGAAGCTGGACTCTCGAAACTGTATACAAAGTGGTCGTGCTTTTTCTTAGGATGTGTTTTATCTATACACTTGGTATATTATTAACATTCCATTACATTTAGCCGAACTAGGCATTTTTGTCGGAATAATCGAACAAAAATGGTTTCATGCACCCTTTCATGTAAAAGTTTTAAAAACCATTAAACACATAAGTAAAATCAAAACACCTATCAAGGTCATTATTGAAATGGAACTAAAAACATATGACAATAGACCTAATTTGGTAAACTTGAGTCCTTTCCGCACTAAACGATTATTTAATATCCTCATATTTCACTAAATAGGAGTACAGTGTAGATTCTTTTTGCATCAAATCATAATCAAATTATAGATTTTGCTTTGAAATGTACATTTCTCTGTCAGATCTAAAATCACCAAAAATGAACTTAGACCCTTTCAGAAATAAACGATTCAATTATATTTTGAGAACAACCGTTCGACATATATTGATGTAATACAAGCATACTTTAAATAGTCTTTGAACTCACTTAACAGATCTGCAGATGCACCATCATTACCATCACAAATTTGACTTAATCTGGTAAAACCGGTGTCTAGCTTTAACACAAGTGCGAACTTTTCTCAATAGGGCTCATTTTTTGCGTTATCTACAGAATGTAGCAGTCGATTTACTTCGTCCACTATTTGCAGTGACTCCGCTAACTGTATTGTAAGTTTTGTATGGCGTCATGTAATCTTTTATAGTTCTTGTGAATAGTTTTTAAAGCTGTTTCAACAGAAATATCCTCGAATTTTTTCTGGCTTTCCTTCATAGCATAGCATAGCAGCCTCGCATGGATTGAATTGTACCTAATATCACTGCTTTTATTTGTTGTAAATATTCAGCATAATAAAAAGCTGCCTTTAACCATGTTCCCCAACGTGTAAGAATCGGCTGTGGTGGTTCGAGAATAACGGGACACTTGCTATGAAATGCGCGAAGATGTTTAGAAGATTTAAGAAACACTTTTTTGTACTTGCTATTAATGCATCTGCCTCTGGAAAACCTTGTCGAATAGTTTCTGCCACAAGGTGTAGAGCATGCACTTTACACGTAACTTGTATCAAACTACAACCGTGTTCTTGAAGAGAACGGCCTACTAAACGCATTGGCGTGGCACCATCGGTCACAAATATCAACAGTTGATTTTTTGACGTAAAATTTTTCTAACGTCTCCAGCATCACCCGCGTAATTGTTTGGCCAGTACACTCAGTTAGTCTTTTGTTAGCTAGTAACAGTGGAAATGTCGGTTTAAGAGGGTCCAGTACACGTACTATAACATTTAAAATAGAATCTATTTTAAAATCTGTCGTCTCATCAACACATAACCACAGCCGTATATTTGATAGTATACATTTGATCTTATTTACAATATCTTCGCATACAGTTGGTACATAGTTACGCATCTTTGTGCGACTTGGTAACGTCACCTTGGGATTGCATTTAATCCAGAACTCCTGAAATGGTTGTTCATCGAGTATGTGCAGCGGAAGACCACAGGCAATCAGCATTAAGAGTAAATCGAACATAAACTGTATGCCAATTTTTTTAGTTTCATGTTGCACAGAATTTACGTGACGCTTACAATCACGTTTGTCCCAGCACATCAGGTGTGTCTCGCACACCTTACAAATTTAATATAGCACCATTGTAGAATAAATCCGTGAATTCGCTGATATATTTATTCACTTTATCAGCGTATGGCAGTTTTTTACCCTTGGACAGGTCTGACATGTGGCCTTTACATGAGTTCTAGTTTTCAATTTGTTATTTCCTAAGAAAATGTCTTGATTACATTAAGTGCAAGTAGGTTTGAATCACACCATTTTTGTACCAAGTGTTTGTAGGAGCATATAATTTCATGTAATACCTGTAGTCTTTATTGTGTCATAAAATCGTTATATCATCGGCAGAGATAGTGAAACGACCAGTTATATTTATAGATGCGAGGTCGTTGATATACAGTAAAAGGAGAACTGGGCCAATCACGGATCCCTGCGGACCTCCGCAACTTATGTTGACATCATCAGAGTAGTTATTAGTGATTTTACTCTCTGTTTGCAATCACTGAGATCGGATTAAAACCAGAGGAGAGATGTATCCAAAATTTCGTAATACCGAAGTTTCTCAAGCAATATGTCATGGTTCACACAGTGAAAAGTTTTGGACAAATCACAAAACACAGCTGCAACTGACTCACCTTAATTTTTTTTGGGTAAACTTCAGCTAAAAAGAAACTTAGCAATATCAGTTCATTTGTTGTTTTGAAATCAGATTTGATTAATGTTTAGTATTTTAGGGATACTAAGGAACTCATGCAATCGTTTCTTAACAAGATTTTCAATAATCTTTGAAAGGGTACGTAATAGTAATATAGGTCTGAAATTTGAGGCGTCATCATAGAGGTACTATTGTATATACCATATATATATCCTGCACGTAGGTTGCTAAGTTAGTTCAAACAAAAATGTTATAATTTTTCAAGAATTAATACTGCAAAAAGAAAAACTGAAATTATAACGAATATTGGTGCAGTTAGCAAGATAACATACAAAATTTTATTAAAAAAAAAACCTTTAAAATTCCGAAAACATATTTATTAAATTATTTCCATCTTGTATAGAAACATATTTTCGCTTCATATTTAAGAAAATCGTAATAAATCTATTGATATGAATGATATTAACATCCATCATCGACAAATTCCTGCTTGATATATTGAGATCTTAGAAACACGATAATCTTGTAATAAATATACTTAAAAAAGCATGCAATGGCAGAAAGTCGCCCTGCTAACCGAACACCGACATGGTGACATGACCTACCAGCAATGAGTCAATCAAACTGTTCACGACATATCCTGCTCGCATCCTCGATTCCAAATATCAACTACAATTTAGCATTATAAAAATAAAGTAGATTGTTTTTCTTCATCGCTTAATCTGGGTTAGACACTACTGTAATACTTTGGTTTTATACCATTATATTTGAATAAATTAAACATATGTTATTTAGTCAAATATTGTTATGTACGTTAGTCAAATATTGTTATGAATGTTATGTACTCAAATATTGATAAGTAGTCTAAATTTTTTAATTTATCCTTAAAAATGAATACTTTTCCCTCGCAATGGAATTTATCTAAGTTTTTAAGAAAGGTGATCGGTCTGAAATTGGTAACTATCGTCCAACTGCCATAATCTGTAACTTTGCATAATTTTTTGAAATGCTGTTATTTGATCACACATTTTCTCAATTCAAACACTTGATCACAGAGGCTCAACATGGTTTTGTTAGAGGCAGGTCGACTGTAATAAACTTGTTTTATTTGACAGAAATTTTAAGCATAGATGAAGGATTTCAAGCCGAATTGATTTATACTAATTTCTCGAAGAAATTTGACGGAATTGATCATGACAAACTATTAAACAAGTTGATTAATTTTGGTTTTCGTTCAAGAATTCCTGACGTGTCTGAAATCTTATTTTTTAAATAGGTATCAACATGTAGTATATCGTGGTTGCAATTATTATGTCGAAGTATCTGCTACTACGGGCGTTCCCCAGGGATCGATATTAGGACCTCTTTTTTTGTTTTATTTATTAATGATATTGTTGATAGCCTAACAGTCAGTTTCATACCTATTATATGCCGATGATTTGAAAATTTTTTTACAGAGTTGCAAGTATTGATGACTGACTCGAACAAAATTTAATTTTTGTCAAGGACTGGTACATAAAAAATAATTTACCTTTAAATATCAAAAGATTTAACGTAGTGTCGTACTTCACCAAGAAATCTTTGATACATTTCGATTATTGTCTCGATAATAACATACTTTCAGGACCTGACACTTTCTGTGATTTGGGAGTCATTTTTGATGAAAAGTTGTCCTTTAATAGTTACATTACTTATATGGTCACAAAGGCTTACAGAGCTCTAGGATTTATTATCAGAAATAGTTGTAACTTTCAGAATATTGATACCCTGAAACTATTATATGCCACATTTGTCCGCTGTAATTCAGAATATGCGTCAACCATATGGTGTCCTAATTACGCTACATATATTGAAAATTTGGAAGGAATCCAGGGCGGATGTTTAAAATATGTCAAGTTTAGAGCAGATGGGGGAATACCCTGCTATTGGTTTCTGCCAATACGAACTTCTAGCAAATTTTGGTTTCAACTCACTTGAGCATAGACGCATAAAAGCATATCCTTGCGGAAATATCCCATTATGCGATACAAACCTTTCCGTCCACCTTTGTAAGGGTTAATCAGATCAGATCTCCAATTTGGAACAATTCATTTACGATCGTGGCTCAATTAATTTTTCTTTAGTACTTAGCCCTGCGATTTCCAAGCATGAAGAAGCCCTCTTCATGCTTATAAACCTCATCTATCTCATGAAGCCATTGTAATCTAATAGCCTGCAAAATCAAGTAGATGGCCGCGGATTTTGCCACAATATTAAAAACTATATTACACTGAACAAAAGATTGGGTAAAAGGACAGTATTGTAGATTTGCTTTCCAAAATCCCTACCTCACTCACAAATTAAAAATTTAATTTCGATATTTTGAATAACTAAACTTAGTTCATATCAATCAAGTGGAAACATTGTAACCATTTGCAAAGGTAAATTCTTCTAGACTATTAATTGTGCGTTATTAAAGCACGAATAATCTCTGTATACCAAATGGGCAGTTATTTACCTACATTGTAACTGAAACGGAATCAATTATGAAAGTGAATTTACCACAAATATTACACGCACGAAAGATTTCCCGTTCTAAAACGTTCAGTTTCTGTTTACAATGATTATCACTTACTTCCACAATAATTGATACCCTAACTACATTTAATCGAGTTTATTTTAAGAGAAATTGTGGTATTGTGTCTCAGTAACTAGATTTAATTATAATTTCGGATTGAGGACAAATTGTTTAAGTTTAAGTATTCGTAAAATAAGTGACCTACTTTGTTTCTTTTTGTAACTTGCTGAATATTTGGTAGAGTATTACATCGTCTGAGAATTTATACAGGACGTTCCAGAAAATAGTGCCATAAAAAACTTCAGATGCTAGATGGCAAGTAAAGTGGATTTAACCAAATATATTTACCGGGTGTCTCAAGGTAGTATGCCATTTTCTCAATTGTTAACAAAAAAAAATTAAGTTAATAAATGTCATACTTGTAGTCGACTTAGTTTTTTGTATAGAGTAAGCTCTTAAATTTTCTTTAGATTATTCCGAGACTAACTGAAATTCTGCATAAAGAAAATTGATCCTCTTTTTGAAGTAATTTTAAGTTAAGCTGAGTTAAAGTTAAAGTTTTACTTACCCCTTGATACAAAAGGCCGACGAGAAGTAGTATGTGTAATCGCATTTCCTATAAGGCGACTCCAGCAGCGGATTTTTTCTGAAATATAAGTTTTTAATACTTAGAAAAATATGATACGGAGAATAGCAAAAATAACTTAGATAACAATAAGTTTAGATTTTGGTTAAATTGAGCATTAGGGAGACAGTGCCTGTCTAAACAGTATAAACTCTACCGCGCCTTATTGAACTAATAAGGGCTGTGACATTTCACTGTAAAATAGTTATTAGGAAAGCTAGAGGGGTAGCAAAAACGATTAGGTAGAGACACCGCTCAGCCGAGAAATTTCTCCATGTAGCCATTTTCAAAGTTTGGTGTCTCCTGCTGGGTACTTTGAGAGCACGATGGTAATTATTTGTAGGTATTAACGCATTTTTGGCATTCTATGTACAGGGTTATTCATTATAAATTAATCACCCCTTATCATCGTTATTATTGCCTATAGAAAAAAGAGTTTTAAATAAAACGTGTGGTTATGACTGAATTTTGTTAAAATGCTATCAAAAGTACAGTAGCGTGCATATTTCAGGGGATACAAAAAAATGTTATATTTTTTTAAATAGGATATATTATATATTATTAAATTTTACAATGATACTGTGTTCTAGATTTCAAAAATATACCATATGTTATCCCCACCATATACTGTTTTTGAGTTATTAAACGTAGAATATTTTAGTTAAACTAGTTAATATAAATATGGAAAAGTTAACATTATTAAAGCGAGCTATGAAAATGACAACTATTCTGTTTGATAAGGGACATTTCTTTAATGAAATAATCAAAATGGTTTACAGTGAGGAAGAGAAAGTCCAAATATTTACTTGCTTTATACAAAATAACAAAAATAAACGTGCAGCAAAAAGAGCATATAGGGTGTTGTATCCAAATCGTCCAACACCATCAGAAAACACGTTCAAAAATATTTACCGAAAGGTGAATAATACCTCCAGTTTTAGTAGAAAAAAGTGTGTAGTTCAAGCAAACCAGGAAGAACAGCTAGATATACTGCTTTATTTCGAAGGTAAGTCCATCCATATTTATTCGCGAATAGACCTTTTTGAAACATTGTATGATTTTTTAGAAAATTTTGAATGTAGTATAAATAATGTAGTCGATTAATTAGGTTAAAGTTATTCAAAAATTTAACGTACGTTAAAAAATAACAGCTACAGACCATATAAAATTTTACCCGAGGCTCATAAAAGGAAATGGCTGGACTTTTGCCGCTACATGATTCAAATGTTGGATGAAGATCCCGATTTTCTTATTAAAATGTTATGGACTGATGAATCATTCTTTTCTACTGCAGGAGTTTTTAAAAGGAAAAATCGAAGGTCGTGAGAAAACAAGTACAACAGAAAAAGATTGGTAAAACAAATTAAAAAATCAGGAAGAAAACCTGTTAGCGTTTGGTGTGGAATTTTCAGAAACAAAATTGTTGGGCCTATATTTCATGATTATACTTTAACTGGAGTTACCTATCTGGAAATAATTATCCCAGAAGTGGAAAATATTCTTTGCAGAATTTTCTGGAAGCCGACCTTGATGATATGATTTGGATGCAGAATGGGGCAACTCCGCATAGTGTCCTACCCGTTCAAGATCATTTGAATAATGTATTCCCAATATGGATAGGGAATAATGGACCTATTAAATGGCCAACTAACAGTCCAGATTTGACCCCTATCGATTAATTTTTTTGGGAACTTTTAAAGGAAATTGTCAATAATAATAATAATAATAGCAATAATAATAATATTATTGCTATTATCTCAGAAGAAGGGCCCCTCACGACCGACCCCAATCGGATGGGGGTCAGAGACAAGTGGGAGGGGCCTCACCGGAATGTCTCAATCATAACGACCGCGACGGACAAGGACGCTTTAAGTGGACGAGGGAACTTCGGGATGACTTGCTGACCTGCCGCGAGAGCAGCGAACCTGAGGGAAGGGGATACATGGCGCGATTGCATGCACTTTGGTGCGAAATGCACCCAGAGCATCGCGCCTTCTCTCAACAACATCTGAGAGATCAAGTATCCTTTCTGCTCAGGACAGGTTATGTAAGGGCACCCCATCAGCCGGAAGAACTGCCAGCCGCAGTCCCACCGCGGCAATTATCAGCTGATGGGGGAACATCCTTTAGAGTTCACCGATGTAGACTTAAGGACGAGGGTTAGCCTTAACACCAGTGCTAACCTAAAGCCACAAGACCTGGCTAGAATGGACGAGGTCATCGATGAAGAAATTCCGGAAGATGCCGACATCTGGCAAATCAACAGTGCCGTGTACACCGCCGCGAAGCAACTCGTCCCCCGTGAGAGGTCAACCAATCACGGGGTCGAGAAAGCCAAGCGACGTGTACAGAAAATCGAGGGCAAGATACAGTCGGCCAGACAACACGCTTCTCGGATCCAGAGTGTGGTGGAATATAAGACGACTGGTAGAGTTTTTACTCCCAGAATCCGGCGCATAACAGCCGGATTAAGACGTCAACACCATACTCTAAATCTGACAGTGATGCTTACCATCAAGCAGCATTGTCTAGATAGGATCCGAGCACTCATGGCGATAAAGAAAACGTTGAAGAGGCGGGTGAGGAGTATGGAACAAAACAATTTGTTCCGTACGAATCCTTCCCGCCTCTTTCAAGAGCCACAGCGTGTTGTAGATAATCCGCCGACTGTAGAAGATGTCGAAACCTTCTGGAAGGGAATCTACGAAACGACGCGTCCATTCAATAGCGACACTCCAGCAATTGCACACTTCGAGGCTCTGTGTCACAGACATCGTGAAGAGCCAGAAGAAGTGTGCCCGGCAATCAGTACGGAGGAAGTCCAGCAAGCACTTGTTGGTACCAAGAACTTCGCTGCCCCGGGCCCAGACGGCATTAACAACTGGTGGTGGAAGAAATTTCCTTCCACTCACCGCCGTCTGGCGCGAGTTTTCAACTCATGGGGCAGCAGATTCCGGACTGGTTTGTCGAGGGACGTACTGTGCTTATCCCCAAAAAGGGGGATCTTTCCGACCCGAGGAATTATAGGCCGATCACTTGCCTCAACTCCTGCTACAAGATATTTACACGTATCTTGTATGCTAGGACACTGAGGTCTGTTGATCCGGTCTTCCAGCAGATACATGAACAGCGTGGTGCCAAGAAGGGCATGGCAGGTTGCAAGGACAGCCTGCTGATTGACCGCTGTATTACACAGGATTCTGTGCAATACAAGCGGAATCTATCGATGGCCTGGATTGACTACCGCAAGGCATTTGATACAACATCGCACGAGCTATTGTTGCACTTGCTCGAATGTCTTGCGGTACCAGCACCACTAGTGAGATGCATAGAACAGCTGCTGCCACTCTGGAAGACTCGCTTCACCATACATCAGGTGCACAGCGGGTCACGACAGAGCAGGTGGCATTTAGGAGGGGAGTTTTCCAGGGCGACTCCCTGAGTCCTCTCCTCTTCTGCATCTCACTGCTACCGTTGTCTGCTGGGCTCCGCCAAACCCACGGGTATCAATGTGGACCACCCAGCGACCGGAGGCATAAGGTCACCCATCTATTTTATATGGATGACCTTAAACTTTATGCCTCAGGAGAGCGCGAACTACAAAACGCTCTTAGGATGGTCGAAGAATATACGCGGGCAATTGGTATGGAGTTCGGGTTGGACAAATGTGCAGTCGTCCACCTCAAGAGAGGACGATGCGGGGAATTCCCTGAAGATGCGCAGCTCGCAGACGGGAAGCATCCTAAGACATCTGGATGCCGGAGAGACCTATACATACCTGGGTGTGCAACAAAGGCACATCCAGGATGTAACACAAATAAAGGAGTCTCTTCGCGGCAAGTACAGACACCGCCTCCGAAAGATTTGGTCTTCCGAACTTTCGGGGAAGAATAAGGTGTCTGCAACTAATATGCTTGCCGTTCCTATTCTGCTCTACTCCTTCGGAGTAGTAAAGTGGAGGGTAGATGAGCTGCGCCAATTAGACAGAGATACCCGCAAGATGATGAATATTCACAGAAGTATTCATCCTAGATCGTCCGTTCCTCGTGTGTACCTCCCACGTCAACGGGGGGGGCCGAGGACTCTTGAGCCTGGAGTGTACGCATGGCAGAGTAGTACTGAGTATGGCATGTAACATCCTCAGGAGCTCAGATCCCCTCTTGCGGTTTGTGAAACATCACGAAACTGTAGGAGTGGGAGCAGGATTGTTTAAGGCAGCAAAAAGAGCCGCAGATGAACTTGGTCTCGCATTTGACATCAGGCGAGGTGGCCGGCGAGGTGCTGATGTTGAATCAGTCACCGAACTTCAGCCAAATCGTCTGAAAACCCGAATCAGAGCTGCCGAACAGGAAAATCTGTTTCGGCAGCACGTCGATAAACCCCAGCATGATGTCTTCTATAAGAACATAGAAACACTGGGTTTATCGACCAGGCTGACCTTCGCCTTTCTAAGGTCAGCAGGGCTTAAGTCGGAGACCGAGGGATTCATTATGGCCTGCCAAGATGGTGTTATCAACACGTTGGTCTACCATAGCCGCGTGTGGCGTGTAGAGGTTCCTGATATCAACTGCAGGACCTGCCATCAGGCGCCGGAATCGCTCATGCATTTACTATCTGCATGCCCCATATATGCGATTTCGGCCTACATCCACCGGCATAACGCAGCGTTACGAGTGCTGTACTACCATCTAAGGCACTCGTACGGGGTAGACCAGGCACCAGTGCTGCCTTACGTCCCCGGAGATATTGAGTCCGTTGTCGAGAACGAGAAATGCCGGATTTACTGGAACTACTCGTTCCCGACTGTCAGGCTAATTCAAGCCAACAAGCCTGACATAGTTCTCCTCGACCATCAACTCAAGGTGATGTATGTCATCGAGTTCTCGGCGCCAGCGGAGAAAAACATCACCTTGAAGGAGGAGGAGAAACGGACCAAATATCGCGATCACCGGTACGAGCTCCAAGTGCTGTACCCAGGCTACTCAGTAAAAATGGTCGTCCTTATAATCGGTGTACTCGGAGGGATAAAGCCTACGCTGCTCTCGGAATTGAAGATCATACCGGCCTGTCAAAAACCAGCCGAGTGGCTGGCAGGTCAAATGCAGAAGGCGGTCATTCTGGGTTCTCTCCGTCTGCTTAGGGCACACGATTCTGGTATCTACAGTCACTAACCCTGCGGGATGTGGGGAGTGGCTGTAGTTGATGCGCCGGCGCGACTCCCGTGAGGCGTCGGAGGTCACGGGAGGACTGACCGGCATCGGGAAACCGAAAAAAAAATATATTATTCAAGTCATTAAAGACAGGATTCGACTTGAAATAAACAATCTGAATGTAAATAATGAAGCCATTTCCAGTGCAATTATAAATACAAGAAGACGTTATCAATTATGCATTGACAATAATGGTGGACACATCGAACATCTTTTATGAGATCATTTAATTATATTTGAATTTCCTAAATAAATCTTTGTTTTCTATTTTGTATAAATATTTGGACTTTTTCTTCCGCACTGTAAACCATTTTGATTAGTTCATTAAACAAATGTCACTTATCAAATACAATAGTTGTCATTTGCATAGCTCTCTTTAATAATGTTAACTTTTTCATATTTACAGTAACTAGTTTAATTAAGATATTCGACTCAAAAACGGTATATGGTAGGGGTAACATATGGTATATTTTTGAAATCAGGAACAAAGGTTCATTCCAAAAAATTTAATAATATACAGGGTATCCCATTAAAAAAAAGATATAATTTTTTTGGATCCCCTAAAATCTGCACGCTACTGTACTTTTGATATCACACAACTTTTATTTTAAATTTTTCCTTCTATAGGTAATAATAACGATGATAAGGGGTGGGTAATTAATAATGAATAACCCTGTACAAATTAAAAATATGTACACTATTTCAATATTCTCTAAAAAGCAAGCCGCCATTTTGTAAAAGTGATTTTTAGATTAGATTAAACTTTGTTGTTCTTGTATTTAAAAGTAGATGTTACTTTAACCAGGGACTTTATTAGCAGAACTTGTTAACATTACATCTCAATGAATTTTTTCATATGGAATAATGCAATGCAAAAATCTAATATTGTTAGTTTTAACGCAACATAATAAAAGTTTCTGTCAAATCGTCAATGCACATTAATGAGTTACAACTAAATTACAGGTCTATAGACCTTCAGGATATCCATGCATGTACAATATTTGCTATTTCAATTATCGTCTAAAGACTAATACACACACGTATATACTTATAGTGTTTATATAGTAAGAACGTTAACTTTTAACCTATTTAAAACTGTTACATATAAATTCATATATTATTATTCTGGTACAAGGTATCTGTTAAATACAATAATAATGAGGTGTGATAAATACGAAGATTTTATTTATTTTGTCTTTCCTTGTTTATGAGTTGCTCAATTACTTAATGTTTTGTTATAATATTTACTTGACTTGACTTTACTGGAGAAGGAACATTAAGGCAAAGGGCATAAATAAGCTAAGAGTTTCACTAAATGACATTAAATGGAATTTATTTAATTCAAACTCTAACGCTACTTATTTGTCAGAATTTTTAGTTAGAACTTATTCTTCTCTTATTGACAAGTATTTTCCATTAAAGGAATGTAAAATAAACCACAATCCTCCTGTCTAGTGGTTTAATGACTCGCTAAGAAATATGAGGGATACACTCTGTTGTGTAAAAACTATTGCAAACTGCTCCAAGGATTTCACTATATATAATACTTTAAAAAAGGATTATAAATCCAAATTAATTAAATCAAAAAAGAGCTGCTTATGACTCTTTTATTGAAAATTCTAATAACAAAGCACGCGACAGCTGGAAATTAATAAATTTTGAGAGAAACAAGTATACACCTAGCACATTATCAGAACATGAAATCTCAATAGACTTTTTTAATAAATATTTTGCTAATATAGCTGAGCATTTTATAAAGTTATTACCTACAGTGAATGTTTCTGCAATAGAATTTTTAAAAAATTTACCTACTACCCAGTCATCCTTTTTCCTTGAACCAGTAACCACATTTGAGGTTGCTAAGGCCGTAAAGAATTTAAGGGATTCTAACTGTTCTGATATTTACGGCTTAAACAGTCGAATTCTGAAAGATACCATAGATACCATGAAAATATATAATTCTAGTCCCACTTACACTGCTTATTAATTGCTGCTTTAGTGAAGGCGTTTTCCCGGATGTGCTAAAGGTTACCAAAATTATACCGATTTTTAAAAAAGGTGATATCAATGTTAAAGATAACTATCGCCCCATCTTTCCAATGTTCTCAAAGATTATAGAAATTATCTTGAAAAATAGACTTGTTAACTATCTTAATAACTCACAATGTTTTAAACTGTTGTCAGTTTGGTTTTAGGAAAAAATGTTCAACCACAAATGCTGTTTTTGAAACAGTGAGTAGCATAGTCGAGGGTCTGGAGAGTGGTAAGCATGTGGCTATCAGCTTATGCGATCTCTCCAAGGCTTTCGACTGTGTCTCTCATGAGATTATTTTGGATAAGTTAAACTTTTACAGTATCAAAGGTATCTGCCTAAATCTCTTTCATTCATATCTCAACAACAGACAACAGTGTGTATCAATAAATGGTATAAATTCGGAATTTCTAAAAATTAACCATGGAGTGCCTCAAGGCTCTGTACTGGGACTCCTACTGTTTATTTTATATACAAATGATTTCTTTCACTTTATGTCTCCGGTAAAATGTATTGCATATGCAGACGATACATCTATTTTGAATCACAATCCTTATATTAGCAATTTAAACAATGACTGTGCTAGATCCCTCCAGCAAACTTACGAATGGTTCTCTTCAAATAAGTTAAAGCTAAATGAAGATAAGACTCAAAAGCTCATCTTTTCCACTAGTAGTTATTTAATACAAGGAGACAGCATCAAAATCCTAGGTGTAGTTCTTGATGACAATTTAAGTTGGGTCAACCACATTGAAGAACTATCAAACAAACTATCTAGTTTAATCTTTTTTGTTCCGTAGGCTTAAAAATTTACTTTGCCCTAGCACTCTAAGAATATGTTATTTCTCCATGTTTCATTCTTACATTAGTTATGCAATACTTCTGTGGGGTGGATCATCTCACGCAGTTAAAATTTTTCGTCTCCAAAAGAGAGTGGTCAGACTGATTAGTGATGCTGGCTGGTTAGATCACTGTCAAAAAGTATTTAAGGGATTTAGTATAATGCCAGTTCCTTCACTTTATATGTACACTATGTTATTAAAAATTCACAAAAATAAAGCCAAATTAGCTACAAAATCAAATTTCCATAATTATGGTACCAGATCTGCTTCCCTACTCAGACAGCCTCATCTTAGATTAACAAAATCAAAAAAAAAAAAACCATTAAACCTCCAATTATATAATCATGTTCCTACTGAAATAAAAGCTCTTAATTTTAATGGCTTTAAGGCCAAGATTAAAAGGCACTTTTTATATGATTGTTTTTATACAATAGAAGAATTTTCTAATACATAATTTTATTAATAAATAATTCTCACAGATTATTCTTTTATAAGCCTTCCTTTATTTGTTTCAAATACATATTTTGTAACCTGTACATTTTTTGTAATTTTGACCTGCCACAAATGTATCCCCATATGTAAAGTGGTTAAATCTATCTATCTATCTATCTATCTATCTATCTATCTATCTATCTATCTATCTATCTACTTATTTAATAGCTAACTCTAATAGCTAAAACTTCGTAAATGGACAATACTCTCATAAATATACTGACATCTTCTACTTCAAATCTGTTTCCAGTATTTGTTTAATTAATGTTATTAAATTCATACTCAAATACATATTATATTTTCTCTAAACGGCCCGGTATAAATAATAGTGTTTTTGGAGCAACTATTTTCTAATATTAGTCCATTTTAATTAATTTATAAAGGAAAATGGAGCATATATATTATTGTATTGAAAACGCCATTTGGATAATATGAAATTCTATGCTATTAACCTACAATCCTAGGTAACAGTTGGTGATTTTTTCTGCAATGACCAATTTTCCGTGTAATTTAAGAAGATATTTATTAATTTACAGCATTTAGGTCATAGTTGATAATTAGTGCTGAACATTACTTACTTTTATTTAACAATTTTCGCAAAAGTAATTTTTATTTATATACAGGATGTACCAACCAAAAGTAGGCACCATGAATAACTTTGGAGATAAAAATTTTTTGAAAAATTGGTGAAACACGTTGACCTTGTTTCCAAAGGGGGCATATTTTAATGTAATACTTGTATACCTATCATTATCTCTCTACTCTACATGACCACCCCCTCAAAAAATTCAAATGGCAAGGGGGGGTCGAGTGATATATCTTTTCAAAGGTCTTTCAATTCCCTACATAACTGCGTATTTTTTTTTAACTTTTATCGATTCGTTATTAAGGAAAATAATTTTATTTTTGATGATTACACACAATCGAAATCGTTTAAAAAATCTAAAATACACGGCACTGGGTATTGGAATTTATAAAGAAACTACATTTTTTAGTGCTCTCAAATCAACACGAGTTTTTTCGACAAAAGACACTTTCCTTGTCCGTTTAATTTTAGAATAATAAAAGTCTCATAAGTATTCGATAGTCCTAGAACATTAATTTGTTTACAACCAATTTTAAATCGAGATAAATTTTACCAGAGTGAGTTCTCAAAATGGTTTATACCCTTCAGGAGAGAATACAAATTGTAAGCATTTATTTTAAAACCGATAATTGTGCTAGAGCTACGGAGCGCAATAGAAATCACCTAGATAGAAGGATTGGTTTTCAGTAGGTTTTACAATTATTGACAAAATTTATGGAAACAGGTCCTTTAGGAAATAAAAAGCATGAACTTCAGCGACCGATTAGGAATGAAGCAGTCGAGGTGGCAATTCTGGGTCATTTGCAGGTGGATAATACTCAATCGATCAGGAAAGTAGCTGAGGCTTCCGGTGTATCACGAAGCAGTGTTTATCGAATTGTAAGGGCCCACAAATTTCATCCATATAAATTTAAATTGGTACACGAATTAAACGAAGATCCCGATCGTCGGCTTGAATTCTGTGAGATTTTTAGTGAACAGTTAAACGGTAATGCCAATCTACTGTACAATACGTGTTTTTCTGATGAATCGACATTTCAGTTAAATGGGGAGGTAAACAGGCACAATTGTAGGTATTGGAGTGAAACCAATTCACATTTGTTCATGGAAACTAATACCCAAAGGCCTCAGAAGTTAAATGTTTGGGCTGGCATCTTAGGGGATCACATTGTCGGGCCGTTTTTTATTCCTGACAATTTAAATGGTGAAAGATACCTCGAATTGTTAGAAAATAACATCGACCCAATGATTACCCAAATCCTCGAAGAAGACGATAATCTTTTAGAGGGCGAATAGTTTTATCAACAGGATGGGGCACCCCCACATTTTGCTACAGCGGTCCGTCAATTTTTGGATAATCGGTTTCCTGAGTGATGGATTGGAAGAAGAATCCTATGGAGTGGCCCGCTAGGTCACCCGATTTAACTCCCTTGGATTTCTTTCTGTGGAGACATTTGAAATTGAAGGTATTTGCAACAAAACCCGCATCTCTGGATAAGTTGCGTGAAAGAATTGTTCGAGAATGCCGTTTATTGACTCCAGATGTGTTCAGAAACGTTCGTACAGAATTTCAAGACAGATTATACTACTGTATTGAACAATACATACGTTAATTTAAACTGCTTCTTTTATTTTTATTTCCCGAACTTAAAATAATGAAACAATTATTTCTCAGGAACGAATCGATAAAAGTTTAAAAAAATACACAGTTATGTAGAGAATTGAAAGACCTTTCAAAAGATGTATCACTCGACCCCCTTTGCCATTTGAATTTTTTGAGAGGGTGGTCGTGTAGGGTAGAGGGATGATGATAGGTATACAAGTATTACATTAAAATATGTTCCCCTTGGAAACAAGGGCGACGTGTTTCATCAATTTTTCAAAATTTTTTATCTCCAAAGTTATTTTGGTTGGGACACCCTGTATATAAATTTAAAAATAGAAGCATTAAATGAATATATAATATATCTGTTTGATAAGCATGCCCGACTAATGCAATACAATAATAACAAAAGCCGTTCACCCTATATTACATACAAAATAAAGCAAATGTTAAAATTAAAAAAGAAAGCACACAAAAAGTATTTAGATACAGAAACTGCAAATGATAAAAAGTATTACTTAGATTTAAAAAAATATACAAGCGAAGCAATAAAACGTGAAAAAATTGCATATATGCAATTTACATTGAAAAATAATAAAAAAAACAAAAAAAATATGGCACAAAATGAAAGACTGGGGTATCAACAATACTAAAAATTCTAATATTTGCAACTTAGAAGAAAATGTAACCTCAAATGATAAAAACAATTTCTTTATAAATGTAGCGGGTGATAATAACGCTAATCTAAATTTAATAACGTATTATGAGAATAATAGGTTAAATAATGAAATTAATGAATTTAAATTAAAGGTATATCTTGTGCAGACAAATATAAAGTAATTAAATCTATAAAATCAGAAGCCTTAGGCGTAGATTACATAAATATCAAAATGATAAAATTGATACGACCACATATAATACATGTGATAGTCCATATTATAAACGAGTCCTTACGTACTGGAATATTTCCTGACTTGTGGAAAATTGCTAAAGTAATTTCTTGTCCAAAATTAGAAAATTCAGTAAGATTAACAGATCTGCGTTCATTGAGCATTTTGCCTACACTTTCTAAGTTTATAGAGAAAGTTGTTGATTATCAATTAAAACATTATTTAGATAAAAAAAACTCTATACTGCCAAATATGCAATCCGGATTTCGAAGTAAACACAGTACCCAAACTGCACTACTAAAAGTTGTAGATGACGTAAGCACAGGTCACATTTCTTATCTTACTCGATCAGAGTAAAGCATTCGATTTGGTAAATTTCGAACTATCAATAGCAAAATTAAAATTTATAGGGTTAGAACAGTTTCACTTGCCTGGTTTAAAAACTGTATCACCAACAGAATGCACTTTGTGAATTATAATCACTTACAATCAGATTTAGTAAAAACCAAGAGTGGCGTACCGCAAGGGAGTGCATTGGAGTGTATTACTGAGAGTTGAAGTATTGCTTTTATCACTTATATGCTGATGATATCCAACTATACATCTCAAGTACTCTAAAAGATATAGATGCAGCCAAACAAAAAGTTAACTATGATTTAGAACAATTGTCACATTGGTGTAAAAATAATGGACCTAAACTTAATCCGAATAAAACTGTTGCTATCTGTATTGGTAATGAGCAGATTAGAAATAATATAAGTCTAAACACAACAAAATTATTACTTAATGGAACAAATCTGGTCTGGATGAAATCGGCAAAATGTATAGGTCTTATTATTGACGAATCTCTCAATTTTGAACCACATCTAAATAAATTATATAGCATATCCTTCATGAAGTTGAAAATGCTAAACAAGCTTAAATATACACTGAACAGTGAAACAAAACTAAAACTTGTACAAAGTTTAAACTATCTTGGGTTAGAATACTGCTCGACTGTATATTACAATTATTTATCCCAAAATAATAAAAATAAAATTCAGAGAATACAGAATGCTTGTATGAGATTTGTATATTGTATACTATTTAGAGAACATGTGACTTCCTACTTTAATAATGAACCCAAAATAAATATGAGATTTAAGTATTTATATTACGTGTTTCTATATAAACTTGTTAAATTTAATTGTCCACAATATCTGTCTAAGCTAATATAAGAACTAGTAGGCAAGGTGGAAGATCAATTATTTATTGAACCTTGGCCTTTTGTATAATAATATGTAATATTCTTTTGTACATTAATTACACAATAAACATTATTATTATTATTATTATTCTAGCTGAAACAACGCCTACAAAATCTTGGCGTTCTATTTTATGTCTGCTGAATCGAAATCGAGTAAAAAAGAACCTTTGTTTCAACTGCTCACCGAGGAGTGATAGGTCAATGTGTAAAAGCGTGACTTATTTTCAAACAACAAATTATATCTCTAGAAATATCAGAGAGATCAAAAAAACAGCTAAAACCGTTTCTTACAATTTGTTCATAGATCATTCTAATATAACAAATAAAAACCTACGATTGTTTTTCTACATTTTCGGAACCAACGAAATTTTGAAAAATTTCAAGGGTTTCATTGTGCAATGTGCACCCTATATATAATGTATTATATCGTAGTTTACTCTCATGGTAAGTCAGTTTGTTTCAAAAGAAATGTGCAAGAAAATCTTCAAGACCGCATTTCAATACCTCCTTCAGACCTACACAAGAAAATTACATTTTCATTTGGCAGCAATGTGGTTCAGTGAATTGCTGTTTGCAGCGTGATTGCTTTCTCACAATAACTGACTTCAGTTTGTTATATTTACTATCAATTTATTATTCTCTGACGTTGAAGAAAAAGTACCGAGTTTGATTTCTCTTGAATTTTTAATTGATGGAACTTAATAATAACAGATAAAATAGTTAAAAATAAAGTATAGCAATTACAAGCAATTATCTAATATTTAAGGAAGTTTCTACTTCTATGCACTTATTGTTTCTATTTTCTAAAGTTTTATATCCGTGTGCCTGACTACTAATTACTAGCTTTTATTTCAAATATACCACATAATGATATTGGTAATTGCAAAAATAAAAACATTTGAGATAATAACCGACAAGGAAAATATTCCTTGGTCTATATGCTTAGAAAGGGAATTGTTATTTATAAATTAAAAAAAAAAATGTCAAAAACGTACGTAATTTAAAAATCAAAGCAACTGGTCAAAATGGCCTTCGTATTTTTTCAATACATAACATTATCTTCTCTCCATTGAATGAACTATCTGTTGCAACACTTCTTGATTGTTTCGAAAGGTTGTGAACTGGTTAATGATTCCCTTTGTCAATTCTACAAGAGCATTGATTTCGATGTTATAAATTTTTAATTTTAAATATCCCCATATTGAAAAATCAAGCGAGTAGAGATCTGGCAAACGTGCATTATAAAAAAAAAATTTCTTTTCTTTTTTTTAATCTTATTTGACAAAAAAAATTGATCTGCTGTCAGAACATAAAATCTATAGGAGGTCGTCGAACACTGGTACCAATTAGCATGTCACAATTAGTGTCAATTAGTTTACTAATTCATGAAAAAAAGTTAAAATTTGTCATTGTATTTATTTGAAACATCTTGAAATATTTCGTCTGTTCTTGTGTTATAGCAGGTAGACATACATAATAAGTATAATTTATTATTAAATGAGCCGCCCTAAAAACCTACATTATATATTTACTTAACCAAAACAAATTCATTGACCATACGAAATATTCAATTCATAAAAATACAGTTACAGCAAGCAACAACACAAGTGTTGAAAATATTGAAATATTCAATTAATAATACTTCTCACCACATGGAAGTGTAGGACAGAAAATATTATTCAAATGCATTTCTTTATAACCGGTTTTGTTATGGTATGGTTTAGCCGTATAATATCTAAGATAACGTCTATGTAAGTAATAGGTAGGTACTCATTATTACGATATGAGGCAAGAAGTAGGTAATCCTGTCTACTTACACCGGGTCACCTACGCAGACGACGACTATTTTAATTCTATGGGAATGTGCTCGTCTGTTCCACCTATTGGGAAAATAATTTTCTAAATTTTATGATGTGGGCAGGTCAAATTGTTTCTAATTCTAGGACTCCTCAATTAACAGTCAATAATATAGAAAGGCTAACTCTGCATCTCTAAAAAACCTGTCGATTATTGATGCTCCATTATCTCTGTGAGGAAGGTATGTATTATATGTATGATACAAATAGTTTTTTAATGTCTAGATGAATCTTGCGAATTGTGTAGAAAAATATGGTACCAGCAAGCAATATCTGTCTACGTGTCTGTGTATATCCTGATAGGATCCACAGTTTTTGAGATAAGGATTTTAAATTTGGTACATACGTTCTAGAAGTCAGGGAAAAGATGAGTTCATTGAGGAACAAAATAGGTCTGCTGGAAAGGTATTTTTTATTTATTTTCAACCGGGAGAACTTTGGAATAAAGATGATTTCTAATCAATGAATGAATGATGATGATTTCTAATTTAAGTGTAAATTATTTTTTGTTTTAAATATATGGAGGAAATTTGCTTTTTAATGTTTCATATTTTTTATCAAAAACTCTAGAAGTATTTCGGCTTTTTAGGCCTTTGTCAAGAGTACAGGGAATACTGAATAGTAAACTTTGTATTCATTGCTTATATAACCACATCTGGTACCTACTATATTGTACTAACCAAAATTATTTTAAATTTTACGGGGAAATTTATAAATTATTAGACTTATTACCAATGGGTTCTCACCTATTTCTCCCTTACTAGCTGAAAGTTTTATGTCTGATTTTGAAAATGTATTCTTTAGTACAAAAAACGTTTTAGTTGGAAACATAATTTTCTGGACCCGTTATGTAGACGATGTGTTTTGCATTTGAAAAGGTACAGAAAGGGAGTTAAATAAATTCTTAGATCTTCTAAATTCACTTAAGCAAAAAATTCAACTCACATTAGAAATGATAAATGATGATGGTTTAAACTTTTTAGATATTAATATAAAAAATACCAATAATAGCTTAGAGTTTGACATTTATCGTAAACCTACTTACACAGATACAGTAATTCATAGTAAATTTAAACAATCATTGCAAATAAAAATGGCACCAGTCCACAGCTACATACATGGTCTATTAACATTTCCATTAAGCGAAGAGAATTTTAAAAAAGAAATTAACGGGATAGAAGAAATTGCAAAAAGCAATGGTTTTAAAGAATGCCTAACAGATAATCTAATAAAAACAAACAAAAGATTTACGTAAAAAGTTTTATGCCGATTCTTCACAGGAATGTAATAAGATATATAAATGTATTAATTATAAGCTTATGATCAGCAATAGAGTTAGTAATAAACTTAATAAACTGGGATGTAGAATAACTTCAGTAAATAAAAATAATTTAGGTAAAATGTTAATATATAATAAAGACAAAACTGAAAAAGGGGAAACAGGAGTATACGAGTTGAAATGTAGTGACTGCGATGCTACATACATTGGACAAACTAGACGAAATGTAAAAAAAGCGATTCGAGGAACACTAATCTATTGTAAACACATTGCACACACACACACATTGCATAGAAAACAGTCATTTTACAGATTTAAATAATGTTAAATTACTCAATTCAGAAAACAAAGGAAAGAAACTTAATTTATTAGAACAATTAGAAATAAGTAAGTAAAATTTTTACCGGTCACTTATTCTCACATGCCTTTATAGATAATATTTCTAATCATATTTTTCTAAAAACGATACAAACAAAAAAATCTCATTTAAAAGTTTAGTTAATTCGAAGGATAAAATAAACAAACTTAAAAAAGTGGTGTGTATAGATTGGACTGTTTTGATAGTGATGCCACTTACATTGGTAAGACTTGTAGAAAACGTATTAACGAACATTTAAATAATCCAGAAACCTCTGTGTTTGGACATCATTTAAAATTTAATAATCAAAATTTTACTCCACATGATAATGTCAGAAAATATTTTATACAGGTACTGTATGTATACCGTCGCATTTTTTATTAAAAGTTAAATTCAAATTTAAATTAATGTAGAGTACGGAACACAACTGGAATGTGTCTTTACTGGGCTCACTGACTTACCGGCTCGCCCAGTATAGAATCACTTTTCGGTCTTGTTACGTAAATAACTATTCAACGGACAGATGTCAGACGCTTACAATCAAAGAGGACTGGATTAATCATTTTTAATTGTTATGAAGCTATTGTCAACCAAACATAACGGATGGGTAAACACTTTGCGGATCTTTTATGCAACTTTATAGACCAGTTAAATTAAACAAAAATCAGGCCTATTTTCACGATAATTTCCAACCATTCCCGACCAATACCATTCGAATCAGTTTTTTTTTAATTCTCATGGTCAATTTTGCCGTAAGTTATATGAGCAAGAATTTAATTTATAAACAATTAAAATTGTGAAAATGCTGAAAATCGATGTGTCTAAATATTCAACTTCAAGCGCTGCGAAAACGGCAACAGATAGAGAAAAATTGCTCAGAACATTTTTTATAGAGCGTTAAATTCCCTTCAAAAAAGTCCACGACGGCATATCTCTACGATGAATAGTTAAGGCGTTACAATGAGTTTAATGTTTATTATTTTTGTACTGCGTACTGGTCAGCTGTATGCGCGTGACTAACGGGCCCATTTCTCACGTAATGGCTGCCTGCGCAGACCATTTCAAAGTGGACTTGCTTCAAATCATTCATTTTTTTTTCTTTCAACAGTTTAAATTATAGTTATATATTTTTTTTTAATAAAAACATATTTATTTAATCATTAATGACATAATTATTCAATGAAAATTATTATTCAATGACAATATTTATTCAAGGCGGGGTTTTTTTTACAACAGAAGAGCTAGGTTCGTCTGAATCTTTTAATATACAATCTTCTTCGGCTTCCTCATCTGCATGTTCATCTTTTCGATTTGTTTAAATTTCATCAAATTCTTCTTCCTCCTCCTCAGTATCACTTTCTTGTAAAAGATATGTGAGCCCAAAATATTTTGCATCTCGGGAAGAATATTTCGTTTCAATTTCTCGTAGTGCTGCTACGTCTTCCATGCCTTCTACAGCAAGTCTACTTTAAAATGTTCTGCGCAGGCGGCTATTACGCGGCGTACGAGCTTGTTGATCGCGCATGTGCGTTACTTGTACAGCTGACTGATATACAGCAGAAAAATAATAAATATTTAACTCATTGTAACGCCTTAACTATTCATCGTAGAGATATGCCGTCGCGGACTTTTTTTGAAGGGAATTTAACGCTCTATAAAAAATATTCTGAGCAATTTTTCTCTATCAGTTGCCGTTTTCGCAGCGTTTAAAGTTGAATATTCAGAAACATCGATTTTCATCATTTTCACAACTTTAATTGTTTATAAATTAAATTCTTGCTCATATAACGTACGGCAAAATTGACCATGAGAATTCAAAAAACATACTGAATCGAATGGTATTGGTCGGGAATGGTTGGAAATTATCGTTTTGAAAAACCCTTAATTTGACTGGTCTATTACCGAGCTAGATCAGTAAATATGCATTTTCTACTAAAAACAATTGACTTAATATGCTTAAATTTTTGGAATTATTGTTTTATGCAAATTTTCAGTTAAAATTAAATTGTGAAGAAGTATTTTTACAACATTTTTACTTCATTATATCATCTTGGAACATGAAACGATTTTTCGAGTGTTTTTCATCGACAAAAAAACATATTGTTTTAGAGCAGTCTACAATTAGATGTATAATATTTATTTTGACAGTATTATTTTAAATAGTTTTTTTTTACACCAGAAATATCAACTGTCAAAATTTACGTTTGGTACTATATTCTGTTATCGATAATAAGCGTTGACATTGTTTTGATAAGAAATTCATGAATATTAATTCCTTATTGCATATTAATAATTTGCACCTGTTCACATATAAATCAACGTCAGTCGCTTGACTTTTTTTGTTAATAAAAACATGCCTTGTATATGTTATAAACTAAAGCTGCCTTTAATTCAAATCAATCTAATGAGATTGTTATTGCTTCGTTTGGTAGTGTTAGAGGTAATTTACGTTTATGTAAATAAAATAATAATTATGACACAATTTGTGCTATCAGCGTAGCTAATGGTTTGTGTAAATAATACAAAACTGAATTAATACTTGCATTTACTTAGAGCAACTTGATGTTAGTATACAACCGGTTCATAAAACATGAAACGAGAAGCAAATTAAATTAAATTATGTTAATTACGAGGAAATAAACATTTTTTCGTAAATAATTAATGACATTAATCTTCACTATGATAATTGGTATATATAACTAATAGCCAGCGTTAAAAAAATGGCATGTCTCACGGAAGAGTTTAACAGCATTGTCCAGAGTATCATCAAAATATACTGTAATCATAAACAACATTAGGAAATCATTCCTAAATTCTTCTAAACGGTATTCTATAAAATATTGCCATTGTCCATCAACCATTCGCCCATTGCGAAAGTACGACATTTTGTGCTCTTGAGGAAATACCATTAGAAAATTCTAAATAGGCTATTTGACATTAATAGTGACAGTAATGGTTTAAATAATCTCTACATTTTCATTTGCATAGGAAACGTGAAGCAGTTTTTTGAACGCTTGTTATTTTGTCACTTTCAACTTTTTGCTATATAAAACTTATTTTTGTAAATATGTATATGTATAATGTTAACACATAGAACATTAATTGAAAGTTTTTGTTAAATGTTTGGGTGAAATACCGTGTCTTCATTGTAGCTACCTAGCCTTTTATAATTCTGTTAAAAGAGTTTTTGTGTACAATACTATTGGAAGTCATAGTGACAACTTCAATAATGGCACTTCATGTTTATATCATAAATTAATTTGCACTATATAAAAAATTCACATTCGGTCAGAAAATCATAATATTTATATTAGAAACAGAAACTACATAACACCTCCCTCTCATAAAACTAGTCTTTATGAACGATCCTTTAGTTACAACATTTCTAAAGTTTATAATGCTATACGCTATACCTTTAAATATCAAACAAATGACTATAAAAAACTTTTAAAATAAAATAGCAATGTACCTATACAGGGTGTAACAGCCCCCTTTTCTCCTTTAGTTTTGAAGATAATTGTTTGAAATTTGAGATATTCTATATACATAATAAGAGACACTTTTTGACATACAAGGGATTTTTTTTCACTTCCAGTTTCGTCGGAAGTGACACTAACTTTCTATTTTTAAATAGAACACCCTGTATATTATTAGATTTTTGAATTCTGCATAATTTTCCGAATCCAACGATACCAAATAAGTGACATTCCAACGTCAATATTTTTATAATATAATTTTTAGTTTTCCTTTTAAGTGTGCCATGACGGTTTTGATTTATTCTAAATGATCCGTGTAATGCTAGAAAAATAGAAGTCCTGCCAAAAATAATAAATTACGTGATTTATGAGCAAATAAATTTCATCTAAATGGTTTTTGGGGCTAAACTCATTTTTTTCAAATGGAACCATATTGGTACCGTGGTACCATTTATTAGTACTATTAATAAAGAATATATTCATATATCGTATTAAAATGTGCGATAAATACAAACAAAACAAAATTACAGCTAAAAGAAAATAAGAAAATACAATTTTGTTCTAATTACCTTGTTATACATAAGGTGGCTTTGGAATACAAAAAAATAAACACAAAACATTACAACAGTTGTTCAAAATGCTGTCCATTAACATCAATGCACTTCTAAACTCGCATAGCTGTTTCTCTAAGAACGTTCGCCAATTGCTGGGTCGTTATGCTATTAATTGCGCGTCTTACTCGTAGCTCCAGGTCTTCACGTGTTGCAACGGCGCTTGCGTAGACAATATTTTTAGATGACCCCAATCAAAGCAATCAAGAGGTGTTAAATCAGGTGACCTTGGAGACAACCTCACAGGATCATTCGTCGAAATTACGTTTTCTCCGAATCTCTGTTGAAGGTAATCAATTATTATCCTTGAATTATGGGGAGGAGCGCCATCTTGTTGAAAATCCATTCCCTGTCGTAAATTGAAAGGTAATTCAACTAAACTGTCTTCAATTTCATTTTGCAGAAATCCCAAGTATCTAACACCAGTCAGGGGTCCTTCATATATTATTGGACCAGTGATTCTACTATCGATTATTTCAAACCAAACATTGAAACCGAACCGCATTTAAAAGTTACCCTCCCGTCATAAATTTTGATTTTCTTGTGAACAATATTTTATATTTTGTCGGTTAAATAGTTCCAAATTTTTAAACCTAGACACTCGTCCGAAAATAAAATCTTTCCCAAAAAATCATTGTTTTGCTGCACGTTATTCTGCAAAATCCAATTGCAATATTCTGTCCTACATTCGCAATCATTTTCGTACAAGTGCTGGTGCAATTGGTATTTAAAAGATTTATAGTGGTATTTGTGAAAAATTCGGCTTACTGTTTGGTGACTGATTTCCAATTCAAACCCAATTTGCTTTAAAGAAACAGTCTTATCAACGTCTACTCGAGCCAAAACATTAATTTCCGTTCCTTCGACAAGAATGAAATTTTCTTCGGGATTATTGGGCTTACTTCGGAATTGATTTTCAAGATGATTAAAATATTTTCTCGGTGGACATTGTCTATCGGGATATCGTTCGGCATAAAGGTGTCTAGCCGCAACGGCATTTTTTCTACATTCCCCATAAATAATTAACATGTCGATTTTTTTCATCTCTTGTATAAATTTGTGGCATTTTGAACACAATTAACAAGAATTTTAAACAATTTTTAAATAAAAACACCGGTAAACCAACAAATGTTGGACAAGCTAAATATTTCATTGTTTTCAAAGCCACCTTAGTTAGTTACTTCTTAACATTTAATTAGAACAAAATTATATTTTCTTATTTTCTTTTAGCTGTAATTTTGTTTGTATTTATCGCACATTTTAATACGACATATGAACAAGTTCCTTATTAATAGTACTAATAAATGGTACTACGGTACCAATATGGTTCCATTTGAAAAAATTTAGTTTTTCCCCAAAAACCATTTTGATGAACTTTATTTGCTTATAAATCACCTAATTTAGTATTTATGACGGGATTTCGATTTTTCTAGCATTACACAGGTCATTTAGAATAAATCGGAACCATCATCGCACAATTAAATGGAAAACTAAAAATTATGTTATAAAAAATATTAACATATAGGGTATTCCATTTAAAAATCGAAAGTTAGTGTCACTTCTGGCGAAACCGGGAATGAAAATAAAAATCACTTGTATATCAAAAAGTGCCGCTTATTATGTGTATGGGATATCCTAAATTTCAATCAATTATCTTAAAAACTAAAGGAGAAAAGGGGGTGTACTCTGATCCTGTTACACTGGGTATATTAATCAATAACTAGCAATGAATTGAAATTCAATTGAGAATAAACTAATGAAATAAATCGCCAGTTTCTACTATTATCTCAACTTTAGTTTATTTATTTATTTATTTTGTTAGGCATCATTTCTATAATAACATATTTCGGTTAGGCTAGGTCAGTGTATTAAACCAGGGGATAGATACCGTTTCTGCCTGCTTGAGTATAACCTAGTGGTTTGCCTTTGGTGTTTTAATTTATTTTGTTATATCTGATCTGTCGATATATTGATCTGTTGATTTGATGTATTTATTTGTTGTAATTTTGGAAGGAAATAAATGTATTATTATTATTATATACCCTCTTGGATTCTACTGTTTTTCACTTAGGTTTATTTCACAGTTACTCAGTATTACAGTTTACTGTTTGTGAGACAAACTACACTGATGTAGTCAGCATCCAACAACAAACGATATTAATAAAATCGCATGAATATTCAGCATACTTAGATCGTGAGAACATAATAAAACATACCTATTCAAATGAAAACGAAAATATAATCTTGTTTACATCAATCTGTACCACATCTCTCGCCCGATTAATACTAAATAAAGATTTATAAATGTACTGTTAGCAAAACATTTTCTATGATAGCCGTATAACGGAATTAAAAGTAGACCTAGAAATTAATATTATTTATTTTCGGCGATCGCGTAGTTTATTAAGTATGTTAATGAAATTTATAAAAGTAATTGGCCTATTTTTGGTTGTTTAATTAACCATAAGTTTGGTCCCCAAACCTACATACTACGTAAGATTAAAGTAAAGTTAATGGTAATTAATTATAAGTTTGCTCGCCGTAACTACTCGAAAGACTTTTTTTTCGGTTTTTCCCAACACAAACTTATAGCATCTCGAGTATAATGTACAATAATAATTCATATTATTTAATCACAAATTAAAGAATAGTATAGTATTCAACAAGCCTATAATGATAGCCATTATATGCGAGTAGAATACTATACTTTGTCCACGACTATAATGTTAATTTTTAGCTCTATTTTACAAAACAAAATTTTAGGCTTTATAGCTTTATTTAACAAAGTTTATTTAATATTAACAAAACAATTTATTTTTTTAATAGTTTTCTCGATTTTTCTGGCAATAAATTCAAAGAGATAATTTCAGCAGCTTCGGTAATGTTTGGCGGTGTACAAGACATCTCATTTTCACTATCGGTATCCATAGTTTCACTTTTTTTTATTTTAAATAACTAACAAACTTAAATGAACGAGATAAATATGACGCACGAATTTTGACGTTTCAAATCAATAACAAAATTCTTTAAGTCATCTTATATAAAATATATTTTATTTTAAAAAAATTTTTTTATTTGAAAAATATATTTTGTTTTGTTTTTTTTAACTAAGAATTATTTTTTTGTCACTAACGTGAATTCTTATAAACAACTGATTGTCCTCATTATTCACTAGTGAATAATAAAATCATTATTCACTGCAGGGAATAATGGATAGCATTATCCTTGAGGAAATACATATATAATGAGTACATTATTTAATAATCGTGGACAAAGTTATTTAGCTATAAATCATTATTAACGAACCTTCATTTCTTTTAGTAAGGTTGTATTTATGCCAAAAAATTTGCGTTTTTTATTTATCCATGTATTTTTGTGATATTTTTGTTTTTATGTAAGTGCTTTGTTTTTAGAATATAAATAGATTTTTTTGAAATTTGTTGTTATACTTATCAACTAACCTACTTTATATTCTTTTCGCAATGTTTTTTTAAACCACACCCGTAGTGGGTATTGGTCAAAAGAATCTTCATTTCATATTAATGCAACGCTTTTAATTAAAAAAAAACTGTCCCCCCCTGAAATTTTTACTGGAGACGCCCATGTCTCAGTGCTAGTCTTATTGTATTAATAGATGGATCATCATAAACTATTCAAATTTCTTATTTTATTAGTCCTAGTAAAATTTGAATGACCAGAACTACTATTTTCGGACCAGGTATACCTGTTTCTCTACTTCGCCTTTCAATGCTACAAATGTATTTTTGTTTGGCATCTTGCTTCGAGGGAATCTTGAATAGTGCGTTTACTGCATACGAGGTTATAGATACTTTTATTAGCTTTACTGTGCTTTTAGTGTGTACTTATGTAGATTACTTATTTTTTAACGTAGGTAGGTTGATCCCATATGAGTAATTATTCATGATAAATCAAAAAAGAAAAATTCTCATAAAATTCCTTTATTACTGTGACCGGTTTCGTGAACAAATTAATTACTTCACATCATCAGACACAGGACTACAATAGAAAATGAGTATGGTGGTTACATACATACATAAATAAATGTTAATAAGTTAATAAAACTTAAAAACAAGGAATACAGAAAACAATTATTTCAATTTTTTTACTAGTAAAAAATAATTGGTAAAAAATGTTTAAAAAAAATTTTTTTTTGTACAAGAAAGATTGAAATTATTCAAATTGAACAGGATTACGTTAGTTTCAAATTATAAAATAGAATAATGTAAAATTTAAACAATTAAAATGTGTAAAAAGGAGGTTCATTTTTATATAATACTTACATTTTTATAAATAAAAAACCAGGGTCGTCAAATTAAAATTAAAAAAAGTTTTGCAACATAGTCAAATAATCTGTAAATGTAAGATATAAAATTTTTGGTATCTAATTAACTTTTTGATAAAAATTTCTAAAATTTTTTAACGTGCTTGTCCTTTTAAACACATACATACACTACAAGTTAAAATCTAATAGGGGATAAATAATTTTTTTAAAAAAGGAATAGATTAAAAATAGTGCCCTCTAACGGACTATCTTAGAACTAACGTAAAATAAAATTAAAATTAAAGTAGAAAACTATGTGTGCACCAGGTTTCTTTTTTTACAATACTGTAGTTAATTTTATTTCCACTGCAGATGGTGACAGCGGTGAAATTGCATTTGAACGTGGTGGAAATATTAACTTATAAGAAATTGAGGTTATTTTATAATATCGTGCACGTGGAACAGGTTTCAGTAGAAAAAATTACAACAATACAAAATAAATCAGACAACCACAGAGAAAGTCAATGACGATTGAAATTGGATCTGTGAGTTCAGAGATAATGTGTTGGGATCTCTTGAATCTTTCAGGATTTCTAAACTTTCAAGGTTATTAATTAAATTTCCTCGGTTGCCCAAATATTAAAATATTACATTTGGGCAACCGAGGAAATTTAATTAATAACCTTGAAAGTTTAGAAATCCTGAAAGATTCAAGAGATCCCAACACATTATCTCTGAACTCACAGATCCAATTTCAATCGTCATTGACTTTCTCTGTGGTTGTCTGATTTATTTTGTATTGTTGTAATTTTTTCTACTGAAACCTGTTCCACGTGCACGATATTATAAAATAACCTCAATTTCTTATAAGTTAATATTTCCACCACGTTCAAATGCAATTTCACCGCTGTCACCATCTGCAGTGGAAATAAAATTAACTACAGTATTGTAAAAAAGAAACCTGGTGCACACATAGTTCTCTACTTTAATTTTAATTTTATTTTACGTTAGTTCTAAGATAGTCCGTTAGAGGGCACTATTTTTAATCTATTCCTTTTTTAAAAAATTATTTATCCCCTATTAGATTTTAACTTGTAGTGTATGTATGTGTTTAAAAGGACAAGCACGTTAAAAAATTTTAGAAATTTTTATCAAAAAGTTAATTAGATACCAAAAAAAAAAAAAAAAATTTATATCTTACATTTACAGATTATTTGACTATGTTGCAAAACTTTTTTATTTTTAATTTGACGACCCTGGTTTTTTATTTATAAAAATGTAAGTATTATATAAAAATGAACCTCCTTTTTACACATTTTAATTGTTTAAATTTTACATTATTCTATTTTATAATTTGAAACTAACGTAATCCTGTTCAATTTGAATAATTTCAATCTTTCTTGTACAAAAAAATTTTTTTAAACATTTTTTACCAATTATTTTTTACTAGTAAAAAATTGAAATAATTGTTTTCTGTATTCCTTGTTTTTAAGTTTTATTAACTTATTAACATTTATTTATGTATGTATGTAACCACCATACTCATTTTCTATTGTAGTCCTGTGTCTGATTATGTGAAGTAATTAATTTGTTCACGAAACCGGTCACAGTAATAAAGGAATTTTATGGGAATTTTTCTTTTTGATTTATCATACTTATTTTTTGTTTATTTTTTAATGTGGTTGAATCTTTTGAAATACTGTACAATGTAAATATGATATTACAGACGTTACCGATGTAATATGGAAAAAAGTCTTTTTTGGCAGTTGTCTGTCAATGACGACGTTAAAGTAAGAAGTGTTCAAAATGCTCTCCCTGATTTTTTACACAAACTGTGGCCCTTTTTGCAACAGACTACCTGACTTTTTCGAAAATGCAGACATGTTCGCGTAACAACATATCCGTTTTTTAACATGAAATAAGCGCTACTTTTCATGTATGTTTAATACCGAATTACGATCAACAGATCGCTAATATTGACAACGTGTCGATCATTGAGAAAAAATTCATCATTTATGCAATTACATAATTATAGTGAAAACATTTTTGGTTTAGCGTACCGATTTTTTTTAATATTTTGGGAAGTTGTTAATATATGTATTGAGTCCTAATTGTTTTTTTTTAAATCGATTTAATTCTGAATCGGCTTGTATGTATAGCCTTATACAGGGTGAGTTTTAAATGCGTAGTTATATTTTAACCCTCAATATATTTCTTCGTGTACAACTGATTGGCACTGTCAAAAAATTTTTTTTGAACAAAAAAAATTTTTAATTTCTGATAATTTTTTTGTTCTCCAGCCACTGACATTTTGATAGGCACTGGAAAACTTTGAAAACGCCGTTCACAGAAATGACGTAACTGAAGGCGGTGTTGCCACTGCCAGAGTTCGTCATCACAATTATCCTAACTCATGACACACGGACATTTTGTGAGACGGTATTAGACTTATTTAATATCAGTGTAGACGCCACACCAAAACAAATGTAACAGTTTATAAAACATTAAGCTTTTTTTAAGAAAGCATGATATCTGTACACACTGACCGAAAATAAGAAACAAACTTCAAGGCGGCCAAGGCGCGATTGATTAGTACTTTGTGGAAAGCGACACTTAAAATAAAAGGTGTTAAAAGTATCTGTTTATCTATTTTTCCTTGTAAAATTAGGTAATCCTGACAACTTTTTATAAATAAATAGAACTTGTCCCGTAAGCACCAAATATTGAAAATATGCAATACTTTTTCTGTGTATTTTAAATTTTTATTATTGTCTCTAATTTATAGTTTAAGTTTAATATGGTTCATTTCTACAAATGATTCAAAGTTGAAAATAATCATTTTAAAAAGACGCATTTACTTTAAAAGAACGAAAAAACAGATTTGTTTACCTACCTAATACAACAGTTACTACATGAATATATCATATGGGCTTGACGTTTGGATAGCATTCCATAGCCGTTTTGCTTGTCTAGAATTTTTATCTACTTGAAAATATGCCTTTAACATATCCAGCATTAAAATAATAAAATTAGTCGCTATGGTTAATCACTAATTTTCACAAAATGAACCATCAAAGGAACAAATTATAAATAATAAATTTCGGTAACATAGTAACTCAAAACTTCGAATCACAAATTTAATCACAAAAAACTATAAATAACGGTATTAAACACATTTTTGTAAATGCTAATGCAGACAGGTACGCGAATTATCAATAACACTGATTTGGGGGTGTAGTGTTGCCAGATGTGTGAGATTTTCACATAGGTTATAAATTTCATTATAAATGAATCATGATGCTTTTCAAAAAATTTCTATTGACCTAACTGACGGTTAATTTACCTAACTGAGCATTGAAAAAACGGGTCTTACCATCGCAACAGAAACAAAAGAAAACAGCAAAAGACTATTATTTATTTGGGCTTGCACAACTAGCGCTGTTTACGCGAGGTTCCGATTTATAAAGATCTACGTACACGGTATAAAATTTAATTTATTTTACTCTTTATTAATGGAAGAACTGACCGAGGTCGGGGCTGACGACCTAAATTTAACTTTTTTTATCAACTTTTGCTAATATTGGTGTAAAATGGTAGACATTTTTAAATAATAGTTTTAGTACTTAAAAAAAGTGCAGGTACATAAGGGAAAATAATGGTATAAATACCATGAAAATGGTATGTCTGGCAACACTGATTAGGTGCGTGGTTAGATGTGTGAAGATCATAGGTAACATATGCGACGCTAATATTGCAGTTCACATTACGGCGTGGTTGAATTTTTATCATGTAATGACCTATCCCGAATAAAGTGCTGTTTTCTCAAGAAAAAATTGATCTTTTTTATAAAAAATGACGTATACTGTCCTCCTAACCGTCCAGGGTATTATGGAGGAATAAAATACAAACTGTTGGGTATGACCAGTGTAAAAAGTGACAAAAGTGTGTGAAAATACTGCAAAATATTTTACATCACATATGATTGTCATTGTGTTGCACTTTCAGCGTTTTATTATTAGAGGCCAATTAAAATAGTAGAGAGCTGATTTATTCCTTGAACACCTACACATTTCAAATTATTGTAATAGCAGAGGGTAAGGACCTACTTCTTAAAAATAATAATCCTTTTATAAACTTTGAAAAAATGAGATGGGAACATTAAATTCCTCTCGAGATTCCCTAAAAAGTTTACTGTTCATCGGAAAATTTAGTTATAGTTGTACATTCCATATGAAACGCTTCTTAAAAAGAAATGTTGATTGGTGCAAGAAAAAGTCATAATTGTACATTTCTCACATTGAAAGGTATTTCAAAATGTTAAAAATTATTTCAAGTGGAGCAATTAATCGTTTAAGTAGCTAATTATTTCATCCAATGTTATTATAAATTCGGGTTTTTCAATCGTAGGTTAGCTAAACTTATACTTTTAGAATTCGATTTTTCAATTTTACATTTGTTTTGGAAGTGGTTATAGCAACAAATATTTTATGCTAAAGTAACTTTTAGTTGAAGTGGTTTGTATTAAAATCTCATCGATTTTTGTGAAAATATAATGCTAGGTAATCTTCAACTTATGTTAACTCGATTGCAAAATCGCGCCTAGGTGAGAGAATTACATAAGATATGTGGCAACGTTGCTTCAGTCCATTACATTATTTTTGCTAAGATATAGAATGTTTCCAGTAACCAGCAGTTCCAAAACAGTTTTATTATAGTTTTTTAAAAGTCGATAACTCAGTTACACGTGGGAATTAAAAAAAAATGTGTCAGAGGGTTTCTACAGATATCAAGAATCGGTAGTTTAAATATAACTACACACTTAAGACTCACCCTGTATGTATGTATAAAACAATTTGCTATAAACCTCATTAAAACTGGGAAAAGTTAATTTTACACTTAACAAATTAACGAAAAAAAAAAAACTTACGTTGTTTAAAGATAATGGGAACATTTCTCACCTGGAACAAAAAATAAATTAGTCATTATTTTATGCTCTTTAAATTATATGTAGCATATTCTAAGCACCTATTTACAAAATGTATGAATTTCCTCTGTTTGAAAATAGTGTCTAGATAACTTTCTATTATTTCGATTCATGTAATACCGTAATTGAACTTCTTTTTGCAGGCAATAAGATTCTGTTTTATTACTTTACACCTGCAATCTTAAAGAAGGATTAAAAAAAAAGCCAAAAATGAGCATGTAATTTAAGTCAATCATGATCTACAGCACTGTGGTTTTTTATCGACTTTCATTTTCACCAAAGCTATTAATTTTTTTGTCGTTACACCTACGTTTAGTCACACGTTGTGTTCTGTTTTACTTACAATTGTCTTAAATTAATATAAACCGATTTTTGTTGTTTTAAATAGACCCCATTTTTATTAATAATTGTTAGTATGTCAAAAGTAGTGTATGTCAAAAGTAAAAACTACCTAATTAAAAAAAAAAAAATTTGAGACAATTTTTTGTATTTATTTTTTGAGCATTTTTTGATACTGACGTAGTTTTCCACAGAACACCAAAACACCATATACTGCACACGACGCGTGTTTCGTTAACCAAGTCGGCATTGTCTAAAGATGATTAAAACAGTTAGTAGATGATTTAAATTAACAGTTAGGATTAATCATCTCCAGATGATGCCAACTTGGTTAGCGAAATGCGCGTCGAGTGCAGTATATGATGTTTTGGTGTTCTGTTGAAAACTATTCACATCAAAAGATTCCAACCCACTTCGGGGCAACATATTTTGTTTTTATTAACGATATTTCATTTTCGTAAGTGCTTTTTTTGCATTTAATTATAAAATTAATACGTAGGATGCAATGAAATCAACTACTACATTTACTATTTTTCCAACTAATTTTGATTATAACTCTTGAATTTCATCAGGACAAGAAATAGAGACCTTTTGAAATTGTCACAAAACTCAACATTTTTACAATGCGACAATCAAAACTATAAAATTGTAGAAAACACCAAAACCAATACAACAAGAAGAGTCAAATAAATTAAATATTCATGTTATTTAAGAGCCCTGGACTGTCGTGTAAAGTACACAATTTTCAAAAACAATTATTGTATTCCCTTTAAAATCCCATGATTCTAAATGTCCGACGAGCTTCAAAATGGCGTCTTTATATAGGATGCCTTGAGATGCTTGACCAGTTTACAACAACGTGTTGTATTCATGAATGTAAGATAAAAGTTTATATAAACATGTGTTTTTGTAACAGGAGGTGTAGATTCTATCACGCAACAGCAACATAAGAAATTTTTAATTTTTCTGAAAATCTGTTGAATGAATTACGGTGAAATTTACAGTTATTTATTTTCAACAAATTGTATTAGTTTTATTTTTCCATCCACACAGTGAAGAAAAAAATCTGCTTCTCCGAACATATCAAAATGGCGGTTGGAAAGGAAAAGTAAACAGAACAAAAAAAAGTAAACTAAAACAGTATTAGTTTGAAGGTATAATCCAATGCAGGTCGGGGTATTTGCCCGCTGAGTAGTTGTTTCGTTCAAATCATATTCAATAACAGTAGTTTAGTCCATCTGGGCTAGAGGTCGCCGCTCTCGGTACTTGCTTCGCAAGTCGTTATCTGCCACAGAGACATCTATGATGTCGGTCGGATAGTAGCATTTGGACCATATGAGAAGTTTCGCATACCTCTCACAACTACTCAATAAAAATAGTATGGTGCATATTATCAATGGTGTTGTTTATTCTTCTACCACCTATCTACAGGTGGCAAAAAAGTTTCAAAGGGGTTTGAAAGATTCATTGGTTTTTAGAAATTTATAGAGGATACTTGAGAGATTAATTATCCCTAATCATTTGGTGGCATGTTTTTGACAACAGGGTGGAGTTAGTAACCTTCCACGAATCGGTCATATTCAGCAGTAAATTATGGAGGATAGTGTTAACGACAATTCTGGAACTTCAACCAGAAGACTTTCAGCTCAGTTGGGGGTATCATGCAGGTCATTACAAAGAATCTTAGACAATTTTTAACATGTTTCCATACAATGTGTAGCTTGTACAGGAACTAAAGCCAAAGAATCTTCTTGATATCTGTAATTATGCAGTTCGTTTACGCCAACCAGCTACTGAAGAAATAGGATTTATTCATAACGATAATTTATTTATTTATGCATTTATTTACACACACTGTTCACACACTTAAATGTACAGTCCACTGCCGGATTACTTCTGAGAGGATCATGGACCCATACTTCTTCGAAAACTAGGACGGTGTTACTGTAACCGTAAATGATGCTAAGGTTGAAAATTTTTTGAGGCCAGCTGTTGAGGGCCATCAGGAGTTGTGGTTTCAACAAAAAGGGCCACTATGGAGGTTTTGAGGGACATCTATGACCAACGTCTCATATGCAGAAACTCTGCCCTTAACTGACCTCCGCATTCGTCGAATTTGATGGCCTCCGAGTATTTCCTTTGAGAATATTTGAAAGAAAATCAATGATAATTTTTTAGCTGAAATATAATATCTGGAATAAAATCTGGCGGTTAGGGTCGGTCTGATGAAAAATGCATTTGAAAGAGCCTGACATTGTGAAGCAGAAAATAGCAGCTATTTACGAGCCGTAGTTTTTAAACTTATCTCAAAAAAAACTTCGTTTAGTAAATTTCATTTTGCGCCACCCTGTACTACCAAAAACCCGTAAAAACCTTAACAAAGAAAATATACGATTTCTTTATTTCTCTATCCTGTACATGCGCTTAAAATTTGGCCCCGTAATTTAGAATCATCTTGTAATCCTGTACATTAATACGCTTTGCTGTTGAGTTTTGACGTTCTCCTTTAGTATAATGTAAACAATGATTTATATAACATGAGACAAAGTTACTTGATAGTTTCTTTATCGAGTGCGCCGAATGGAAGTCGACTAGACAATTCCCAGTAAAAACGGAATGTGTGAATTGCGTCGCAGGTGACACTGATACCAGATAGTAGCAAACCGTCCCGTTGCTTCAGATCTACCGTAAGTTAAGCCAGCTCCTCAAGATTAGTACTATTTCTTTTTGCCACTTCAATGATAGATATTTCGGTAACCGTAATATTTATATATGCGCATAATATTACTTTTCAATGGGAGAATAGTTTGATAATTATACGACGATTTGTGTTGAGCTAATTGAAGCCATTAAATCAGTTGAGGAGATTTGCTAGTTTCATTAAAATAATGTTAATTAAACGCTTGTCTACGCTTAAGGTATTTGTCACACGTCACTGGCACAGACCAGAGTTATACTAGAAAGCATGCTAAATCGCTGAATAATTTGCAGCATGCAGACGTCTCATACTTCTTGCTAGCCGCATGAATCTCGAAAACTAGTTAATAGTATACATTTATTTTCAATTTTGTAGACGTAGTTGATCATGCAAGAAATATGTAGCTTTCTGAGAGTATTGTCATTACCATCTTTGAACGAGAATCCAGACAAAATTGAGATTGAATCATACTGAGTGAACTATTTTTTTTGATGATGAATTGGTTTTTAAAAATTCAAAGATGGCGCACAGAGTGTTAATGTGAATAATAATTCAGTATCAGATGTATCGTATCGTATACAAAACATTGAATTCTACGAAATTCACACTCAGGTTGCTTTATTACAAGATGTTTAGCCGTAGTGTGCCTATAGAATTCTCAAAACAACGAAATTTCATTCATACAAAACGAAAATAATGAGTTGATAAAAGAATGAAGTTCTGTGAGATCATAAATGAAAGAATTGCCCAACATACTCATTGCCTGAGCAGTAGTTGCTTCAGTGATGAATGCTCATTTTTGTTCAATGTAAATGTGAATAGAATGTGAGACTCAGTGATCAGTGATTAGTGGTATAAGGAAAATCAAACATAATTTCCTCAGAAGTTGAATGTATGGGTGATCACATCCTAGAACCATTTTTCATTGACGAAAACGTGACTTGACTCTTATACCTTAAAATGTCGGCGAATGTCACCGATTCCGAAATAACACGAACAATGACCAGGAGTTCTAATGGATCAAAATAATGTCTTCATTTTTTTCACACAAGTTTGAAATAACCTTGACAACCTGTACCCTTTGACATCCTTGGAATTCTTCTTATTGGGTTACCCCACACCCAAAATGTTCATTACTAAACTAGACAGTCCTTTGGATGTGCAGCAGAAAATAATCGACGAATATGCATCCATCACCAGGTAAATATTCCACAATGTGCGCCAGAAGATCTCCAATAGATTATTCTATTGCCACCTGGCACCTCATAACGTGGTAAATTTCAACAAAATCCTTATTACACTGATAGACAAAATGAAAAACTTAATTAAACCCCGTCGAAGTTTTGTTCATATAACTAGGTCACTCTCAGGAGAAAATTGAAATTGATAAAAATTAGCGACAAAAGGTATAAACTTTGTTTTACACCATAAAAAACAGCTACTATCTTGTCCCAGAAACGCGGATTACGTTGTAAAATTGGCAATGGCCGGCGGTGTGAATCTATCAGTGGGCCAGCGGGTCATGTCATACAAAGGGTCAATTATCTCAATATCTATTCTAAGCAATGTCTACATATAATCACCATCTCTAATCTCTCCATTTGCTGTCAATGTTTTTTCTTCCTTTGCATGCTGATGATAACATACATAATTAATCTACAGTGTTATGCTAATTGTTGTTAAGTATTTACAACAAACAAATTTAATTAGAAAGCGCTTGCGGGCACAGATTATAGTAGGTAGTTTATGAGTTATTTCAGCTCCTGCCACAATAGGTTATGATATATGTATTTGTATGCCAATATCATTAAGGAATTTGACCCATTTTTCGATATGTGTTTGTGTATAGTACAGAGTAGTCTTTTTATTGTGTCGTCATCGTAGAAAGGTTCACAGGATATAGATCCAAGCTAGGGGTAAAATAGCTCCATGGTTCTAATTATGCTTATCTGGCTACCGGGTTAAGCCTCACATAGTGCGAAACAGTTTTCGTATATAGATAGATAATAGATAGATATCTTTATTTCATCACTTTTCATGTAGATATACGTTTGTAGCAAGTCAATATAAAAAAAAATATGATAAAATTAATAAATAAAGTAACTTTGTTTCGGAAAAAAGAACACAATGCCTATAAAATAGAAATGTAAAAATATAAAATATACATATACGGTATATGCAACTAACGAATATTGAAAAATGTATGCATATAAGCGCACACACATAAAACAAATACAAAATATAATTCATAAGAATATATTAGAACAGAGAAATAATATGACTAACTTATATTTAAAAATATTTAACAAAATTCCTCTCTGCATATGAGAAAGTGGTGACTTACATCTGATGAGTATGGTACATACATCCCATTTAAAACCATCGTCAATGCATCTAGGAACTTATCACCTTTCTTAATAGTCGAATCAGAAGTGATCATTAATTGTCGAGTTGCTAAGGTTTGGTTTAATTGTTGACAACCTCAGCTCTGATTTTTTAAATGTAACAACTTCTTGCTCAGTAAATTCTCTTATATCTTTTGAGGAGGTTGTTAGAATTAAGTCATCGGCAAACAATGTAGTTTTAATACCTTCGAGAATGATCGGTAAATCGTTAACATGTAATATGGAGCAAAGGGGTCTTAGTACGGAGCCTTGAGGAACTCCATGTATATTAAATTTTAAATTAGATTTTAGGCACTCTAGCGAATCACACTATCTCATATTTACGAAATAAGACGTAAAAAGTGATAAAGGTAATCCCCGAATACCACCATAATCAAACTTTTGCGCACTTGGTTAAGTGCTTCAACTATATCATGCATTTACACACGAGACGGCTTTGATTATGGAACAATTTTTCCTAAAACCGAATTGAAAGAAATCAAATTGCTGAATTGTAGATAACTGACTATTGCAACTGTTAGTAAAATTTACATAATTTTACCAAAAACGGGTATGATCGATATCGGACGGTAATTATCAAAAAGTGTCGTGTCATATTTCTTAAAATTTTTTATGATTTTAGTCACCTTTACATACATCTGGAATGAGTCCAATCCAAAAACAAATATTAAATAAGTAATTTAACGGTACGGCAATAATATTTATTGCTTCCTTAACATAATAAGATTTAAATTGTAAATATCCTGTGAATTTTTTAGTGACATTACAATATTAATAATTGTTTATGAAGTAGTAAAAAAAAACGAACAAGATGGCTTTTTTTGAACTTTGTTTATAAACAGTAGAAAAACACTACCTCCAAAAGAAATGTTTTTGATCATGTTGTTATTGTCAAACATTACCACTGTCGAAAAAGCAAAGTCGGCTGAAACAATATATATTAAAATTGCATTCAACTATTTATACATATTCTCTTAAAACAATAATTTCAACTGTGATCAATTTTGTTGTTATTTCCGTCAGGAACTGGAGTTTGAGAGCAGTATTAATTTGTAATTAGACACCGAAACAAACAGGTGAAGGAGAATTACTTCTTAAGTGTATCTCACACGTATCATTTACCAAATAATTTACATTACTACGATCACAGATTTCCTTTCATCGAGTCAAAGTAGGCTAACATAGAATTATAATATCGAACGTGTATCTTTATATCATTTAAAAATTTGAGGAATTTTATATAAATAAAACAATTTTAAGATTATTTTGTACCGAGTATCAGAGATATCTCTCAAGCTATATCGAATGTAAATGAATGGACTGCAGATGATAATTTCCTAGTCCCTGTATTTACAGAATTTAACTTATTAGATCTTAATGCTTTAGTTGAAATAGTTAATAAATTTGACAACAAAATGATTATCATGAAGTTTTAAGTGGGGTATGATTAAAAAATCTTTTAATGTAATAGGGGCAACATTACTACAATTTGTAAATTCATTGTTGCAATCCGGTATAGTTCCAGAAAAGATAAAAATAAGTACAGTTATTCCTATAGAAAGAATTAAAAACAGTAATGATTCTTTTAATTTTAGACCTATTAATACACTTCTATCAATAGAAAAAATTTTTAGAACTAGTAGTACCTATATGAACAACTACTTAGTTATTTTAATAGCAATAATTTATTTATTTTGAACCAATCAGGATTTACGAAAGAACATTCTCGCGAAATGGCGTTACAATTAACAATTTCAGAGTGGATTTGGAATGTCGATGATAATAAATATATTGTAGCCATATTTCTTGATTTTAAGAGAGCGTTTGAGATAATTGACATATATCTGTTATTAGAAAAACTAAAATATTATGGTATTAATGGAATTTTACTTCGCTGGTTTGATAACTATTTAACAAACCGTTTTCAAATTACAAAAAATTAGTAATAATTTTTCGCCTCCTTTAGAAAATAAATTTGGAGTACCCCGAGACAGTGTAATAGGTCCAATTCTTTTTTATCATTTATTTAAATGATTTTGTTAAATGTACGTTATGTGATTTTGTAAACTTATTTGCTGACGATATACTGATAGCCGTTGTAGATGTAAATTTAGATGCGGCCGTGGGAAAAATGAACCACGAACTTATTAAGATTCAAGAATATCTAAACACTAACAAACTAAAATTAAATATTGTAAAACTAAAGCTATGATTATAACAACACCTTATAAATGTAATAATATTAATTTAAATAATATCAACCTCAAATTTCAACAATTAAAGATAGAAATTGTCAGTAAAGTTAAATATTTGGGATTTTTTCTTAATAACAATTTGGACTTTAAAGAACATTTCAAATAAAAAAAATATATATCTAAAAAACTTTTTTTTCTCAAGAGCATCGAAAAACTTGTCTTTATTATTATTCAGCTTCATTTTGATTATTGTGCTAGTATTTTATATTTATTTGATAACAATTCAATACAACAATTACAAAAATTACAAAACAGAGGAATGCCCATTATTCTGAGATGTAACAAGTATACTCCAATAAACTTAATGTTAGAAACACTACAATAGATGCCAATGAATACTCTTTTAAAATATTTTACAATGATCTTTATATACAAAATTATAAATAATCGGTTGTCACCTTATTTTAACCAATTTATTACATATACCAGAGGAGTGCATTACTATGAAACCAGAAGTAGAAGTCTATTACTCTTAAAAAAAAGTTAAATCAAGTAAAGTACAAAAAACATTATTTTACAAAGGTATAAATTAATATAACTTGTTACCTATTAGTATAAAGAATTCTGTATCGGTCAAGGTCTTCAAACGACATTTAATTGATCATTTAAAATGCTACTGAAGTCTTTTTGATGAACCTAATTCAAATGTCTTCAGAATATTATTCAAATATTTAAAAAGTATGAATTTCAGTTATTTTATAGTTTATCGCAATATTCATTATTTGAATTGTACAATCTACCCAATTTAATTGTTTAAAGTAAATGTATATTTCTTTACTACTTAAAGTACAGTATCTTTTTATGTTTATGTTCAATGTTTATTTTTATGTTTATCTAATTCTCACTTTTAATATTGTTAAAATTTTGATAAACACAATTAATTATTTTTAGTTTATATTACTTACTTATACGCTGTATTTGTATTTTTATTTTATATTAGACTTGCCTATTTAATAAAAATTACTTACTTACTTACTATAAATATTTGTGGTCAACGAATGAGTTTCCCTAAATGAGTTTTTAACATTTTGAGATATTGTCATTGAAAAGTTCATAATCAATACTGAAACTAGGTGAACGGTTAAAAAAAATTATTTTTTAATATTTTGATATACAACAACGTAAAGACAAATAATTTATGAAATTCAATTGTTTCTTTGATATAGGACTATTTTTTTTTGCATAAAGTCTCTCTGAAGAAAAATGGTACATTTCTACTGTTATTTTTATTTACTTATAGCAGAACAGAAAATAAAACTTAGAAGACATTAAAAATATGTTCATATTCTGCAGCTTCTAAATCCGTATTAGTTTTTTCCTTCCTAATATCTTCAGTTTCCCGATCCAAAATTTTATAAAATTCTATTTTTCTCTTCTTTAATATGAGATAAATACTAGAAACTTGACATTTCCTAGTTTCACTGGTTTATTTTCAAAAATTTCTGATATGCTTCCTGCAGATTCAATGATGCATAGTCACGTATTTTAGATTGTCCACTTTTATATAAAGAAAATTCAGTATTATAATCACGGGTCACAGTTTCTCTTAGTCGAGATTTACATAAACCTGAAAATATTACTGAACGACGAATAGCAATTCCCAGAGTTTCAGGGATTTTACGCAGCAATAATGACTGATTTTCTGAAAGGTATTGCTACCAAGTAACAGATGGTAATCTTAGTTTAAAAACCCACATAAGTCACTTAGGGACATTTACTAGTTATCAACGTTATCAACAATTTTTTGTTAAAAAATTCAAATATAGTATTTTCAATTATTTCTTTAACACGAGGAACTTGACGTTCTAATTGTCCTCTTTTTGGTAATGACCATTTGGGAATGTACTTTTTCCAAAACAATCGAAAATGTTTTTATCAACTAAATTTTACTATTTAATATTACACAGTCAACATAAAAATAAGGTCATACAAAAACACCAAGTAAGAAAATTGTAGTTGGAGATTTCTTTTGTGACTTATTTTCAATATCTCTCATATAATTACTTGAGTTCCAATCAGTCAAACTTGACTTTCAACTTTGTTACTTCCTTATTCCCCTATACAGTGTGATCCACTATGGTTGGAATCACTCCTGTAACAAAAATATTATCAACCGATTTGAACTGATTTTTCTTTGAAAGATAGAGCGTTAAAAGATCAAAGTATGATGTAAAATTTTGAGATGTGGGATTTAGTTTTAATTTTCAAAGCTTTTAATAAATATATTTTTTTAATGGGAAGATTAATGGAAAGATTTATGACAAAATTCATATTGGAAGTATTTATAATTATTTGTTACGATTTCCTACGCAACGGTTTGGAATGTTTTCATTAAGCCATTCCTTAACAACTCTGGTATTATAAACAGAACACCCATCTAACTCACAGTGCAGATTTACTATTTCTTGTATTGGAACTTCGTGTATTACATTCCAAAATTCGTTTCTTAAAAAATACAAGAACTACACGTGGTTCAAATTACATTCAAAAAAGGAAGAACCAGTTCCTTCATTGAATATTCCATACCATACATTCACTTTTTGAGAATACTATCGGTTACAGTAAATTACCCACGCTGGGTTTTCTATAGACTAATACCGAGAATTCTGCGACGATACCATTTTATTCATAGTAAAAGTGCGCTGATCGTTGAACAAAATAAATAAAAAAAAAATCCGTACTACCTCTACGCCCACAAGTAAAATTTCATTCGTTCTTCATCATGGCCTGGTTCCAAAGTATGTAGAAATTTATTGGGTTTAAAGGATTTTACCTTATGTCTTCTAATCCATTACTGGATATTTTCTCTAGACAAATTTAAATCCAAGTTAGCAACTCTCAGGCTATACACGGCGGTCATCAGACCGAGGCTCCAGTATGGATGTATGGTCCGGTGGTCTAGCTTTGGAGGTTCTGCTACGCTTGTCAACGATTCTCTCGTGAATAAAGAGGGAGGCTATGGTGGCCTATCTGAGAATGCGGGATTCTGCCAGGCAGTGTTCAGGTTGTGCTGAACGTCACACAGCAATTGCTAGATTGGTGGAGAGAGAAACCTCCAACTCTGTTCTAAAAGCGAGAGTAGCAAAAGATCAGCTAATGTTGGAAAGTGAAGGGAAAATTGACTTCCCCCGGATTCTCTGGTGTGCTACACAGACGGATCTCGGTGGCCATTAGACCGTCCTCCGGGGCGGAAATATATCTGGAAGACAAGGAGTGCAGGTACACCACGGTCTTTAAAGCAGAGGTTTACGCCGTCCTAGCGGTGGTGGGTAAGGCTGAGGTTAGGAACAGGACAGAACAGATGGTATACATCTGCTTCGATAGCCAGGATGCTCTAAAAGTGGTGTGCTCTCCCAGGATGAGATCAATTTTCGTTCAGGAGTGCGGAGACGCCCTAGAAGAGCTTGTTAGGCATAAACAAGTGAGACTGGTGTGGGTCCTTGGACATACCGGAGTTCCAGGCAACGAGAAGGTCGATGAATTGGCTAAATTTGGAGCCGAGGAACCTTGTCTACTTGCCTTCTCTTGAATTTCAAATAAAAATATATTCGTTATAGACTTTTTTTGTCTGTTTATTTATGTTTTTAAATAAAGTTTCCAGCTATCATAGAACTCGACATATCGATGTCGGATGCACTATTGCCCCATCATGTATATTTCGGAAGCGGCTTTGAAACATCTTATTTTTTTAAAATATCCCCGCCCCCACAAAAAGTCTAAAGTTGTGAGAGAACATATATAAAAAAAAGTTCCAGAGAAAAATCTTCCTCAGATCAGGCAAAACCAGCCGACCGCCACAGCAGACAGGTCGCCGCAGATTACATCGTTCACAAAATGTCAGTCATTAAACTTTACTGTGTCGATATTTCTTGTATGTACACCGAGTCTGCTCTCAGCTGTAGGCCAATGTCAAGGACTGCCCGTCCTAACCGACGACCGGACCTACCTATGCTCGTGTCTTTAATCAAGTACACGGTCCATTTTTCAATGTTTACATGTTATGCAAAACAGGTTTGCTTTTTGAAGCTCCTTTCTTTGCTAATATTGACGTTTCTTATTAACGATTTAAATTGAGACTGTTTGTGTTGGTTAAGATGAGTGTGAGTTTTTGTTAGGATACTAAGGTGATGTACTAACTGCGACTAATCTAGAATGGTTACTTTCAAAATTCCCACTTTCTGGTTTTTTTAAAGCAGAGTCACAGAATCAGATTCTGTGGCAAAGATTGACGAAACTACGAATACTACAAAACGTCATTCACAATAATTATTCCATTTATATTTAATTCAATAAAGACAATTTAATATTATTTTTCTTACAATGGCTATTAACATTCTATATTTTGTTTATTTTTGGTTGCGTAACTATTTTTTCAAAATTTAAAAAGTCGAGGAAGCGGATTTGATCTTTGGATAAATAAAAAACAAACAAATCTGTCTCAAAAGGAATGCTTAAAATGTTTTGCTTAAAAAAATACCATTGTTACTATATAAATTATATATGTTAAAGATCATATGAAGAGCTCCCGCGCAAAACTTGACAAGTCCGAGATAACAATTCTCCAAAATATAACAATATCCTCCTGAAACAATTCGATGTGTTCCAAAAGAAAGTGTTTTTGGATAAAGAGTTTATGACATTTCCACGAACACACATGAACAAAAAATATTGATACGTTTTCAAACTATTTAAAAAAAACATCAGGACGATTAGTTTTGATAAAGAAGGGTGGACCTGTTGTGGTCTGTATTGACTAATACCGGGACGTTTGTTTAAAGCAACAAGCAAGTATACAAAAAAAAAAACTACAATACCTTTTGTAACCGAAACAAAGCTTCCTTCACTTTCCATGATATAAAAACACAGACAAGAATATAGGAGTAAAATAGTAGTCCTCAGGCGCCTTCGAATTTGAGAAAATTTGATCAACAATAGTGATAACTTGTATTTTCTGTGTATCTACGTTGCCATCTTAAACCTGAGGTGCACAAATCACGACTATTCTGAAGAGATAGAAATACAGAATGAGACATATATTTTGCCTATTGTTTGGTAGATGGAAGAAGTTGTAAAATATTGGTAGAAGCCATCGATGGCATATAGCGAGGACTTCTTCAGTTTTGTTCTTTATAGAATTATATCCACATATGTAAACATTGGACTTGTTCTACTTTGCTATAAATTGACCACAACATAATTCAGCAACATCGGGACTTGTTCAGTTCTCCTCGACTAATCGGTTTTCATAAGGTCATGTTTAAGATGACTTGTACAACTTTACATTGAAAACACTGCACACTGTTAATTATGCATTTGAAGTAAAACGGATATAACTCAGTTTCGCATTTGATTGAACTTGTTAAAATTTTGCGCGGGAGCTCTTCATATATTTGTAAATACCTTATTCTATGCAGAAGGTATATTGAGAATAATCAGTGAAGTTGCCGCTGCCTAAAATCAATTTTTATTCATTTTTCTTTTAATAAACGAGATAAATCCGAAAACGGAAAATCATCTAGGATTAATGAAATCCTTGGGCATAGTTGTGAAAAAAAAGTGCAAACAAAATACCACGTAAAATTTACACTGTAATAATTTTAACAGTAAGATTTGCACTTGCTTATGGCCTAAATCTAACAAAAATCAAGAGGTGACTTATTTTCTACAATTGTCTACATAACTGTGCTATCTAAAACTAAAGAAGTCAGTGGTGTATATATTTTCTTTACAAAATTAACTGAAATAATAATAAAACTTCAACATTATGCATTTCAAGTACGAAACAACAATGGACCCATGTTGATAGTAACTATTTGTCTTATTTTTGAGTGAGAGAGCTTAAGCAATTACACATGTTTTTTGATACACATAAGGGCAAGGGAAGTTTTAAAAAAAAAAAATATCTCAAAAACTGTTAGGTTTTGCATTATGCATATTATAATTAAATCAGTTGCAAATGAGCTCTACTAACATCCCTTGAAAGGAATACGGCGACTTACCATTCATGCACCCTGATGTGTACCTATATATAACATTACTAATCAATGACTTTCTGAAGTCACTGATATTAATTTATTATCAGTGTAGGATTAAAGTTCTTTGTTCTTGCCAAAAATGCTAAGCTAACTTATTAATTATTACGTATTTTAGCTGCCCATTAACAGTTTGTATATATGCATGGAAATTTTGTAAATATTGGGTTTAAAAATTTCGGTTTCATATGTACAAAACTTGTTATGCCATACCTGTTTGGAAGTTCGAGCATACTTTTCTATTATATAGTTAGCTACAATGATTTGCTTAAATTATTTATAATTTAATAACATGAATAATTGTTTTCTAGGTCAAGAAAATTAACTAACGTTGGACAATTTACTGGAAATTTCAGAAGAACAGATTATAGAATTTATTCCTCAAATCGGAAAGAGAATAAAATTCATAAAACCACTTAAAAGCTTATAAAGAAATAATGTGCTTTCCTGTGGTAAATTTGAAGTCTCATATACAGTGTGTTCACGAATGGACTTATCCTTGTAAAATTTTTTGTTTGTAGTTTCTTAATAAAAAGTCATTCTTCATAAAAACTTCTTCTAATTCTGAAAAGTCCTTAGCCAATCACAGAAATTCAAATTTGATTCAAATAATTTATCAGTTTTATTTAAATATTATCTGAACAATATTTGTGGCATTCTCTAAAGTTACCACTTAAAGTAAGGATAAATTTCATTTCGTTCAACAATTGTATTGTTTAAATAAAACTTTTTCCTTTTCTTTCTTGGGACTTACTACCACATGAATAATTCTTCGTTATCTAAAAAATATAGTTAGTTACCCAGTATGTTACTGGAAAAATAAACCTCTGCGCTTGTGATTTTACGTCAAAATATTAGTCAGAGTGTGTTTTTTGACAACTAATATGAGATAAAAAATAATAATATAATTCCTTAACGTTTCAAAAAACACCCTCTGACTAACCTTTTAATATAAAGTGACAAGCGCAGAGTAACAGAATAGGTAAATAACTTTATTTTTTAGATAACGAAGAATTATTTATGTGGTAGCAAATTCCAAAAAAAGAAAAGGAAAAAAGTGTTATTTAAATAATACAATTGTTGAACGAAATAAAGTTTATCCTTACATTAAGTGGTAAATTTAATAGATCGCAATATTAAATCAAGAAAGAAAATATATCGGTCAACATCAAATATTTATTGATTCAAGTAATTCATCAGTTTTGTTTAAATAATACAGTTGTTGAACGAAATGACACATTTCTTACATTAAGTGTTAAATGTAACAGATCGCAATGTATCTACTTTTGAACTAAATAAATGAAAGCCTAGATTAAGTATAAGTTAGTATTGAATATTGTTCGAAACTTCCTCTTAGCTGAAGTAGAATCATTATTCTGAAGTTAATAATTAATTATCATTAAAAGAAGAAAACTAAGATAATGATTTTTAAGAATAACGTATTCCTTGATGGAAAAATATCTATTCTTGCGGATATATGAATACAATAATGTCTTAATTTAAGAATAGTAGTCTTAAATTTAGTTTAGATTTTTTCCGTGTGGATTTATATTTGAATAAAATATTATATCATTGGTTTTTTTAATATCTCTCCAATACAGTATAATCAATATTGAATTAATATAACAAAATGTTTACAGTTGATATTTGCTCAATATTTATTAGGTTTTTTTATATCAAGCCAACGTTTGTATAATATAAAATCAATATTGGTCCAATAATAGTGTTCTACCTGGGATATGTTCAAGGATAACGTAAACACGATAAATTTTGGATATAATAACGCAAAAACTTGACAAGTTTTAAAAATAAAATGTTGGTACTTGGTGCTAACATATGTTCAAACAACAACCCTCACTTTTCAAAAACTTTAACCCCTCAGTTTTTGGAATTCGCAATCAAAGTAAGGTCTCAATACGCGTAGTAGAAATATGTTCACAGCTCAATATTTTTTTTAATTTGGTTGATATTAGACCAACTTATATTAAGCTGGCAAAAGTTTGGCGTGAAACAATATTGTTGGATATTTAACCACTTAAGACTAACAAGAATTTTTCAAAAGATTCCATGTAATTTATAAAACATGCTTGACTTGTACTCAGTACTATAACTAGCATTTGAAATCAGAATACATAACCCAACAGAAAATATTCTGCCTCCACCACATGCAAATGTAGATTTATTTATAATAAAGAAATCACAATGTACTTATATACGACTACAAGTTAATAAATTCATCATATGCTAGAAGAAACGGCATATGTTTAATGAGCAAAGACTGGGTCAGTCGATAATAAAGAGAATGTAAAAAGTGTCGAATTTCGAATAATATTATTATTACTTTCTCATGCTAACATAAAAAACATATTATGAGTCGTTTATATTCACAATAGTATCTTTAGTTAAATGTTCAACAATTATTGGTTTCTGTTGTGGTATACCAGTATGTTTCTACATGGGCGTATACACGTGGGAAACCAAGTAGGTTTAATAATAAGACTGTTAACAACTTCCAATTCAAAGAACATCCTGGGAAAGGACCAAAACATCTTTGAAGTACCCTCAAGTTAAAATCTGTAGTGGATATCTAATTTCGTATCAGAAATTAGAAAAAAGCCCACTTGATTCTGCGGCTCAGAAATGACATTTAATGAAAACTAGTGACATTTTTATAATTCAATATAAAATATGATGGACGTAGGATTCACCGATGTATTACATTTTTCTTCGTGGTGTTTCAATTATCTTAGATAATTGCCAATAGGAGAACGAATATGATATGTTCTTACAATTCTCTATCTAAATTATACTGGATATTCAAAGAAGTATGGTGGTTTATAAAAATTCATTTAATTCAAATCAATTAATTGTAGAGGCTCAAAGGTACGTCATGTTCTAAGTATAGTAGGTTAATTGTAAGAGAACGAAACGTGATCTCTGAAAGTTCATAGTGGACAAAATATTAATTTTCGTTTACACCATGAACAATTTTGATCAGCTACCCAAGAACTATAAACAGCGATATTTACACACCTTCACAAAATTACTAGCAACCAATCTATAGACGTCCCAATTGAATATCACGAAACATTAAAAAAAAAAGTTAAATAAGCCACGCCCCTTTTTAAAATAAAATATCCTGTAACGCGTCTTGGTACTACGAATTGTAACATTTAATTTAAAACCTCACCCCCTAAGTTCTGCCTGCGTCCACTGCTTTTCCTAAAATTAGGTGCAGTTCTGATGGATATAAAATACTTACAGCCTGGCGATGTTTAAATCTTTATCAAGGATAAAAAGGTCTTTCTACTCAATATCACATTTTGTAAACATGTTTTTGACCATTGCGTTTTAAATCTGGTTTTGCAACTGAGAATTTTCACCAGACGGATGTAAATCTTTAAAGAAATATACAAACTGGGAGTGTCTAAAACTAAAATATGTTTCAAATCCACGAATGATTCATGAGAAAGCAATGCATCCAAAACGTGTTACTGTTTGGTGTGCATTGTGGCCTGGAGGAATCATTTGGTGGTTTTTAGTCGAAGACGAGGCAAGTAATGCAGTACCGGTAAATAGCTAACGTTATAGTGCCTCAATTGGAAGATAGTGCTCTCGACGACATGTGGTTTCAGCAGGATGGTGCCACTTGCCATACCGCCCGTGAAACGTTGACCGTCCTGCACGAGTATTTTCCTGGTTTTCTCATTTCTCGGTTTGGTGACCAGAATTGGCCGCCACGCTCTGGCGATTTAACACCTTTGGACTTTTGGCTGTGCGGTTGTCTGATGTCACAGGTTTATGTCAACAAGCTCGCGACCACCGAAGCATTGAAGGCCGAAATTAGAACGATATATCAACGAAATACCGCCACATATATGCAACACCGTTATTCAAAATTTCGCCAAAGGATTACGCATGTGCCAGCAAAACCGTGCGGCCATTTACCAGATGTATTGTTCGATACATAACTCCCAAATGTCTACGTTATAACTCAATAAATATTTCAATACTTTGCTGCAGAAAATCATGTTTTATTGAACCTTGAAATATTGCGCTCTTATAGAAACACCCAGATTAAGAAGATCTTCCTGTTCAGAAACAACCATTTGTAAACATATTTCTTATCACAGCATATCAATTAGTTGCTAATAAATCCTATAGTTAACGGTCGTGTAGCATATGGTTTGCCTCTTTCATTCAGTTTTCCGGGTAAAAGGTCAGGACTTCAAGTCCTGATTATCTCGCTTTAGTGGCATATTCTGATTTTAAGTTAAATTATACATATTTTTTTATCATTCACATCACTTCTAATCCTTATTAGTTTATCTGTTAAACATTTTCATAGAATATGTTGTTATTTACCGCTTACTATGTTTACTAATCCCAAAAATTGGCATATTACTATACATAATTTTAAAGAATAAAAATTTTTTTTCAAGAAAAATTGTTGATCAAATTGGACAATCTAAAATGAAACAGTTTAATGCATATTTTCTCCAAAATAGTGACACAATGTTCCACTCAATTCATGCTTGCATTCAGACATACAAACAAACAGACATACATAAACTTTAAAACATGAGACCTCATTAAAATGTGTGCGTCACCAAATTTAATTTTTTCAAGTGAACAAAAATTTAGTAGTTTCAGCGCCCATTAAATAAAAGAAGGCATTTTTCAGTTCGCGTTTTTTGACGACGTCCTTTCTAAAGATGTCTGCGTTCCTATATCAACTGTGGCCCAATTTTTTTCACCCAGTCAAGTCAATTATACAAGAGTATTAAGAAGAAGTTGATGACCAACTTTTTTTATCAGTCAATCAATCTAAGCAAACCTGTCAGTAACAGTCCATATATGACATGTACATAAATGATTAGGAGAATCGAACCGGTAAAATAAATTTCCTATTCGATCGACATTTTAAACAATTTACTTGTGCTATGTCTTTAATGGACGATTCCGGCATAGCACTTTAACGGACTATCACACAGTATGTTATTGGCAACATTTAGCACTCGAAAACACGTGCACTTTAGAAGTAGGTCAGTGGGTTTGGCGGGAATTATCACGTGCAACAGAAGGACTCAGTAAGACGTACCTGGGGAGACCGCGTCTGGTGGCGTTGATAATCCTGCTCAAACAGAGCTTTTCTTGGGGTTGTCACTTTGAACTTTTAGGCACCACACCACTCACCAACTATCGCGCAGCTCGTTCGTGTCGGAAATGGAATCCACCTGTCTCGATAACTACCAGTAAAGCGGCAATACCATGCGGATTATCTTCGGGGACCCCACCAAAGAAGAGCGACCGCCTTCTGACCCAGACAAGGCACTAAACAGTTATAACATCTTGCGCATCACCCCGCTTTTGAGAAAAATCAGCCTATTAAACTATTTATTTAACTAGTATTAAATAGTCCCAAATTAGTCTAATTAAAGTGCGCAGAAATAGGTCTAAGCAAAAGAATGTTTTTTAAATAATTATAAGCATTTCTTGGCTTACATCTGTCCTGCATTTATCAATTTTAACACTAGTTTTTGAAGTTGATTTGAGGCATCGTTGATAAGAAGTTAGTTAAATCTACTAATAATCATAATATGATTCATCGGTGTTTTATACTCGAAGTTAGATGGTATAATGAAATATGACTAGATAAATTTATACTAAATAATAACATATATAAATAATATCAAAGGTAAAATACATAAAACAGCTTTAAGATTAATATACGATTATTAAAGGTTTTAACTAAAAGGAAAAAATAAACTGTAATAAAATGTATGACGTATTGAAAGCTTAAGAAAAATTAAATCGAAACTAACAACAGGGCCAAATGGTATTCCAGAAATCTTACTAAAGGATTGTGCCATTTTATTAGCTAAATCTCTTGCCATAATCTTTAATTTGTCTCTGCAAACGAACACATTCCCTCTAATTTGGAAAAGGGTTAAGATTTGTGCTATATTCAAAAACAAAAATAAAACCTCTACAGAGAATTATAGACCAATTACTATTTTGTGTAATTTTGGCAAGTTGTTTGAAGTAATTTTATATGAAATAAAACAAGATGTATGTGCCAGGTGGAAATGAGCAGTAAACATAGGGCTCTGTGTGTTGACTGTGCTCATTGAGGCCCCAATTGTGGCACATGGGAACATGAAGGCACTAATTGAGTACTGTGTACTGTACTTTCCAGCCTTATTTTAGTTCTTGTTCCTGATCTATTCCATCCTAGATCCAATTCCTTAGCTACGCTACGCTGATGAGGGGCAATAACTCCGAAACACGTGTCCGTAGCTGCATAATTGTTTCTCTTTTGTTGGATATGGCACTAAACCTTCTTTGTTTTATATGAAATATTAAATCAAATTTGCTCTAACCAGCATGGATTTCTACAGGATAGATCTACTACCACAAATTTAATAAATGTCACACAGTTTCTATCTGAGACTTTGAATCGGGGAGGGCATGGTGATGTCATTTGTATGGACTTTTCAAATAGTATCAATTTAATAAAATGTAAACATTGTTCGAGAAAAAATGTTTCTTGAAATACTCCTCTGAACGTGTCACTTTAACTATCGGGCTATTTCCCTGCAAGAAGTAGGCAATAATTCGAATTATTTCCGCACCTGTGGCTAAACCGGATAATTTGCACTGCTGCAAAGATTACCAATTTTTAACCGCCATTGTTGTGGCACGTTCTTTCTCACTTAACGCACTAGGTCAGTGGAGTACCTCTTAAGTGCTCTTCAGTGGCGTGCCCTTGCTCTTGCCTACAAAACAATTTTTTAGTTGTGATTTTGTGTTACTCGACACAGTAAATTTAATGTACCAACACCGCAAAAATATAATTTCCTCAAACACTGCTCACACTTATAGAAATGCTCATGAGCCAGGTTATTGATTGTAAAAAAAAATATTCGTAAAGTAGCATGTTTTTCAAGTCTTGTCAAAGTGTTAACAGGGGTGCCACAGGGTTGTGCCTTATGCCCGTTGTTGTTTACAATATTTGTTAATGATTTAGTAGCCAACATAACTATTTGATTTTTTGATTCTCGGAGATGACATCTTAACTACTAAAATGTAGATTTTTTTTTGTAAAAAATACTGTCAATATGTGAAAAATAATGCTGCCATAAAATAATTATTAAAAAGATATATAGTACCAATGCTGTTATATGCTCTAAATAAAGATATCATGATGTAGATATCGACCACCAATGGTTCAAATATATTGTTACGCCACTGGACTATGCAGACTGGTTAGATGAGACTGTAATTGTACGAGAACGGTCGGGAATGTTCTGGAATGTTCTAGACCGTGTGAATGGCTGTATAAATAAGACGCATGGTGGGCCGAGACTCAGTCCTAAATTGAAAGTGAACGACTGAAGAAAAAATAAGATAAACTTGAAAGGATTTAATTGTGATTATAGTTAAGACAGTCATTAACCTATCGATTTTAATTATAATTAGTTAATAAGGTAATGATTAAGAATTACCTGGACTTTCAATCAACGAATCTACGAGTATAGTTGTTTGGGGGGGTAGCAAACACGTGACAATTTTGTTCCTCCTTCTAAATCTCATTTTTTAAACAACCCTATACTGACAAGGAACTCTAATTCCGAAACTTGGTTTCGTTTTAGGAATATAATACACTGTACTTACGTTTTTGTAATACAATGATGACAAAATGTTTCTTAGATGTAATGGATTCTGAAACAACAAAAAATCATCAGTTACTGGCATAAAAGGTTTTTGTCGATAATTAAAATTTTGTAGATAGACCGTCTGACATATACATGTTGAATATTTTGTGGATTGTCTGGACTCTGGATGCCACTGACACCCCTCTTTCTCCTAAGGAAACCAGCTGATCATGTAGCCAAAAATAAGTTTTTTTATTTAAATTAAAAAATGTCGTTTATCTATTTTGTGAAGTGAATTTAGTTTCTTTGGAAAATGGTCTTGTTTGGGTAGTAAACACAATGAGGTGTGCGTAGATTAAACATTTACTACTAATACAAATGCAGATATGTGGGACGCAAAAAATTTACTCACTTAATGTTATTTTTATCGGCAATGATTATTATTTTATTTAAAATGTATGTGTTGGTTTTTAGGGTATAGTTATATTCAATTTATATACCATGTCCTTTATAGCCATGAGTACTGCATTCTATATGGCGTAAGTTGTTTCAATTATGTAAGTAATTCTTTCTATCTATGGTGACACCTAAGAATTTGATAAAACTAGTTTGTTTTATTGATTTTTTTGTTTAATTTAATGAAAAAACTAGAATTTTGAGTGAAATTTGCATTTAAAAGATGATTTTCAGCTGCCAAAATATTGGCTTCGTCTGCAAAAGTATGTATCATCATTCATAAATGCTAAGAAAAATAGAGGACACAGAATTGAGCCCTGTGGTACACCCCATTTTTGATTCTGATTTATATGTCTCTCTAACCACAATCTGAGTTCTGCCACGTAGATATGATGTTAGTGTTGTAAATAAATAAGTACATAAACAAGTAAACAATAAAAAAATCTTAATGTATGCATAGTCATATTTTTGAATCTGATGTAAATACAGGAAAGCCACTGATAAATTTATACAGTTGTATTTAATTCGTATAAAAATTGAATATTCTGGGACAAACTGTCAAAGTTCACCATTTTCCCTACACTTTTCATATTGTCATAAATGTTGATCCTTCTCCTAGCCATATTATAACTGAATTGCATTGGCAGATATGAGGAATAATTATCAATTTATTATCTCAAAGGCGCCTGATAGTCTGCCGGTGAGCATGCATGGTAAAAAAAACCTCGTCATGGGTGGCTGAGTATCTTATCTGACGGTCCTCGAGATGCAGGAAGTGAAAATTGTGGGTCAGTAAGATGATTCGCAATCGCCGCCAAGAAAGAATGTTAACTGACCTTGACTCACTGCGGCAGATTTTGCTGGCCCAACTTAATGTGCCATAGATCGCTAGCGAATCTTTCAGGTAAGCATGAGTGTGTTACAAGGATTACTTGTAAATAATTCGGTGCGTAATTACTAATTAGTCTTGAACCGGTAATTTAATAGAAAAGTACAGGTATCATTATTTATATGTATCAGAAACTAATAAAGGTAAATTTTCAGAAAAAAAATTATAAATTATATACTTCTTAGCAATAATAATAGTGACATACACATCTAGTTATTGACCCCTATTATTGAGCGTTTTCTTTGTGGGAATGAAGTCAAGAGTACAAAGCAGTTCCAATATAAGAAAAAAATCACCAAGGTATTGTTTCATGCAAACAATATACACATAAATATCCTCAGGTTAAAAATAAATTATTGCCACATAATATATTGAATGTATTTGAATTCCAATTTTTTTTACATACTTTATACCTGTGTAAGGTATCTAATACTTTGACCTAAGCTTTCTATGAAATTATTATAAAAGGCCATTCCCAACTAACATTTTAAGTTGTCAGAATATACCAGCGACTAAAGCAGGTACATTAAAAGTGTTTTGTCGGTACAATTCGCTGGTTTATAAGAGAAACTATTCTATTACGTGTCAAGGAACAAAATGGGAACACACTATGTTTCGGTAGCTGTTATGTTGTTGAGACATCCCTGAAATTTACTTCGTTACCTGGCGTTAACGTGACAGTTACGTGATGGAGACGTGTCGATGTAGTAACTGTGACTCATTGACTAAGCTATTGCTGCCATCGGGCAGACCGGACACCAATACTACCTAAGTCCGATTTTAAGAAAGAGAAATGTCATATTTACTGAAACTGCTCATTCTCGACTAGCAGGCAAATCCTAGCCAATAAGCTTGACATAGTCCTCCTAGATCCAAAGTGATGTTTGTCAGGATGAGGAAAAGCGAACCAAATATCGCGATCTCCAAGTACTGTACCCAAGCTATTCGTTCAATATGGTCGTCCTAATATAATTGGTGTACTCGAAGAGATAAAGCCTACGTTGCTCTCGAAAAGGAAAAGTATATCAGCCCTCAAAAATTTGCCAAGTGACTGGTAGGCCAAATGCAGAAAGCGGTCTATATAGGTTATCTCCTTCTCCTTAGGACACACGATTTTGGGATACAGGCACTAATCAAAAGGAAAAATGAAGAATATGCGTTTGTTAATAATAAATTGTATTATTTCCAATTTTGATGAATTTTTGGATCTAAAATTTTCGTTGTAATCTTTACTCTTGTTCTAGTTAAAAAAAATCTAAAATGGTACCCTGAGTAGTGTATGTTTAGATTGAACCGCTGCTGATACCTGCCATGAAGACCTTGTGCGGATTTTCATCTGTCCATAAATGATTGTTATGGAAACTGAAAATCTACTTCAAAATCAGCATCATCAGTGAAAAAAAAATAAAATTTTAAGATTTCTGTTTTTCAACATATTTTTTTCAAGGATCATCGACAAAAACTTCTTCGAGCAAGAAAATCATCATATGAAAGTATCCCGCTAAAAATGGATATAATAAGGTTTATAAGATTCTTCATAGAGATAAATATGATGGTGTTTTCAGATTGGTGATGGTTCAGCCGAAGGAGCATTCAAATATACATTCTAGGTCATGAGTCGATACTGTATGGAAACATATATTTGGACACAACACGTTGTAAAGGTAGAATATCGATACTGTAAAGGCCATATGCCCAAATTGGTGTTGAAAATATGTACTAACTGGATTCCAAAATGTGCATAAAATTGTTTCTAAAATTGAGCAATATTCTGGGCAAAAAAAAACAAAATACTGCAATTTGGAAGCAGTGTCTATTTTAACGTAATATTTTGTTCATGTGTCGACACAAATGACCCACAAAATATTACTATTTGGACATAATGTCCATCCTGACTTAAATTTCATTACATGTGTCGACACACTGCATATCATCATATAGTGTGCCCTGTTTCAGATATATTTTACTCCTTGGGAGGTGTTAGTTGTTGGAATTTTCTTTACATGGCGTACTTCTTCTGTTCTTCTACGTGAGAAGACCTAGCTGTATTTTAGGGAATTACCAACATTAACTGGAAAATAGTATGAAATTTTGAATTGAATGTGTCTAAGCTTTTATCAATTTTTTACATATATATTTTTTTAAATTATTAAAAATAAATTATTAAATTAAACTTTACACGTGTTTCGGCTTTTTAGGCCTTTCTCAAGAGTACAGATGATATTAGATTTTAAATCGTGTTCTTTACTTATATATTACAATAATATAATTGTAAAGTATTAAATTTTATGGTTTGAAACGATGAGAATTTCTTTAACTTGCACTAATTTGTCTAAAATGTCGTGAACGGTAAAAATTATCTCCCACAGGACACGTTTCCATGTTTGGTGAAGACATCCAATGGCACGATTCCGTCAAGTACCTTGGCGTAATCATGGACAAAGGCCTGACATGGAGACAGAACACCGAAGCCATCGTGGTAAAGGCCAAGCGGACGAGAGCTCTCGTCTACCCAATGGTAGGGAACTAGAGCAGGCTCAATCTGAGGAACAAGCTTCTGCTAGTCAAACCACTCATCAGACCACAGCTGACCTACGCCTCCTTAGCATGGGGATTCCAAGCGAAGACCTATCTGAAGAAGATCCAATCCGTGGAAAACGTGGCCATCAGGACAGCGGTGAGCGCACCATGGTACGTTAGAAACGCTGACATCTTCAGGGACCTGGAGTACACACCAGTCACCGAAATCATCCGGGATAGAGCGAAGAAACTGTACACCTTAGCTGAGGAGCACAGGAACCCGCTGATCAGGGAGGCCACCTCCTATGATCCGGCCGACGCACCGAGGCACAAAAGGCTGAAGGTACAGTTACTGGATAACGGGTGAGTGTAACTAATCCTTTCCTTACAGATGGACCAACCCACGGAAAAGACATGACGTAACCAACGACCTTCCCACATACCTTGCGGGCACCGGTCAGTAAACCGACCAGTGCCCGTTGTCCCCCTGGCTCCGTAAAGGACGAAAGTGCTAAGAAAGCACTTAGACCTTCACCTCCTAGAGCTACACAGTTCATCCTCACCTTGACCGATGATCCAGATGACAATGTGTCAATTGACACTTTGTGTACTGGCAGTCAATCCCAAGTCACAGAATATCCGCACAGTCCCTGGCAGATAGATGACTACCCGCGGGGGTGACAAGCTGGCGAAGAATGAAGACGAAGACAGAAGAGCGCCAGAAGAGGCCCTAGCCAGCAGGGTCCATCAGCCAGGACCCAGGGAGGTTGGTCGAAATCTTCGGCACCGCTCACATTTGTGAGTGGGGCCGTTTGTAAAGTAAGCTAACCCGCCCTACACGAGGCCGGTCCAGGTCTACAGCGATGACTAGGGTAAAAAGGCAATAGTCCTGCCTGGCCCTAGCATCCGAGACCGTCATCAAGCCAAAAGGATATTGGCGCGCGGTAAAAATTATCTCATCATTTGTTATGTTCTTCTAATATTTCTAATAAATCTAATTTTTTTCCTTTTTTTTTTTTAATGAAGCAAGTTGATGTTATCCAAATCTTTGAAATGATTATTTTCTATACATTGCGATGAAAATAGATCTTTATGTTCCTCGTTGAGTTTGTCCAATATATATAGCATAACAGTCAGAACATTTTAGCTAATATACTCCAGTTTTTTGCAATTTATCTGGTTTACTTTTATAATTTGATAGAATTCCTTCAATATTAATTTTTAATTACAGAAATCATTTTACATCCTAAACTGTTTTACTTATTACTAACTTTATTGCTAATCTTAGGTCTATAATTGATACATTTATAATTTCTCTGGGGGACTTCTGAATGACCAGCATAAAACTCATAAAGAATATATTTTTTTTGTTTCACATATATTAAATTATCAATCAAACTCTCTTGGTTTCCATTATTTTAGGCAATGTTTTTAATCATTTTTACTTCTTTTTAAAATTGTTACTTCTCTTTCAATTGCTAACGTAAATTGGATTTATTGATTAAATGAATTTAGTAGATTTAAAAACTGGTTTAATTGAAGTTCTGTCCCTTTCCAAATACAAAACACGTCATCTACAAAGCGTGTCCAGAAAAATACAGGCGGCCATGAAAATTTTAGCTAACAGAGGAGGAATCGGAGAACCCATTGATTGTCCGTCTAGTAATTTGTAAATTGTCCTGTTAAATTTAAAATAGTTTTGGCTCATGCAATTTTGTATTAATATATTCAGTTGTTTTTTAACACTTATATTAATAAGATAATCTATTATTTATTACTAGTACAGGCTGTAGCGGGATTGAGGTAAAAAAGACTTTTGACATCAAATGATACTAATTTTTCTAGGTATTTTAAGAGTTTTGACCTTTTCTATGAATTGAAGCGAATTTCTCATAAACTATTTAGATTCAAATTTTGTGAGGGCAGGTAACAAATTGTTTAATTCCTTAAAAAGTTTATAGGATGAGGCGTTTACATAGGATACTACTGGTCTGATTGGAATATTTTTTTATGAATTTTAGGCAACGCATAAAATAATGGTGGTGAAGGATTCATTAATTTATATTTATATCTTTGTTCTGATGGTATGCTTGACGTACACTGTTCCAATATTTTTAGAGTGTTTGTTTGATATTTATTAGTTGGATCGTAATTTAGTTTTACTATTTCATTTGTTCAGTGTATATATTATTTATGTTAAAATAAAGTTCTTCATATTTGTATTTATTAATTTCGACTCCTTACTGATTGGCATTGCAAAGAAAAATTACTATATTAGGCATTTGATCCCATTTCTCAATTAAAGCATCTATGAAATGGTTTAGTTGATAGATATAATACGATTAACTAAATCAATTTCTAAAGTGTATGGTGAACACGTTCAAGCTGACTTGATTAAAACCCACTCCCAGTTCATGTCGCCAAACTGTTTACCTGATTTCATAATCGTGCTTTGAAAAAATAATATGCAATTTGTATAGAAACATATTTTAATAAGTACATAAACCAAATTAACTATGGGATATATGAAGCAGCATTATGATTCACCATAGACGTCTAAGAATATTAAATGTCTTTAAAGAAACCATTACATACCTCAATAAAAGCAATACAATTAGTATGAGCTCTGCCTGGTTACCTAGATTGTTTATATAATAAGCTCAAATTAACCAGGCACTGACACTTGAAAAGTGGAACACTGGAAAGCTTTGAGAGTAGACATCATGTTTTGTAATGTTTCTGAAATTTCAATATCACTAAATATTGATACAGTTTCAGATATTATTTTTTTATAATTATTATTCAAAACAAGTAAGAAACGTATAAATTATGTTGTTCAGAACTGTAATAGCGGTACATGAGACAATTAAAACTTAAGTTAATAATAATAATAGTATTTAGCGTAAAATTGGTTTCATTTATTTATTTACCTATTTATTTATTTATTTACACTACACAACAGGGGCGTGCGGTGAGTTTTGATACAGGGGAAGCAGTTTGTGATATAGAGTGATGGGTAGCGCGAGGCCCCGAGCGAAGCGAGGCAAAAAATTATTTTAAGAAAAGGGACGTGACTTCCGTATACTCATTTTAAAACAAATGTCGAAAGCTGCAAAGTTATGACATCTAGAAAAAAGTACACTTGTAGGACCGCCACTCCTCAATAAACATAAAACATAAAAACACTACAAAAATTAGACAACCCCCGATTCCAAAGCCGAAGCTGCACGGGCGAGGGTTACACTTACGAAAAAAACGCAGACACACAACCATATCCACCGACATTGCCAGCGCCGGTGGCGAGGATTGAACCCGCAGCGAAATAGAGAGTTTGTTAAGTAGTTAACATGCACATACCTACCTATTTACAATGTAGTTTAATCCGCCTCTCCTTTTTTGCGATGTCGGAAATAACTTCGTCGTAAAAGTTTGAATTTTTTGACATCTTCACAAAGTCACTTTCTATTGTTAACAGGGACAATTTTGAAAGCCGCTCTTCACTGGTTAAATTTCTTGAAAAAGTTTTTATTCTCGTGTCCGTTTTGTTAATTTTGAAAAAAAGGCAGCCATTCCACTAATACTTGAAAAAAACACTTTGCACTCTTTAAGACACGCTGCAGATTGAGCTAGAACTAAATTTAATCGATGCGCAAAACAATGTACAAATATTGCATTCTGAAAAGTCTCTTTTACTTTGGCCTGCAGGCCCCCCAATTCACCAGCCATTACAGCGGCCCCATCATAACTTTGGGCGATAAGTTTGGCACCACACTGTAGATCATCGACTATCTGACAAACTATAGTATATAAAGCTGCGGCCGTTCATGGCGTTGCTACGTCTAAAAATCCTAAAAAGCGCTCTTGGAATTTCCCATTTGGATTTATGTAGCGTACTACGATTGACAACTGACTAATATTTGTAATATCGGTTGTTTCATCTAACATAACTGCAACAAAAGGAGCTTTTTCATTTCTTGCTTGATCTTTTCTAAAACAATATTGCTTATCGACTGAATCAAATCATTTTGAATATGATTTGATGTACCGCGAAATATCGTGGAGTGTTCCAGATGGTTACTTAAAATTGTATCGTATTTTGCTAATAAATCAACTAAATTGATAAAATTGCCCCTATTAGCAACGCTTCGAGATTCAGTATGACCTCTAAAACTAAGTTCATTTTCGCCGAGAAAACAAACAATATCAATAAATCCTTTTAACACTTTCTTTCAACTGCTGATCTAATGAATGCTCAATTCGTGATTTTCCAAATGTTTATTCTTTTAGCACCGCTCCCAAATGAGTTTCACACTTACCATGCCTTTTTGTCACTTTGTGAATGTTGTTTAAATCTGAAAAGCCATTTTTATTCCAAACACCTTTTTCATTTGTGAACAGTACACATGGCGAACAAAACAATTTACACAAATTTCCACAACCCCTTAACTACTGATTAGCACTGTACACTTCAATATTAAAGTACCTATAGCATGATTTAACTTTCGTTTTTAAGAATTTTAAATCAGGTGTTGGTTTCCCATTTCTAATAATATCCAGTTTATCTTGAAACGAATATGTTGAAAATCCCCTTTTCAACAAATTGCACACCACACAAACGCAAATAATATTTTCCACAGTGCTAGAACCAGCTTCCAAATTTAATAAGTAATTCTAAATCTGCTTACACGCGCACTAATATTCAACGTTTTAAAAATCACTTGTCGCCGCACCACAGGTTTAGAAACACCAAAAAAGTTTTTACAAATATAGCACAAAAGCTGAGAATAATACTAGGAAGATTAATATTAAGTATAATATTAAAATCGATATTAAAATCGAGATTAAAATCTATAAAATAAAACGTATTACGATGCTATACAGCTCAGATATCAAGATTATGAAGTGGGATAGGATGCATTTCAATAAGTTACCTACTTACCAGAGACAGTTGTCTCTGCTTACATATATCGAAGTTGCGCGAGTTCGTGTTGGCTCGATTAATCGAGTGCGTCATCGTTACGGTTTTAGCGTGCAACATTATCTCAGCTGCATAGAAGCAGGGCCGTATCTATTGAAATTGGGTAAAAGTAAATTTTAATGATTAATATATGTGATAAATAATAATTAGGTTCTATTTATGTGTTTTTTTTAAATAATCCCAGGGGGAAGCACTGCTTCCCTTGCTTCCATGGACCGACCGCCACTGCTACACAACAGGTTATGCATCCAACAACAGAGTAGGCATCCAATTAAAGACAATACAAAAAATACAAAAATAGAAAATAAATTGAAAAATAAAACATTTAATTAAATTTTTTTAATTGTCGCTGAAAAAGTCGACTGATTCATGTAGCTTATTGTAGTTATTGCACATATTGCGTAGAGTACTTTTTTGTTGGCTCTAGCAATTGGTAAATAGAAATTATTAATTTGCTTTGATGCAGGCCTTGGAACACGAAAATTAAGTATGCTTGAAATTTTTTGACAATCCATATTATCATGTAAGAGATTAAATACATATGCCTTAAAAGCAAAGAATGTAAGGAGAATCTATTGAGAAGTATATCTTGCGGATAACCAGTCAGTGGCAATATACAGGGTGAGTCAATAGTGCGTTCTCCTTCGATAACCTTCGAACCGTAAGTGATACAACAATCTATTAAATACAAAAGTTTTTTGGGTCGATAAGGTCTATCATTTAAAACTATAGTGAAATCTGCAGGGTGCTTAAATATTCTGTTACACACAAAAAATACTTTTTTAAATGGAACACCCTGTATATTTTGTCACCATTTTATTAAATGAAAAGAGTGTTATACAATGATATTTTGTTTTTAGGATTTGCATGCAACGTTCTCAAGTTATTTAACATTTTCTGGAAATTTAAATGGGAAAAACTCTGTTTTTTTAAATGGAACACCCTGTATTTTTTTACGTGGTTGGATTCCTCCTTCAAATTTCTTTCTTTTTTGTATAACACTTCCTATACCTAACTGTTGAAGTTTTCGAGAAAATTAAGGTTTTCTCTTTAACCTTGCGATCACAGTAAAAATTAATAGAATTTTATCAAGAATGGCTTTGGAAAAACAAAAATTGCGCAAAAGCGAAAAAATTATTTTCTATAAAATCGTAAAGGAAACAGTAAAAGTAGCAAATCTATTGAACTTGAATGACAAAATTTACACCTCACCTTAGGTATGTACATAACAAAATAAAATAATTTTGAACGTAAACAGTAAATAGAAGAGAAAATATAAAACAAGGTACAAAATATGCTCAACGTGATCTCCTAGTAGTAAATTACAAATTCTAACTCTATGAAGAAATCAGTCACTTACATTTTGCAACATGTTAGGCGTGATGGTGTCGAACGCTAGTCGAATTCTTTGCTTCATGTCTTCTCTTGTAAATGGTGATGTTTTGTACACTAATCTTTTAATGTGTCCCCACAAAAAAAAAGTCCAATTTTGACAATGGCCCCCAAGGTTGCCAACCTTGGGGGCCATTGAACTGGTCCCCCCTCGACCTATCCAATTGTCACCAAATGTAACATATAAAAAGTTTCTTACGGCAATACTATAATGGGGTGGAGCTCCGTCGTGCTGGAACCACAGCCTCTGAAAGACGTTTTGAGGACACCCGTTTAACAATCCTCCCAGTACATTTTGTGAAAAATCGAGGTACATATTCCCAGTCAAGTGACCATTAAAGAAATGCGTTCCAATTACATATTCACCTACTATCCCTGGCCACACATTGAGTGACCATCAGTGTTGATTATCTACAGTTCTCGTAAAATGAGGGTGCATGGTATCATAGTAGTGTAAGTTATGTCTATTAACACAACCATTTTTATGAAATGTGGCTTCATCAGTGAATAGCCCGAAATCAAAAAATTGCGGCTGTTGATGAATCTTATTGAGTGTCCACTCACAAAATGTTACCCTACGTTCGAAATCATTTGGCTCTAGTTCCTGAAGCAGTTGAATATGATAAGGATGGATCGTTATCAGTCTCTAAGATATCAGTGATGTCTGAAGGGTAGTAGCACTGATCACCAGAGGGATCCACTTATCACTCACTGTGTCTATATTGAACCCTATTAAAAAAATAGGATGAAAAAAAGGTAAGTGAAAGACCGAATACAAGCAGTTCGATTATTTAACAGTATGCTGTGGCCTATTCTGCTGAAGGCTTTAGAGAAATCTGTGTAAATTATGTACGTTTGAATTTCTCTATCGATGGCGTCGAAAGCAAATTCTGTTATATACCAAGGTTTTTCTTGAACAAAAGGGCTTTTCGATTGTAGAGAAGTATTAACCAGTGGTTATAACCTCTCGATTATCATTGGTTGAAATTAATTTTGATTTTGAACTCAACTAATGATAATCCAATGGTTCAAACTATTGGTTAAAACTTTTCTGCACCCGAAAAGCCCTAAAGTTAATGCCCATTACATTTAACCCCAGGGAAAGTACAAATTGTTTTGGTGCCTCAGGTTAGTAGGTAATCGAGTGCTAGAACTGTATTTTTTCGACGAAACAATTCGCTTGTACCATAAATGACAAGCGGCCATTGTAATTTCTATTCCTTCATATTTTAAAAATAAAATTATTTAGAAGAGAAAATTACTAAATATTAATAATTACATATTGGCAGGATTATTAATGAAACTTAATATTAAATCAACTAAGCTTGACCTAGACAATATATATAATTATAAATCAATTATAGCAATAAAAACCCAGCTAATCAACAAAATTCATATAAAAAGGTGTATACATCATGTAACGAAATGGGTTTAAGTGAACAAAAAATAAGTAAACTCATTTAAATCATTTGTATATCCACCTAGCATCTGCACTGAGTAAATCAGCATTGAAAATACTAATAATTTTAATTATTTAATTAAGTGTTACAGATACAATTTAAATCGATTATTTTAATCGCTTTTTTGCGCAGCAAAATTTAATTCAGTATCATTAGTATAATAAATAGTTTATGAAAACAAGCTTTACCGGAAGCTTGTTTTATAGATCACACGTACTTACCACTCACAACGTCAGAATGAACCGAAAGAGGTGTACATCATTAAATTAAAATCAACTAAATTTAATAATAAACTAGTCGATATAACTTAAACTTGCATTAATAAAGAAAATATTGTAACAAAAAAAATGTTCACGTGAAACTGTAGACACTGGTTTCTAGAATTACTTAATAAAAATCCCCATCGATGAGAGATCGGCGTTAGCGGCCATATTGGCAAGAAGTACACTAAATAGTTTTTTGCAAATATCAATTTGGTAAAGTAGGCACTTGTCAAAAATGACTATAAGGTAAATCAACCGTTTTTAAACATATTTTTCTGCAACTGTCTGGAAAGTTAGCTGTTTTTGGTCAATTTTTCAAGTAGAAAATACATATTTACTGGTCTAGTTCGGTAAAGTGATATAAGGGATTAGTAAAGTCTTTGCCGGTCCCTTATTCACTTGGTTGACAATAGTGTATGATTTAATAACAATTAAAACTGATCCAGTCTTTTTTGAGAGTAAACGTCTGACATGGCTGTTGAATTTATGAATTTTGTTAAAGTTAAAAAGTTTCTTGGGATTGGCAAAAATGGTTGCAAAAAAAATATTGTACGAAACACCACCGGAAAGTGTCTTTATTGGGCTACCGGCTTTCAGATACAAATACATTTTTTTTGTTCAATCCGACATATTCCCAATATGGCTGACCGTTATACAACACTTGACGATTAAGAATAATGGCGGTTGTACTTATGAAAATTAAGTAAAGAAAGTTTAGTGCCATATCCCCAAAAAAACAACTATAGCTACGGACACGTGTTTCGGAGTTATTGCCCCTCATCAGCGTAGCGTAAGCTAAAGAATTGGATCTAGGATGGGATAGATCAGGATAGATTTTGACCCCAATACATCTATATTATTTTATTTGTATTTGCCAGGTGGAAACGGGCAATACACATAGACTCTGTGTGTTGACTGTGCTCATCGAGGGCCCCAATTGTGGCACATGGGAACATGAAGGCACTAATTGAGTACTGTGTACTGTACTTTCCAGCTTTATATTAGTTCTTGTGCCTGATCTATCCCATTCTAGATCCAATTCTTTAGCTACGCTACGCTGATGAGGGGCAATACTCCGAAACACGTGTCCGTAGCTGCATAGTTGTTTTTTGGGGATATGGCACTAAACTTTCTTTATTTTATTTTACCCAATAAATTTGTTACTTATGAAAATTGCCAGCACGCCCAGCAAAAAATCACTTTTCAGTCTTGTTACGTAAATAACTATTGGGTGCCATTATACTTTGACCCTTTTTAAACCTATATAACTTTTGAACTAGTTCAGATCATGAAATGCGGTTTTCGCCGGTCTTCTCAATTTTGATAAGTTTTTTCCTGAGTATCCGTCTTTTTTTGCTCACGTCCGATTTAACCGGAAGTGACAGCGTATTTTCGGGGATAGGACAACTTTGTTATTTCAAGTGGAACACCCTGTATATTTTTTCACAGTTGGAAAGCCCATTGTTTCTCCTTTCCAAAAATTCCATATTTGTCATGGAAATTTTATAAGCTTTTAAAGTGAATATTGTGTTTTATCGAAATGCTACGAAAAAAATAATCAGAAGAAGACTTACGAAAACCGCATTTCATGATCTCAACTAGTTCAAAAGTTATATAGGTTTAAAATGGGTCAAAATATAATGGGACACCAGGTATAAATTTTCACCGACTTACATTAAGAAATACGGAAAAGCCAATTTTTAGTACTTGTTTTTTTTTAGGTCAAAAGCAATGATACGGGATATTAAGAATGATACCAATGTGGTCATTGACAGTAATGAAAATGAATTTAAATATCTTTTACTTTCTGCAAATTTCGAGGAATTGTTATATGACGGAGACATTAAATTATCTGGTTTCATATGGTATACTTTTGGACTTATAGTGACCCCACATAACATGATTCATTTGATTTTTGTCGTTTGCACATATTTCATGTTTTTATCGTCTGGGTTTTTATCATGGGTACTATTTTTAGTAGAAAAACGAATAATTTCATTTCTATTCGTCATTCGAACTACTGTTCTTGACAACAATAGTTTATAGCGTATGAGAAAGAATTGAGCTAATTTTTCTGTACAGCGAATTGCACAGATATTCAGTACAAACTGCAGTTATATTTAATGGGCCCCATTGTGATAAAAATGTATCAGATGTTTATGCGCGTCAGCTTTGAACTCTCTGGTTCAGTTTAGAACAAAAAGAGAGTTATCCCGCAAAATTAAGCAAGAGATGTTGCAAAGTTGGATCTTGTGTATATGTAGATTCAAATCAATCTGTTCATCAAATAGTTGTTGCCTCAGGTCTCTTCTTTTCGATTGTACACCGGATACTGAGAAGATATAAATTTCATCCATTAGAATCCAGCTACACCAAGAACTGTCTGAAGCTGACTTTGACTACAGGTTGAAATTCTGTGAAATAATGTTTCAACGACAATCCAACCTGGCTGAGGTACATTTGTAGTGGTATTGCTTTTCTCTGAACAGTATTATAAATAAGCTGAACTGCAGATAAATGAAAAATATCTCAATTCATTGAGACAATGTAGTCTACGTGTCTGTAAAATCTTTCAGATAATGGAGTGAAGGACTTCACTGAATGAGAGAGGGACACACCTAATGTCCTCAATCTCTGGGCAGGAATTTTAAATAACCACCATCATCGGTACACTCTTTTAGGAAGATCCTGTCATAATGAAAGTTGCTGGGAATGATATCTCATTGAAATATCTCGATGAAATATTTTTCCAATGAGATGGAGCTTCCCCTCATTATTGCAGAAGGGAATATCTAGTTATACCACAATCAATGTAAGCGTTGGCACTATCAAATGGCCAGCATTATCACCAGATCTTAATCCATGGCTTACTTAAATAGAACGGATATAATGTAAACATGTTATGTAGGAAACTCTTTCAAGCATTTATTTCTCTTAGTGAGAAGAATTAAAAGTTTTGTGACATATTTGTTTGATTACATTATTCAATATTACAAAATAACACAAATCAAATGGGTGACATTTGTACGAAATCTAATATATTGTTGCAAATACGTATTATCCTTCAAAGCCAGTTTTCTCGAAAGCGGCGTAATTTATTGACACTTAAAAATATCTTTTGTATATAAAAGCAAATGTCTGTAAGAATTTGTAAAGCAAACCAGAAAAATATTAGTCACTAAAAATTTTTAGAGAAAATAAAAAACAAAAATGCTGCGATGGGCGCCATCTACATACATATCAATTTACATCTTAACATTAACATCAACATTTGGGGGTCTATTATGAGAACTTGTTCGTGTTATTTGTATGCCATTCATACGCTGCTGGAGTTTATTGGCAAAAATTTGTAACACACTGTATGGCAATCTATAAATAGCAACCTACGTACTGTATTTGTATAAAGTCAAATTAGTGATGACACGAAAATCGTAAACAATTTAACGCCTATATAATTTCCAATAATACCTCATTCGAGTCAAGTAGCTGCATAATACTTAAGAAGTCAAGAAAGCTAATGAAGACAATGCTGACCAGAAGTAGTAAATATTTACCGAATGTTAACATTTAACCTAGTGCTTAGGCAAATACATTAAATCAAAGAAGGCCAAGGTTTAGACACACCCAAGTATATGTTGAAGAATTTGAGAAGAGGATCTCACCTTAGGTCAGAGGCGGGTATTTAGATTTCTGATGGAATAAATTTGACTGTAAGAACTGCTGGGCTTATAGTCCTAGGTTATTCATTATAAATTACCCACCCCTTATTATTGCCTATAGAAGAAAAGATTTTAAATAAACGTTATGTGGTTATGACTGAATATTGTTAAAATGCTATCAAAAGTACAGTAGCGTGCAGATTTCAGGGGATACAAAAAAATAATACATATTTTTTTAAATGGGATATACAGGGGAGTATATTATTAAATTCTTGGAATAATCCTTTGTTCCTGATTTCAAAAATATACCACATATTACCCCTACCATATACCGTTTTTGAGTTATTAGACGTCGAATATCTTAGTTAAGTTTGATAAGCGACATTTCTTTAATGAAATAATCAAAATGGTTTACAGTTTAAAGAGCATATAGGGTGTTGTATCCAAATCGTCCAACACCATCAGAAAATACGTTCAAAAATATTTACCGAAAGGTGAATAATACCTCCAGGTTTAGTAGAAAAAACCGTGTAGTTCAAGCAAACCAGGAAGAACAGCTAGATATACTGCTTCATTTCGACGGTAGTCACATCCATATTTATTCGCGAATAGACTTTTTTGAAACATTTTATTATTTTTAGAAAATTCCGAATGTAGTATAAAAAATGCAGTCGATCAATTAGGTAAAAGTTGTTCCAAAAGCCACCGTACGTTAAAAAATAACAGCAACAGACCATATAAAATTTTACCCGAGAAGTTTTAACAGAGGCTCATAAAAAGGAAAAGGCTGGACTTTTGCCGCCAGATGATTTAAAAGTTGGATGAAGATCCCGATTTCTTTACTAAAATATTATGGACTGATGAATCTTCCTTTTCTACGGCAGGAGTTTTTAATAAGAAAAATCGAAGGTTGTGGGAAAACAAGCACAACAGAAAAAGATTGGTAAAACAAATAAAAAAAAATCAGGAAGAAAAACTGTTAGCTTTTAATGAGGAATTTTCAGAAACAAAATTGTTGAGCCTATATTTTATGATTACACTTTAACTGGAGTTACCTATCTGGAAATAATTATCCCAGAAGCAGAAAATATTCTTTTGCAGAATTTTCAGGAAGCCGAACTTGATGATATAATTTGGATGCAGGATAGGGCAACTCCGCATAATGCCTTACCCATTCGAGATCATTTGAATAATGTATTCCCAATATGGATAGGTATAACGGACCTACTAAATGGCCACTTAACAATCCAGATTTGACCCCCCTATGGATTAATTTTTTTGGAATGTCTAAAAGATATTGTTAATAATAATAATAATTATAATAATAGTAATCAAGTCTTCTGCATCTCACTGCTACCGTTGTCTGTTGGGCTCCGCCAAACCCGCGGATATCAATGCGGGCCACCCAGCGACCGGAGGCATAAGGTCACCCATCTATTTTATATGGATGACCTTAAAGTTTATGCCTCCGGAGAGCGTGAACTACAAAACGCTCTTAGGGTGGTCGAAGAATATACGCGGGCAATTGGTATGGAGTTCGGGTTGGACAAATGTGCAGTCGTCCACCTCAAGAGAGGACGATGCGGGGAATTCTCTGAAGATGCGCAGCTCGCAGACGGAAGCATCCTAAGACATCTGGATGCCGGAGAGACCTATACATATCTGGGTGTGCAACAAAGGCACATCCAGGATGTATCACAAATAAAAGATTCTCTCCGCGGTAAGTACAGACACCGCCTCCGAAAGATTTGGTCTTCCGAACTTTCGGGGAAGAACAAGGTGTCTGCAACTAATATGCTTGCCGTTCCGATTCTGCTCTACTCCTTCGGAGTAGTAAAGTGGAGGGTAGATGAGCTGCGTCAATTAGACAGAGATACCCGCAAGATGATGAATATTCACAGAAGTATTCATCCTAGATCGTCCGTTCCTCGTGTGTACCTCCCACGTCAACGGGGGGGCCGAGGACTCTTGAGCCTGGAGTGTACGCATGGCAGAGTAGTTCTGAGTATGGCATGTAACATCCTCAGGAGCTCAGATCCCCTCTTGCGGTTCGTAAAACATCACGAAACTGTAGGAGTAGGAGCATGATTGTTCAAGGCAGCAAAAAGAGCCGCAGATGAAGTCGGTCTCACATTTGACATCGGGCGAGGAGGCCGGCGTGGCGCTGATGTTGAGTCAGTCACCGAACTTCAGCCAAATCGTCTGAAAGCCCGAATCAGAGCTGCCGAAACGGAAAATCTGTTTCGGCAGCACATCGATAAACCCCAGCATGGTGTCTTATATAAGAACATAGAAACACTGGGTTTATCGACCAGGCTGACCTTCGCCTTTCTAAGGTCAGCAGGGCTTAAGTCGGAGACCGAGGGATTCATTATGGCTTGCCAAGATGGTGTTATCAACACCTTGGTCTACCGTAGCCGCGTGTGGCGTGTAGAGGTTCCTGATATCAACTGCAGGACCTGCCATCAGGCGCCGGAATCGCTCATGCACTTACTTTCTGCATGCCCCATATATGCGATTTCGGCCTACATCCACCGACATAACGCGGCGTTACGAGTGCTATACTACCATCTAAGGCACTCGTACGGGGTAGACCAGACACCAGTGCTGCCTTACGTCCCCGGAGATATTGAGTCCGTTGTCGAGAACGAGAAATGCCGGATTTACTGGAACTACTCGTTCCCGACTGTCAGGCTAATCCAAGCCAACAAGCCTGACATAGTCCTCCTCGACCATCAACTCAAGGTGATGTATGTCATCGAGTTCTCGGCACCTGCGGAGAAAAACATCACCTTGAAGGAGGAGGAGAAACGGACCAAATATCGCGATCTCCGGTACGAGCTCCAAGTGCTGTACCCAGGCTACTCGGTCAAAATGGTCGTCCTTATTATCGGTGTACTCGGAGGGATAAAGCCTACGCTGCTCTCGGAACTGAAGATCATACCGGCCTGCCAAAAATCAGCCGAGTGGCTGGCAGGTCAAATGCAGAAGGCGGTCATTCTGGGTTCTCTCCGTCTGCTTAGGACACACGATTCTGGTATCTACGGTCACTAACCCTGCGGGATGTGGGGAGTGGCTGTAGTTGATGCGCCGGCGCGACTCCCGTGAGGCGTCGGAGGCCACGGGAGGACTGACCGGCATCGGGAAACCGAAAAAAAAAAAAAAAAAAGAAAGTAATCAAGTCATTAAAGACAGGATTCGACTTGAAATAAACAATCTGAATGTAAATAATGAAGCCATTTCCGGTGCAATTATAAATATAAGATGACGTTATCAATTATGCATTGACAATAATGTTGGACACATCGAACATCTTTTATGAGTTATCATTTATTTGTATTTAAATTTCCTAAATAAATCTTTGTTATCTATTTTGTATAAATATTTGGCTTTTTCCTCCTCACTGTAAATCATTTTGATTATTTCATTAAAGAAATGTCACTTATCAAACATAATAGTTGTCAGTTTCATAGCTCACTGTTAATAATGTTAACTTTTCCATATTTAGTGTAACTAGTTTAACTAAGATATTCTACGTTTAATAACTCAAAAACTGTATGTGGTAGGGGTAACATATGGTATATTTTTGAAATCAGGAACAAAGGATCATCCCAAAAATTTTATAGGGTGCCATTTAAAAAATATATATTTTTTTTGTATCCCCTGAAATCTGCACGCTACTGTACTTTTGATAGCATTTTAACTATATTCAGTCATAACTACACAACTTTTATTTAAAACTTTTTTTCCATATGCAATAATAACGATGATAAGGGGTGGGTAATTTATAATCATTAACCCTTACATTTACTAAGTTGGTTTTTACTTCATAAAATAGAAATATTTCAATAATATCTATTCTTTTAGATCTTTCATAAATTTGTCTTAAATTACTAAAAAGTTATCTATGGGGTCAATTTCGGGTCCGCTATTTTTATTTATTTTTTTTTCAAACAACTTGCTCATTTGATAATATGTGCTTCCAGATACTTCAGTTGTTTATTTTCTAACGAAATTTACAGGCTGATATTAAATTCAGTATCATCTGTACACATAAAAATTCAAACACCTTTTAGATTTATTTCGGTTTTGTCAGTGCTTTATAGTGGCCAGCTCGTAAACTAGTGATTTATGCTAGACTTATTATATGCCAAGTGTATTTAAAGAGAGTTTTGTCTTAAAGAAAGTTTTAAAAATGCCTTCGATGACAATTGAATTATTTTTCAGGCTTTATTGGCTTATGAATAACTTATAGAGGCATTTCTCAAGCCTTCAATAAAACTTTGTTGGTATTAAGCCGAAATTAGGAGGATTAAGTTTTATAAGAAATTTAGGACGTGTTGTGGTTTTATTATGGCTTTATGAAATTATCTTGGGGTGGTTACCAGGCTATAAATGTAATATGCTGTGATATCACTTAGTTACAGGTCGAACCTTTATGAAGCCAACTACTTATTAGAGTTTTAATGAAGAAATTAAAAATCTGTAATAAATCAGTCGTAAGCATAAAGGGGTTTTGTTTCCATTTGTTCAGATTATAGTGTTTTAAAATATCATTAGTAAAACCAACACACTGAATACTAGATAAAAAATGGGAGAGGTGGCGCACAGAGTAGACATTTATAGCATCACGGAAAATTAGATTTTTAGGTTATGTTATACTGGCACCGTAAACTCTATAAGTTTCAAAGGGAATGTGTTATGTGCTCGAAGGATTTAAAACGGGTTTTAAGGTAAGCCTACAAATTTTAAGAAACATGATATAGAATGGGGCTTAAAACACACTTCTACCATCGACAAACTTAAAGAGCAGTTGGTAATTTAATAGGGATTTTAAGACAAAACGTGTTTGAAGTAGAACTGTCAAAACTAATAAGATGTATAAGTGCAGCCACTATTATCTCTATTGGTCAAGCATTGTATAAGGGTCAGCCATATTGGTAATGTTCCGAACTGAATAAAAATCTGTTATTTGTATCTAATAGAAATGATTTCTAAAAACAATTTACTAACACTGAACCATATTATAGGCGGATGCTACTGATTTATTTATTTCTATGTCACCGAAAAGGAAAGTACTCTAATTTTTTTTAAAAATCATGCGCATGAATAACTATATAACTCATGTCTTACAGTAAACTAAGCATCGTTGAAAATTTTAGCCCATTATAATTACTTAGTCTGTCTATTAGCTGAATCGTTCTCAGTAATAGCCATATGTCAATTTTATAACTATGCAGATGGCCCATACATATCGTTCGTGGATCAAGGAAGTTAGCACTAGATTCTTTTGATTTTATTTCAAAACAGGCAGAAAAAGGGGTTTTATTTGATTATTTGACTATTATTATTATTATTCCTAATTATACTATAAATGAAACGAAATTTACAAGATAAACCGTTTTGTTTTTTATCTAAACATTCTTACATATTTTTGTAATTCAACAACACCTACGTAAATGGCAATGTACCCATTAAATCGATGAAAATATTCAATTGCTTAATTAAAAATTGGATCAAATTTAATAAATTCAAATTAAATATAAAAGTAGAATGTAATTAAAAGGGGTGCCCCACTTAAATCGGCTATCTTTAATACTAGGTGTAAATTATTATACCCAATTAAATTTACGGATGATTTATGATGCTGATTTTAAAGAGAGATATATTTTAATTCGAGTCTATTTATAGATTTTTTATATTCACACAAATAGATACAGGTAAAATAAAATATGTTTGACCTAGTATCTAGGTCTGATGGTAAAATTTATTGGGAAGGAAGTTCACGTAACTCGTCATTCATCATTGTATCGGCTACTTGGTTCATAGGCGGGGTCACAGATGAAAAGAAAACGTAATTTAAAAACAAAAAACAGTCGGACAAAATTTATTTATGCATTAAATTCAGAACTGACTGATAAAAAAGTGAAACATATCATCAAAACAGTTCAATATCAAACAAGTGCCGCATGGTTCGGTGTTGGGCCTCTTTTATTTCTGCTCTTTATAAACGACCTTCCGAATTTTATATGCAACGGTTTGTATAAATACATGTTCATGAGATTAACTAAGTGTGCTAAGGATGTTCATAAAAAAACAGTCCGATATAAGATTTGTGAATATTTGTGCATGAGTCAACGTAATAAACTCATTTTCAAGGAGTCAAGATATTTTAAATTAAAGGAGAATACCGTTGACGGTGTACCTCTTTCTCCAGCACAACTAAGTTCCTGGGAAGATTGTTATGCATTACGTTCCTCAATATTTGTGGAGTGTGCTGTTAAAGGCTCTTTTTACTCTACCTTCAATATCCTCGACAGCCGTAACAGGAGTTTTATAGACCTAGTCCTTGAAATAATCCCATTGAAAAAATCTAATGGTGTTAAATCGGGCGATGTACGCAGACCACTTTATGGAACTATGGTTTGTAATAAGTTGTGTACCATAGGTCTCATCCAAATTATTCATAACATCGAGGCTGTTTGGAGTGGTGTTCTGTCTTCCTGGAAATGCAGAAATCTGTGATAGATGAATATGTTCAATTTCCTTTCAAATATCATTTTGTGTAATCCCATGATACCTTTGTTCTATCAATGATTTTGGGTCCGTAAAGGCTCGCCGACGTATTTATTTTTCTTGAAATCCTCCATGTTTCAATAATCTTTTATTTTCTTGGAACCAGTACCTCACATTCTGATGGCTGAATATCACATTGTCTGGGATACTAGTTTTATCGGAAAAGAGAATGTTGAAGACAATATTATTGTATATGACGGTTATTAATTTACCACTCGCAAAACTCAAAAATTGAAGATTGGCCCAAAAGGTTCACCAAACTCCCTCAAATTATGTAAAAATATACAGAATGTGCTGTTTAAAAATCGAAACTTCAAGTCATATCCGGCCAAATTGGAAGTGTCTGATATATCCGAAAATATAATTGTATTGGTAGTTTGTGTTCGCCAAATTTATAATAATAGTAAGAATAAAATGACTTTGTTAACCAATTTCGAATTTCATTACAAGTTCAAATATAAAAGAAGTATAGGGCAAGCTATTGTGCTACGTCACACGGTATTATTTGACTTAACACAATGTTTTCTACAAAGTCAATTTTCTGTAAATGAGTCAAATGATTGCAAACCAAAGTTGTACAAATATTATTCAGTCTTATTTGATTTCTCAAGAGGCTGTTATAGAAACCCTTGGAAATAAATATTTTATGAACAGTTATGTAAATAGAAATATATTTGACTGAAATAATGGTATAGATATTTTGTTTTAATTATTTATCTACGGCAAACTAAAAAAAATATACATTTTTTTTGTTGGATTACGAATTCGTATTATACCTACCTAGAGAGTCCACGTTCAATCCCTACCGCCCAAATAAGCTCACCTGATTGGCTTAAAGCATAAAGTTTATGTGAACAAAAATTTTAAATTGTTGGAAATATGTGAATTATATAGGCAACCAAATATACGCACATGGTGTGTTATCTTTGCCTATACTAAGATAGAAATGTAGAAAATAACATTAAAAAGAAATTAAGAAAGTGCTCCGCTTTATTATATATATTTTTTTGAACTGCCTGTTCCGCTATTGAGAACGAATAACGGTGCACTTTTATGAAAATCGTAAAAGTGCAGGTAAAATAACAAACTTCATTACCATTACAAAAAAACTTTCTGTCTCTGATTTTCTCTTTAACAATATAAATATTTTTAAATTAAAATATGTCTATTTCAATCTCCGAAATGTGTTATTTATATAGCAAAAAATTACACAACAAAGTACGTTTTCTAAACGTAAGTTATTTTCCGAATTTTTTGAATAAATTGTACATATAGTGACATCTAGGTCATTTTGCATGGTAATACTGAAATATGAGAAACGAGATATCTGCATTATCTTTCGTGTTATTAAGGAAATGATGAGAGATGTCGACACGTTACACGAAATTATATATGGTCACAGAATCTTCTGTGATATGGTCCAACACATGTATGGCTCATGCCTTGCGTCTTTTTAAACATTTGTTTATTGGAAAAAATTTTAAACAAGTTTTTTTGATAATTTTTTTTCATAATTTCTGGTAACTTTGAAAATTTTTTTAACTACTTAATCTCATTGCAGTGGCAATCAGCTTTAATTTTTGTTTTTTGAAACCCAAGTACTCATTGTAATATATTTTGTAGATTCTGATGAAGAGGAATATAGTCCTAGAAACCGGTCAACTGAAATAATTGTTGTTTTATTTTTTGTCCACGTCCCCACTATTCTTTGTTGATAATAGATATTTATTTGGACACTAATTTGATAAAATATGTATTCAAAGTAGCGGTAGACATTTTGAACATTGATGTAACTGATATGACGTTTGTATTTAAATCTCCTGTAATCATTTGCAATTTTGATTTTTAGTTTATTGTATTCGTTGCAGGAGCGTGCGGTGAGTTTTGATACAGGGGAAGCAGTTTGTGAAATAGAGAGATGGGTAGCGCGAGGCTCCGAGCGAAGCGAGGCAAAAATTATTTTAAGAAAAGGGACTTGGCTTCCGTATACTCATTTTAAAGCAAATGTCGAAAGCTGCAAAGTTATGATATCTAGAAAAAAGTACACTTGTAGGACCGTCACTCCTCAATAAACATAAAACATAAAAATACAACAAAAATTAGATAACCCCCGTTTCCAAAGCCGAAGCTGCACGGGCGAGGGTTACACTTATGAAAAAAACGCAGACACACAACCATATCCACCGACATTGCCAGCGCCCGTGGCGAGGATTGAACCCGCAGCTAAATAGAGAGTTTGTTCAGTCACACTAGCCATCGTGCACTCTCTAGCCAACTATAAATTGAGCCAGCTAGTTAAGTAGTTAACATGCACATACCTACCTATTTACAATGTAGTTTAATCCGCCTCTCCTTTTTTGCGATGTCGGAAATAACTTCGTCGTAAAAGTTTGAATTTTTTGGACATCTCCTTCACAAAGTCACTTTCTATTGTCAACAGGGACAATTTTGAAAGCCGCTCTTCACTGGTTGAATTTCTTGAAAAAGTTTTTATTCTCGTGGCCGTTTTGATGATTTTGAAAAAAAGGCAGCCATTCCACTAATACTTGAAAAAAACACTTTGCACTCTTTAAGACACGCTGCAGATTGAGCTAGAACTAAATTTAATCGATGCGCAAAACAATGTACAAATATTGCATTCTGAAAAGTCTCTTTTACTTTGGCCTGCAGGCCCCCCAATTCACCAGCCATTACAGCGGCCCCATCATAACTTTGGGCGATAAGTTTAGCACCACACTGTAGATCATCGAATATCTGACAAACTATAGTATATAAAGCTGCGGCCGTTCATGGCGTTACGTCTAAAAATCCTAAAAAGCGCTCTTGAACTTTCCCATTTGGATTTATGTAGCGTACTACGATTGACAACTGACTAATATTCGTAATATCGGTTGTTTCATCTAACATAACTGCAACAAAAGGAGCTTTTTTATTTCTTGCTTGATCTTTTCTAAAACAATATTGCTTATCGACTGAATCAAATCATTTTGAATATGATTTGATGTACCGCGAAATATCGTGGAGTGTTCCAGATGATTACTTAAAATTGTATCGTATTTTGCTAATAAATCAACTAAATTGATAAAATTTCCCGTATTAGTAAGGCTTCGAGATTCAGTATGACCTCTAAAACTAAGTTCATTTTCGCCGAGAAAACAAACAATGTCAATAAGTCCTTTTAACACTTTCTTTCAACTGCTGATCTAATGAATGCTCAATTCGTGATTTTCCAAATGTTTATTCTTTTAGCACCGCTCGCAAATGAGTTTCACACCATTCCTCTTTGTCACTTTGTGAATGTTGTTTAAATCTGAAAAGCCATTTTTATTCCAAACACCTTTTTCATTTGTGAACAGTACATATGGCCAACAAAACAATTTACACAAATTTTCACAACCCCTTAACCACTGATTAGCACTGTACACTTCATTATTAAAGTACCTATAGCATGATTTAACTTTCGTTTTTAAGAATTTTAAATCAGGTGTTGGTTTCCCATTTCTAATAATATCCAGTTTATCTTGAAACGAATATGTTGAAAATCCCCTTTTCAACAAATTGCACACCACACAAACGCAAATAATATTTTCCACAGTGCTAGAACCAGCTTACAAATTTAATAAGTAATTCTAAATCTGCTTACACGCGCACTAATATTCAACGTTTTAAAAATCACTTGTCGCCGCACCACAGGTTTAGAAACACCAAAAAGTTTTTACAAATATAGCACAAAAACTGAGAATAATACTAGGAAGATTAATATTAAGTATAATATTAAAATCGATATTAAAATCGAGATTAAAATCTATAAAATAAAACGTATTACGATGCTATACAGCTCAGATATCAAGATTATGAAGTGGGGATGGGATGCATTTCAATAAGTTACCTACTTACATCAGAGACAGTTGTCTCTGCTTACATATATCGAAGTCGCGCGAGTTGGTGTTGGCTCGATTAATCGAGTGCGTCATCGTTACGGTTTTAGCGTGCAACATTATCTCAGCTGCTGAAATGCAGGGCCGTGTCTATTGAAATTGGGTAAAAGTAAATTTTAATGATTAATATATGTGATAAATAATAATTAGGTTCTATTTATGTGTTTTTTTAAATAATTCCAGGGGAAGCACTGCTTCCCTTGCTTCCATGGACCGACCGCCACTGATTCGTTGGTTGATCATCGCCGGTTGTTATTGTGCATGTAATTATGGGTTGTATTGGGCATTTTACTGAAATAATAAAATACACTAGAAATTATTTTAGGGTTTGTAATATTAATAATGAATTAACCATCGTTATAAATATAAGAAAGAAAAATATTTGTTTTTAATATTATTATGTAAAAAATTTTTTTAGATGTTACTTTTTGATGTAGAGTTAACAACTGAATAATTTTGAGAGTGCTCCTCGTTGAGTTGAAGATAAAAATAAATTCCATTCATTTGTTCATTGATCTAAGACAAACAGAATAAATATAAATCTATATCTAGTGCAATCGGAATACTCGCCGTATTTAATATACCCACAAACCAAAAAGTTACAGCTTGTTATAATAATTCCTTCTAAAACTAAGTGCGCAAAGTTGTACCCAAATTAAATTTTTCTTCCTTAATAAAAAAATATGTTTTTTCCAATCGAAAGTTTAGCACAAACCCAATAAATTTATTGCTTTTATGAAAAAATGACAATAAATCTTGGATTTTTACACGTCTTTGAATAATATCTTCTTTTCTAGTTAGTGATGGTGTATACTCATAATTTATAATAATTAATAAAATATGTGCACTATGTAATCATTCATAAATGTTCCATTGGCACCTGGTAAAATTTTGCTTATACCATATTTTAAAATTGGAGTTTGGAACCCAAGCCGTACTTTAAGGTATAAGCAAAAAGTTTTGCAAAAAAAAAGCTTTGTGACCCATTTAGGCACAGGCAAACCAAAATTTATTTGATTTTTAGTTGTTTTATTTGCATAGAGGACTGATAGTATTTAAAGTACACATTTTTTCTCTTTGCTCATATGATTAAATATTTTGTATCCAATAATTTGCGTGTTTTGTATTCCCAGCAACACTACGAAATAAGAAATAAAAGTCCCAGCAACACTACGAAATAAGAAATAAAACAACATGGTTTAAAAGAAAATATTTTTTACTTAATGTAAGTCTAATAATAATATGCATAGGCAAGTAACAGTGACAAAAACAATCATATCATTTTAATTCTGTTTCTCTTAAATATAAGTATTGGTTCATTCGGAGGTGTTCGGGCTGCCAGCAGCAACATGGCTCTCTATTTTACAGTGGTTGGTTCCGCGACGAATTTTGAAAAATCCATGTTCACCGAAATGCGTTCCCCAAGAATTGGCCACCAACCAGTAAGGAACTCCTTTTTCGGTACCCCACCCAATAATTTTGATGGCATGCTGTCCTTGCAATAAGCCATGTGTGTGTTGGTACACACCTGCAAATAAATAATTATTTACAATTAACAAATTATTTATATCAAAAAGGGAAGAGTCCCGTTTCTAAAACTGTATAACGAAGAAATCAAGAAGATTTAAACTTTTTATCGATCTGCGCGTAAGATGCATATATTCCAGCCTTCGCACACACAGTTCAATGGCATGAATCTCAGCCTGAAAAACAGTTGCATGAGTACCTAGGTTAGGAGATATCCTCACCCTTGGTCTGTAACTATGTACTCCGGCTCCTGTCCCCTCGGGAGTTTTGGAGCCGTCTGTAATCCAGCAACTTTCTGCCCTCAGTAGGTCGGCTTTATTCCGATCCCACTCATCTCTTTCTGGAGATGTTAAGTGTAGTTGGTCATGGTAGGCATAGTATCCGAGGGCATTTCCAGGATGCTGTGATTCTCTATGTCATCCAGCAATCTGTTCCGCTCTATGATATTAGTCTGCGGCATATTAATGGCCGCTTGTTGCAGTCTATATGTTGCCCACCTGGCATCTCTCTCCAAATATATATGAAGAGGGGGTAAATCCAGGAGGATTTTCATTGCAGCTGACGGTGTGGTGCTAATTGCTCCCGTTACGGTCATGCATGCTAATCTCTGCAGTCCAGAGAGTTTGGCTTTGGCCGTCCGTTATGATCCTTTCAGCCACCAATCAATGGATCCGTTATCATTGGTCTGATTACCATCATGTAGATCCAGTAAATTTGTTGGGGACCCATGCCCCAGAATTTACCACAAATACGACGGCATGTCCATAAGGACAGCATTTGCTTTGTGGATTACCTCTTCCAGATGTATAATATGTATAATATCTAGAGTGATTCCTAGATATTTCACCTCCTCCGTAAAATGGAATAGTTTCACCCATTAAGGAGGGAAGTCTTAAGTCCTCCAGCTTCCTTTTCCGGGTGAATGCGACTATTACTGTTTTTTGAGGGTTTACAGACATCTGTCCACTGTCACACGGTCTATGCATTATGAAATGAAAATAATAAAAATACTAACCGCTTCCGTAGGAAAAGAAATCAGAATAGACACTCATCGAGGCACCTACAGGCCCATTTTTCATAATTTCTTGTTGCATTTGTGTAACACTATGGGAAACTTGGTAAGCAGTAATACCATGGTGAAGGTCCTCTTTATATTGTCTGGAATACTCTGACACACACTTTCGCTGGCACGATGGAGTTTTTCCATTTTTAGCTGTGTAAGGTCTACATCCCTAGAACAAAAAATAAGTTAGGGATGCGTCAATTTTTATTCATCTCTCCCTGTCTATATGTATATACAGTATACATACATGCAAGGTGTTCTCACATTAGCTCACAATGATGAGTATTTCTTATATGCAGGCTGTTTACGAACCTAAGATATTAAATTAAATGGGTAATATTTTATAACCACATTTATCGAATGACCAAACTCCAAGTAAAGCTTAATAATTATTGCCAGTACTTTTTTTTATTATTAATATAAATCGTTTGAAAATTATTAGCTTAAATGTTCATCTCGCCAAGGTTGTTGCCTCTCTGAATTAAAATGCTAAACACGTGCGTAAATCGATAAAGACGAATGCTACATAACGTAATCTCCTAGCTTCGTCCCTCTACTAGGTTAGAGGCACCAAAGAGTTTGGTTTCAAAGCCGTTACACTATATTTGCCGTTTTAGTACATAAAATTGAATTTTAATTAATTCACAAAATAGTAATAAATACTAGAAATAATACCTAAATAGGTCTCAAAGTCAAAATCCTCTCGAGGTATTTAATTTTAAGATTAAATAAATTTGCAAACACAGATATCTTAATGATTTATAAATTTGTATTATACTAAGAGCAGTGATTAAGCTTTAATTATGATTGCCCATTAGTTAAATATTTTTTGCCACATAAATGGAAATCTCCCTTGAGGCCGTCGTGCATACCATTCGCAGACCGGTTTCCGGTTTTTGCCTTCATCAATGCGAAAGTACGTTTACCGTATGTCCCAAATTCGATGATCACCATTGGGATCTCGCAAACGGTAAGAGCTACAAGAAAGATTAAATGGGATGTTTTACAAATTTTATGCTGACTCCAAATTAGTTAAGAAATCACGACTAACTGAAACTGAAAAACGAAAATTTTGTGATTTCTCCTTTTGGCTGTGGTCAAGTAATTCTTGGTCGGGCAGGTTTTAGACTTTTACCTTATGAGGGCGCACCTTTTGAGTAGTCTTTTGTTTTCTTTCGAGATCGAAGTAACTTTTGTTTTTCTTATGGCAGCCATATTGGATTTTTCGTTTTTCAGATCGCGCTTAAAAAGAGCTTTCAGATGATGTTTCACATGCCGAGGAAAAATTATTTTTCAAGGGACTAATTTAAGAAAAGTTATCCATTGCTTACCAAAGCAAAATAGTAAGTAATGGAAAATCAAAAAGTTTTTGTAATAATCTACAAGGAAGTTGCTTAATCAGACGGTGACTAATTATTATCTATGTACTTAAAATCTACTGCAAATTGCTTTATATGTACAATTTTCTAAGAATATCAATTTTTAGACGATCATTAAGTTTTTATTTGTCATAAAATTGTCAATAAAGTAGTCAAAATTTGAAAAAAGAAATCCTCTTCGTCAAGGGCATTCTTGCATGCAAAGCAGTTAGTAATTAGTAAAATTTTAAAATGCCTTTCTAAAACCAACCAATTTCACACATAACTTTCAGTAAAATTTAGTAGGCTGCGTGCGAAGTTAAATCGGGTGACCTAGCAGGCATAAGGACCTCTTCTTCCAATCCATCGCTCAGGAAACCGATTATCCAAAAATTGACGGACTGCTATAGCAAAATGTGGGGTGCCCCATCCTGTTGAAAAAACAGTTCGCCTTCGAGGATTTGGGTAATCATTGGGTCGATGTTATTTTCTAACAGATCGAGGTACCTTTCGCCATTTAAATTGTCAGAAATAAAAACGGCCCGACATTGTGATCCCCTAAGATGCAGCCCACACAGTAACTTCTGAGGCCTTTGGGTATAAGTTCCCATGAACAAATGTGGATTGGTTTCACTCCAATACCTTCTTTGTGCTGTTTACCTCCCTATTTAACTGAAATGTCGATTCATTAGAAAAACACGTATTGTACAGTAGATTGGCATTACTGTTTAATTGTTCACTAAAAATCTCACAGAATTCAAGCCCACGATCGGGATCATCTTTGTTTACTTCGTGTACCAATTTAAATTTATATGGATGAACTTTGTGGGTCTTTACAACTCGATGAGCACTGCTTCGTGATACATCGGAAGCCTCAGCTATTTTCCTGATCGATTGAGTATTATACATCTGCAAATGACCCAGAACTGCCACTTAACTGCTTCATTCCTAATCGGTCGCTGAGGTTCATGCTTTTTGTTTCCTCCAGAATCTGTTTCATAAATTCTGTAATAATTGTAAAATACTGAGAACCAACCCTTCTATCTGGGTGATTTCTATTGAATATGCGCTCCGTAGCTCTAGCAAATTATCGTTTTTAAAATAAATGTGACAATTTCTATTCTCTTGAAGGATAAACCATTTTGAGAACTCATTCTGGTAAAATGTAAATAACAAATTAATGTTCAAGGAATATCAAATACTTATGAGTTTTTTATTATTCTAAAACTGAACGAACAATGAAAGTGTCTTTTGTCGAAAATACTCATGTTGATTTGAGAGCACTAAAAAATGTGTTTTTTTTAAATAAATTTCAATACCCAGTGTCGTGTATTTTAGATTTATGTAATCATCAAAAATAAAATTATTTTCCTTAAGAACGAATCCATAAACGTTAAAAAATACACAGTTATGTAGGGAATTGAAAGACCTTTCAAAAGATGTATCACTCGACCCCCCTTACCATTTGAATTTTTTGAGGGGGTGGCCGTGTAGGGTAGAGTGATGATGATAGGTATACAAGTATTACATTAAAATATGTCCCCCTTGGAAACAAGGTCGACGTGTTTTACCAATTTTTCAAAAAAATTTTATCTCCAAAGTTATTCAGAGTGCCTATATTTGGTTGGGACACCCTGTATTATTGTAGTGTTGGCCGAAACGTTGGCCAATAATTAAAATTTATTGTTAATAGTAAATTTTTTATCCCAATTGCTTGTGACTTATTTCTCCACCAATTCTTATTTCAATCGACCTCTAAGCATACTTTCGGACTTACATAATGGCTGCCGTAATCTCCACCAGACGGAATTCCATTTGCATGCCAATACTTGAAAGGTTCGTACAGGTAACCACCTTTGCAACCATTACCACAATGAGAACAGCAAGACACCAATTCCTCTGGAGAAAATGTAAATTGTTTCTTGCCACCGGAAGAAATACATAGCCTGTCAGTCATAACTTCCACGGCAGCGAACGCCTAATTGAATAATATGAATTAAATCAGGTAACAACAAAGGAAATTGCTTACCCAACACGATCCACAGTGTCCTTGGTCTCTTATGGTTGCAATGGACTTACATTTTGGCCAGGTTACGCGAGCATCAAAGCTATCTGGAATAGCTAAACTTTTAAAGTCATGATCTACAATCGGCAATGTAAAGTTGGGATCACGAGATATTCCTTTTAAGCCTGCCAATGATTTAAGCTGCTCGTTTGTGTAATTTTCAAAATTTCTTCTAGCGGTCCATGTTGTGGCCCTTGCGTTTATAGTTCTAATGAAGTCTTCAGAAATAATGTCAGACTGGCATAAGACTACTATTAGTGCAGTAGCGAATACTACGGCTGCAAATAGTCTCCTCATTTTCAGTCAACTGAAAAATATTAAAAATAAAATTAATTAGTTCTAAATCATTATGTAAAAATATACTGTGCTGTTTCACGTATTTACAAATTTAAAGTGAAATTTTAAGTTAAAAGATATTGTTCTGACAAAGTCGGTAAATAATTCAGTAATTATAGAACAGAATAGAATAGAGGAAGAGTAGAGTAGATTAGATTGGAATAGAATAGATTAGAATAGAATAGAATAGAATAGAATATAATATAATAGAATAGAATAGAATAGAATAGAGTAGAGTAGAATAGAATAGAATAGAATAGAATAGAATAGAATAGAATAGAATAGAATAGATTAGAATGGAATAGAATAGAATGGAATAGAATAGAATAGAATAGAATAGAATAGAATAGAATAGAATAGAATAGAATAGAATAGAATAGAATAGAATAGAATAGAATAGAATAGAATAGAATAGAATAGAATAGAATAGAATAGAATAGAATAGAATAGAATAGAATAGAATAGAATAGCATAGAATAGAATAGAATAGAATAGAATAGAATAGAATAGAATAGAATAGAATAGAATAGAATAGAATTAGAATACATGTATATAAGTATAAAATAATTATCACAATTACATATATTTTATATGGAAATGGTCAAAATAATAATAATGAGGAAATACTTACATACATGAAAAATGCTTCTCGTGACGCAGTAGGAAAACTGTACAGAAGCTAAACTTAACTTACTTAACTAAATATTGCCTATATTATCGCTTCAATGTGTTTGTAGATTTGTCAAACGTAAATTAAATTTTAAGATTCACATGTTAAAATTACAAAGTGTAAAAAAATTTCCGGGAAAGGGGGAAAGGCATGGGGGGAAGTTTTTAATTCACTGGGGTAAATGGTTAAAGGCCTGTACCCTCATGTACAAAGGACCCCTTCGGCTAACATTATAATTATAAAATGGAGGTAAATATGTATCTTTATTTCTTGTATTGTGTGTGTGGATTTGTGATGGCGTGATTAAATTACATTTTCTTTTAAATATTGCCAATAATAGGCGATATATGTACAGGTTAGTTATTATGAAGATTTGTAATAATTTAAAGGAATTGCGACATGAGTCGTATCTGCTATCTAGGCCACATAGGCACGCTTGAATTAAAAATGTACTGTTTACATTTGTTGAACTTCCCCAAAACTCAATCTCATATTGCAAGATGGAATAGAAGTACACATAGTATCCCAGGTAACACTAATGCTCTTATTAAGATCTCCAAGGTCGCTTTAAAATTATACAATAAAACTTCGAATAAAACCAAATGATCTCTCAAGACAAGCTTAGCATCACCATAAAGCAGCTTTCTACTGCCAAAAAGGGCCCATCCTAAAAGGGTCTTGAAGACTCAATTTTAAAACTTTTATTAAAAACCATTTACGTTTTAATTTCATAATTCATAAAAGAGTACTTCAAGGAACCATAAATTTATGTATTAAAACGTTTTGCATTTAAAATAAAATTGCCGCATGACTAAATTGCCTTGAGAATCATTATAATTAATCCTAAAAGAGTTTTATTTTGTTTTAAAGTCGGACAACTCTATGCGTGAAATAGTTAAAACAACGGCAAGTCTCTAATGGGGCATAGTGGTAATATTTTAAACGTAACGCATATAAAACTGATCAAAAATAATATTCAAATGCAAACTATTCTGGTAAAAATTACCAACGGATGGCACTTTTCTGACAAAATATAATAAAATACTTCTACATAACTCGTGCGCCACCAATATAATGTTTTTTTTATTATCTAAAATTTTTTTAAAAATATCGTCAATTTTTATTTTGCATCTAAACATCCAAATGCATTTTTTTTATTAAATTGCATGTTTGGACACACCGTCCTTCAGTTATTTAAGAGGATGTAAAGCGCATATATTTCAATAAAATTTTTTTCTTTGGCTATTGAAAATATTCATCATGGCGGGTCTGTATCTTATATAAAAAATGGCGTGGTCTAGATAAAAACTGATTGCAAGTTAATAGAACATTTTAAATCTTACAAGACTTAAAATAGCGTTTTATTTACCACTTTAAGTACAATTACTCTCCCAGACATTTATTTACTCTTCCTTTTAAAACTGAGTTGCTTTAATATGTTCAAACTCGTGGCCTTATTGATTTAAAGGGATCTGGCGCGCGTATGAAATCCTAACCTTAAAATTGTGCCGGTTTTGTGATTGCTGGGTTTAGTGACTTCGTTTTAATTTAAAATACTTGTCACTAATATTTTACATTTTAAATATGTCTTCTAGTTTTCATTCATGCATAAAGTAGGTACACGGACTGCACTGGTTCACTAAATCAGCAATCAGTTTATTGAGCAGATGGCGTGTTTTCTCCGATTATGGAGGGGGTAGAATTATTTTTAATAAAGTCATCAAAAATCCAACAGGCATTTCTTTTAATCAAATTGACTAAATTAAAACCTTTAAAATATTCTTAATTTACTCTTTAAAAAGTAAAAACTATGTTGTAGGATTTAATGTGGAATTTCATTGAGCATATAGGCTTAAGATAAAATAGTTTTCTTAATGGGTTTTAATGACTACATCAAGGATACTCCATAAAACTACATTAAAACCATTTGTTCCAAAATGGATTGTTTTAAAACCAACTTGCTATTTAATTCTTTAAAAAGGCAAATTAGTTTTAAAATAGCCAATGTCAAGAGTATTATAAAACTAGTATAAGATCAATAGGGCATTAGGAGCAAACAGTTTTTTTATTTTAATTTAAAGAGTGCATTAAATCCTTTGCATAAGAATCAGTGGTCTTTAAGAACTTTTAGTTTATCTTAAGGTAATTTTAAAACCACTATCATTTTACTGAACATGTTAAAGCACTTTTAAAACCTAAATAAATCAAAAGTATCTTAGAGTTGTTACTTGGGATATTGTTTTAGCTGCATCAAAACTGACACCATTTTTTATAATCCCTATGGCAAAAACTGTACTAGACAATTTATTATTGATTACATTTTTTGTGAAGTTTCTAATCCAGAGTTTTTCATCAATATGCAGACATAGAAATTTCGTACTGCAAAGGGTTCGATTTTCCTATATTTGAGATCAATGTATTTTGTGGTATATTTTTGTTGGATTGAAATAACATATTGACGGTCTTTTTTAGATTAAGTAATTAAGTAATTAAGCAATAATTTATTAGATGTGAACCAGTCAGATATGTCGGTGATTTTTATTTGTGCTGTTATGATTAAATTATCGATATTTGAGTTCATAATGCTTGTGTCATTTACATATTATAGTGAGAATTTTACTGATGAATAATTATAAACTAGATCAATTATATATATATATATATATATATATATATATATATATATATATATATATATATATATATATATATATATATATATATATATATATATATATATATATATATATATATATATATATATATATATACAGGGTGTCCCAACCAAAAGTAATTTTTTGAAAAATTGGTGAAACACGTTGCCCTTGTTTCCAAGGGGGATATATTTTGTACATGAGCATAAAATATTTTGGAATATTGGGTTAGTGCCGATAAAAAATTCTATGACTGCAAGCGCTTGCCTAGACACTCTCAAAAGTCGACTTAAAGAACACAAAATCAACATTTATGTTTTGCACATACCATACAGTTGGTCGTAATGAACGTTTTGTATAAAAAACATATCAATACCATTGCAAAAGTTGATAACAATGATAACGATATTCTTACGGCAGAGCGAGATGATATGGACGATGAAGTGGTAGTAGAAGAAGATGATTGCGATGAATATTCAAAGCTATGATGAAGACACAGTTACTGAAATTTCTCAAAATTACGACATACATTCAACAATTTCCAAATTCCACCCACAAAGAAGGATGTTTTACAGAAATACGGAAGAGAAGAGACTAAAACTAATACTTGACCACTTAAAGTTACAGTACAGGCACTGTGTCGATGTGATGCGAATTTATATACATCAGGTATCACTTTAAAGTTCATGTTAGATCAAATTAAACAAGCTAACACGCCTCTTAGTGCGGATTTGAATGATGCATTAAGGATAAGAATTACCCAACGCAGAAATTGTTACTCGGGCATTCCTCGATACTTGCACAATCCTAATGAGCAAGAATCAGATGCACTATTCGAAGTTCCTAAAGAACATGTTATTAGGGAAATACTAGAAAGTCTCATAAATCGGTTCCGAAAATTTCCAGAGGTAATTAATGACGAAGACGATGAGGAAGATAAGATTCCCCTAATAGCACTAACTCAGTCCCAACCACAAATAAAAAATACATTGGAAAAAATATTGAACGAAATATTAGAGAACGTGATGCACCCAACTGACACCGATTTGACACCATCAAATTTAAAAAATAAGTGACCTTTTTTTAAAATGGCGGCAACAGAGGTACGTACCTTCAGCTGGCATATGATTTTCTGATAACGATACTACCAACTAGCCTAGAATGAGCATTTTCCGCAGCTGGTAACATTTGTACAAGAATCAGATCCCGACTTGGAGATGATACCCTTAACGCACTAATTTTCTTACGCTACTGGTTTAGTCAACAGTGTCAGTAATAAAAATATTTGGCCTTTTTTTATTATGTTAATGTTCTAATGTTATCTTAGAGGTAGTATGGAATAAAATTTTTGTTGATATATTTATGTATTCATTACATACCCACAACCTGCACTATATTTTTTCAATATCAAATCCCCATCCTGAAATCCCGGGATTACCGGAATCGTGTAAATTTGATCCCGATATACCGGGATTGTATTATTACTCCAGGATTGAAAACCCTAGGCTAGATGTTTGGGTTTTTAAATTTATCAACAAGGTTTGCAAGTACAGAAATTTTAAAAGATGCGTATAAATCGAGTTACTTCAATTTCATTACTTCACATTTACACCAGGTATATTTTTTGGTGGAATATATTTAATAATTTCAGTTGCAGATAAATCCAGAATTGTGGCCAATATACATGTGCTATATTATGCTTACCTGATGCCTTTATACACTTATGTCAACCCTAGTTCTCTACTAAATTTTTTTTATAATTTTTAAAGTTTTTATAGACACATTCTCACAGTTTATCTCAAATTCGTTAGCACCGTAATTGTTAAGAATTTTTGAATACAATCGATTTTAACGATAATTGGGTTAAATTGTGTAATTCACTTTAAAACATTACGTCAAACTGTTGACACTGGAACGAAGTACAATTTGTTGTGTCTGCGATTACTTATTCGAATCAATAAAAAAATTAAAGAATGCATCTCTAAACCATGTCATAAGTTCGTTAGAATTGTGTACTACATATATATACTATTTCAAGACCTTTCTTTCTTTATTAGATGTCATTATTAAGAGACAATTAGATAATTATATATGGTTGACGCGACTTTTTTAAATACATTTTTTTATATTTATTAAAATATAAAAAATAACGGTATCCTCACAAAAAAATTATGTAAATATGTAAATGTTCGGTCATATAAAAAAATAAACAATGTATATATATATATATATATATATATATATATATATATATATATATATATATATATTAAATATGATTTGAAGGAAACAACTACTCAGCGGGCAAATACCCCGACCTGCATTGAATTACACCTTCAAATCATGATAGATCGATAGTCAATATCATTTGTCAATTCCTAACCAGACATAGATCGATTTCGAACTTATTTGTTCTCTTCAGTATGCCATAGGTTATGGAACAGACAAATGATAGTGGCCAAGCTGCTAGTTATATACTAACTATGGTGAAGTGAATAGTGGTGAGAGGTATGAAACTTCTCATATGGTCTGAATGCTACTATCCGACCGACATCCTAGATGTCTCTGTGGCGGATAGCGACTTGCATCACAGCAAGTACCGATATATATATATATATATATATATATATATATATATATATATATATATATATATATATATATATATATATATATATATATATATATATATATATATATATATATATATATATATATATATATATATATATATATATATATATATATATATATATATATATATATATATATATATATATATATATATATATATATATATATATAAAAAAAATATAAAAAAATAACCTCATTTGTGATCAGTCTAATAAGAGTTTAATTCTCAATGGAAAATAAAGCTAGGCCACTTAGGTTTTCATGGGAAATTGAATTTCTCAGATATGTCTTTACAAGTTTTAATCTGGAGCCTCTGGGCAATTGCCAATTTTCTTATATGGGTAATTCGGCCCTGTGTAGTTTGTTACACCACATCCACTTAATAGTTTTTTCTTCGGCCAGTTAAGGACAATAATATAATAACTTTTAAGAGTATTAACAGTTTAAAAAATGACAGCACCACTAGTATGGATCCAACATTAGTTAAATTGATAAAATACTGTCATAATTAAAGCCGGTCCATTTTATAAAATTGACTGACATCGGTGAGAAACATGGTGTAAATTACAAAGACTTACCTCATATATCATGTCTTTTAACAGTAGTTAATGGTTGTCAACGTACACTTGCATTATTAATAAACCTTCTATAGTATCCTCTGTTAAACTTTTACGCCGGAATATATTTTGAAAATGAAACTTCTACATCCAAAGACGTAATATCTGTATACCCATAATATCATTTACATGTCCATCACTTGTCGCAATTTGTCAGTATCCGGATTTTTACTTAAAACGTCTCTAAATTTATCGGCATCATGAACACCAGAGTAATATGTTAACGTCTGTAATGTCATATTTACATTGTTCACTATTTCAAAAGATTCCACCACATTAAATACAAACAAGAAATATATGAAGTATATAAATACGCACGAAAGGCAGAGTAAACTAATAAAAGTATCTATAATCTGCAATGCAGTGAACGCATGAAACAAAACTACAGAAAAGCTTACAATTCCTGACAAAACTTACCTATGCCCGCGATTTCCACTACAATACTGACTCCTTCGGGATATAATCTCAGGATAGCTGTGTTTAGAACCCAACGAATACTGTGCCTAGCGAGGTGCGCAGTTTTCAGCGTATGTGGTATGTCTGTTTATGTATTATTTATTAAATTATAAGAAATAAACAAAAGTTGTTAATTTAAATATATCTAAATCGGTACAGAAACGCATTTGAAAAGTGTACCGGTGGTGGCGCAAAAAGGCCAGAGTACTCGTATCCGCACTGTTTTTTTACGACTACAACCTTATTGGGTAGAATACGTATGTATGGAATTATTGCTATAGAATGAAACTGAACTAATATACCAGAAAAAAAATCTATTTAATAAGAAAACATTTTTCTACTTAATGTAAATCCAATATAATATACATATATGCAAGTAATAGTAACATATATAGTATACTATCTTAATTCGATTATTCTTAAATATACGTCTGCTAGTCTTTTGTTCATTCCTAGACGTATGGCTTGCCAGCAGTAATGTTACTCTCAATGTTGCAGTAGTTGTATCCACGAGGAATTTTGAAAAATCCGCCTTCACCAAAACCAGTTCCCCAGGAATTGGCCACTAACCAGTAAGGAATTCCGCTTTCGGTACCCCAACCAAGAATTTTGATGGCGTGCTGACCTTGGAGACTACCACGCGTGTATTGATACACACCTATAAATTGGTAATTAATTATTTACAGCTGTGTATGTGTTTCTATGACACTGGTTTACCAACACCTGGACAGGCCTTATATTTACAACTAAAAGCTTATTTATATAAAAAGAGAAGATAAGTGATGTTTGTGCCCAAATGCGTTGAGTAATTTTACTGTCTGCGAACTCCCAGTTTCAAATCCTGTCTTCGATCATGACAAGTCGAAGGAAGTGATTGTGCGTGGGTCGTGGACATACTTAAAAAATACTTACCGCCACCGTAGGAATAGAAGTCATCATAAATATCCATCGAAGCTTCCACAGGTCCATTGGTCATAATTTCTTGTTGTATTTGGTCAACACTGGGGGTAATTTGATAAGCGGAGATACCATAGTGGAGGTCATCATTGAATGATATTGAGTAGCTTGACACACACTGTCGGTTGCACCTTGGAGTTACTCCATTTTGAGCTGTGTACGGTCTACATCCCTAGACAAAAAAAAAATCATAACAAGGAGCAACGGTAGAAATGTATTGTACCAATTTTCTTCTCAAAATTCATGATTCATATGAAATTTTGGAAAAATTTTATGTGTAAGTCTGCACCTGTTTAAATATTATCTACTAAAATTTTTGCTTTTCATATAAATTTCTCAAAAATAACAAAATAAAAATGTTTTCATTGTGAATTAGGCACAGTGGTAATAGTAACTACTTATTTTATTAGGCAACTGGGCCACAATTGACCCTTTTTAAATAGGAACCTACAGTTTAGCATGGACTCTGAGCCACGGTTCTCGGCTGCTAACTAACCCACCGCTTGGTTCTGTCCGCCCACACTACTAACAGAATAGCAAGGACAGGTCTCTTCCGAGACCCTCCACTTCGGCTCACACCGACTGCGCATGCTGGCGGGTTAACAGGCCTCCCAAATTAGTCTCTATTCACAGCCGACTGTTAAGGGTTTCTCATTGCCCATACACCAGATTCGTGTCATCCGTTTTGTCTTAATGTTTGTATGCGTCACATCATAATGACGTCTCAGAGCGAGCTATATTACATTACAAAATTATAAATTATAATATCGAATTACCGTACACACGAATTACTGCAACACACTACATTCACCCCCCGTGCACTTTTAATTGTGCACGCAAAAACTAGAAAAGTAAAGATTCTAATTGTGCATTCCTGGCGTGAGACACACACTGGGAGTTTTAACTGTCCCTCCTGACGTGCTCACTCTTCCGTTAACGCAAGTATGTATGGCGGCCTTTAAACGAGGGATAGGTCATCCATCCAAATGCCGAACTCGATAAATGTTTCTGTACTTCACTGATTAAACATTCGAAATTAAACGGATGACTATACCACAGCATAAGAATTGTTTTCTTATGCTGTGACCATACCTCATCCCCCATTAATAATGGCAAAGATGTCATATAAATAAAATTTTATTTTGGCTAAATGTTGCAAGAGGATTAGATAAAATCTTGTATGAGACACGAACTGTTATTTTATGGACGGGCGTGTTGTCTCTTTACGCCTAGTGCCACTTTTACTTTTTGTTGGATAAACAGCTATTTGCGTTTTATAAAAATTTCTCCAAAACAGCAAAACATGTTTTGTATTCTATTTTTTATAAATATCCTTGATTATGAATTAGGCATTACTGTAACCCGTTCATCTATGACTATTTATATTACTGGCAAAATTTTCTTGTTTACATAAATTTGGATATCACGGCCTCAAAATGGTTTACCAAATAATCATTGTGCAACTTGTGACAGGCAGAATTGATGATAAAAAGTAGTATGATTATCGACTTACATAATAACTTCCATAATCTCCACCAGATGGAATTCCATATTCTTGCCAGTACTGGAATGGTTCGTACAGATAACCGCCACTACAACCATCACCACAAAAAGAACAGCAAGACACCAGTTCCTCAGGAGAAAATATAAATTGGCTCTGGCCACCAGAAAAAATACATAGCCTGTCGCTCATAACTTCCACAGCAGCGAATGCCTGATTGAAAGAACAATTTGAATTAAATCAGATATTATCAACGAACTTATTACTTACCCAACATGATCCACATTGTCCTTGGTCTCTTACGAATCTAAGGGATTCACATGCTGCCCAGGCTGAACGAGCGTCAAAGCTATTTGGAATAGCTACATTTTTGACGTCATGAACTACAACAGGCAATGTGAAATTGGGATCACGAGAGATTCCCTTCAAACCTGCCAAGGATTTAAGTTGGTCGATTGTGTAATTTTCAAAATTTTGTTTAGCCGTCCATGTTGAAGCTTGTGCGTTTAAAGCTCTTATAAAGTCTTCAGAAATTATGTCGGGATGGCATAAGGTTACGGCTATTGCAGTAGCGAAAGCTGTGATGGCAAATAGTTCCTTCATTTTTAATCAACTGAGGAATATAAAACTAATTAAATAGTTCCTAATCTTTATACTGGGTGTCCCAACCAAAAGTAATCACCCTGAATAACGGAAATAAATTTTTTTTGAAAAATTGGTGAAACACGTCGACCTTGTTTCCAAGGGGGACATATTTTAATGTAATACTTCTATACCTATCCCTCTACCCTACACGGCCACCCTCTCAAAAAATTCAAATGGCAAAGGGGGTCGAGTGATACATCTTTTGAAAGGTCTTTCAATTCTCTACATAACTGTGTATTTTTTAAACTTTTGGTTGGGACATCCTGTATAAAAACATAATGCGCTATTTTATCTATGAAAGTTGACCTAACAATTTTAAGTTAAAAGCTATCGGTTTTATAAGATCGATAGATATGCATAGGAATAGATATTTGAGTTAAATAATTGCAGAAATTAAAAAAACTAGTAGCCCATCTGTATGTGTATGCCATGTTTTACTTACCTTATGCCTGTATACACTAATGCCAACCGTAGTTTTCCACTAACATTTTTTTTACAATACTTAAACTTTTTATAGACAAATTCTCACCATTTATCTCAAATTCTTTCGCACTATTATTACAATTTTTTTGAATACAATGGTTTTTAACTTTAAGTGGATTAAATTGTGCAACTCATCCATATTTCATCAAACTGTTGACACTGGATTCAATACAAAGTACAATTTGTTGTGACTATAATTACTTATCTCAATCAAAAATAAAAAAAGTACCTTTAAAACAGACTACACTTCGCTAAATATATATATATATATATATATATATATATATATATATATATATATATATATATATATATATATATATAGACATTTTTGTAACTAAATTAGACATTTCAAATGTCAAATTACCAAATTTATCCTAACCGCATTTTATGATGTCAAATGTGTAAACAATTTCAGTTTATTAGCTTTATTTAATTACTTGGAAAATATGTTTTATTGGCTTGATATAATAGACATGATTTATAATCTTTCATCAAGAATATATTTTTTTTTGTAAAGACAAATACAAAAAAGTTTGGGTCCCGTGAACCTCCTTTCAGCCTGCCAATTATCCTCATCACAGAGTTTGTCATTGTCTTTGGCCTTTAGAACATGTGCACCAAATTTGAAAGCTTTATCTCAAAAACTGTGGCTGCTATCGCGATACTACAGACATGCAGACAGATTTTTTCCATAAAGTTATGTTTTTTCGTTATAATTCGAAATATATCATACTTTTCGTTTTCAGAGAAACCTATTTCCTCATAACGGACTAACACAACAATTAATGCAATAATGTACATCAAACTTTAAAACATAAAATAAAATTGTTTTTCAATGGCCTACTCTGTCATTTATTTCTGACGTCGAGGATGGTTGGTTAAAATTTTTATTATTGAGTATTTTGAAATCAATAAAAGAAAATGGATTAAAACTGTATATTTTTGAAATCAGAACAAAGAGGTCTATCCAAATTTAGAAAAATATACAGGGTATTCCATTTAAGAAAAAATCAAGTTTACCATATATTTTTTGTCTCAGATGTCCAATTGTTTTTCTGATGGCATATTTTGAATCTTCAAAAGAAATATTGAAATCCATATTATTTTTTTTTCTAGTCAGAAATAAATGAGTTAAGGGGTGGTACAAAATATACGTGATTACCCTGTGCCTGAAAAGAATTTTTTATTTTTTTTAATCTATTTATTCCTCCCAGAATTAAATTAAATAAATTATTATTACCAAAAAAGGGATAAAGTTTTCTCTGTAGGTCATTTTTCCAATTCATCTATCGATTGATTGCTGTTAGATGAAGTTACCGTAAAACTCGTTATTACTCTATTATCCTATAGAGTCCTATATCTATATCCTTTATTATTGACGTTGTGTTCACCTACTTACCGATGAAGGAAAAAGCCACAAACCGGTCTCGAATGGTGTTCACAACGGCTTCAAGAAGGATTTCCTCTCATTAGGTAAAAATCCTTTACTAGTGGTCAATTACGATTGAAGCTTGAGCACTTTTTCGTATGATACAAATTTATAAATCATCACGAAATGGTATAGTCTACTACGAAAGTAGTAGTGAAGACAGAAACCATTAAAAAACTGTAAATTCTGATAAAAATATCACCATTGGTAAGATTGTATTTTAGTTTAGTGTTTCGCCAACCAAGTTGGCATCATCTGGAAATAATATATTTACGTTTCTGTCTGAATTATTTTCTGATAACAAGAAACACAAACGTTTTAGTAATGGAACACACTTTAGTAATTGCTGTTTGGATTTCACCAACAGCTGTTTACAAAATATAACATTACAAAATAAAATTTCAAATTCTTTATTTTTCTGCTTACATGAAAATATAACTGTCTGCGAACATTAACATTTCAAAACATAGCGTTTAACATATTTTTATGTTTTTAAAGTATTTTTATACCATTGTTCATTCAGACGTATTCGGGTTACCGGCAGTAATAGAGTCATTTTCTATATCAGCAGTATTCGAACCTCTCAGAATTCTGAAAAATCCGCCTTCACCAAAACCAGTTCCCCAGGAGTTGGCAACCGTCCAGTAAGGAACGCCATTTTCATTACCCCATCCAATTATTTTAACAGCATGCATACCTAATTCATTTCCGTGTGTATGTTGGTAAATCCCTAAAAACAAGTTGTATTAGAAATTTGGCTAAATACCCCTTAAAAAATGTTTTCAAGACAACTGCGGAGTTACTAAAAAAAAGACAAAAATTTAGAGATGCAAAACCGAAAATCAAGTTTGGCATACGCCAAACCTTGTATGGTTCGAATTTAAATCAGAAAACTTTGCCAGCAGATACTACGCATAAAGATAATAACTTTTTGTCATATAAACATATATTGAAAAACAAATGGATTTCAAAATACAAGGTGTTGAGGTTAATGAAAAAAAAATGTTTCTTTCAATATCTCAATAACGAATTAAATGTTTCTATTGAAGTTTGGTATACAGATATAATTAAGGCAAAAACAATATTTAAAATAAATTTTGTCAATATTCTGCTGGGTGATTATGTTTTTCTGATTGATTACCCTTGAAACGACAAAAAGCTATCAATTTGCACGCCACTGGTCAAATTTAGTGGACAAATTTTAATCTACTTTCCTTTTAAAGCAAAAAATATTTTTGGCTTCTTTTCGAAATTCTTATGGTTTTTGATAAAGTTGACATATTGTACAACGATGCATCTCCGCAACATTAAATTTGAAAGTAGATATCAAAGACAGTTGGCTGGGCAAATTTGCGTTTTGACAAAATTGACGTTTGTTACAAACTTATTATTTACATTTTTATTTAGCATCATCGTGTTTTACACTAAATCTTCTCTTTTACATTTTCATGCTCAATTTATTTACTAATAAAGAATATGCTGCACACATTTTATGTGTGGTTATTGTGACCGAATTGAAAAGGAAGCTTCGAAAAATTGCCAAACAGAAGATAACCAGATCCTCAAATTTTTGTTAACAAACATCGTCATTTTCGAAAGTTTGGGTTAAAATTTAAACACAGGGAAGCAGATGTGAGGAACGAAAGACATAAAAATGAAATATTAAATGTTTTCGATAACGACAACCATTTAAGTTCTCGTAGAGCTAGCACGCAACTCCAGGCACAAAATTTACGAGTATCCAAAACTAAAGTTCTACGCACACTGCATGAAGATCATAGAAAACTGTACCATTTATAACTCGTACAAAATCTAAGACCGAAGATGGACCTAAACAAGAAAATGTTTGTAATTGGTAAATAGGCTCTCTTCGTAGAGATACAATGTTTTTGCGAAAATTTTTGTGGACCGATACGTTTACAAGTGTCGTAAATTATCACAACTTACATGTGTGGGAGCAAGAAAGTCACAATGAAATTCTTCCTCAACCATTTTAGGCTGAATTTAGCTTGAATGTTTGGAGAGGATTCATAGATGACAACCTATTTGGCCCATATTTTTTGCCACTTACGCTAAATTCAGCTTTATTTTTGGATTTTCTTAGATATTTTAAAGGAAGTGCCCCCCTAATAATGTAAGACATTCATCCAAATGGATAGAGCTCCAGCTCACTATCGGGTTAATGTGCTTGAATTGTGTAACGCTCATAGGCTGATTAGGAGCAATCAATTGGTCACTTAGATTCTCTGTTCTCAATTTTCTTAGACTCTATCATATGAGCGTACTTAATCAAGTATATGCTACGCCAGAGAACATAAGAGAATAATTATGTTTGAGGATTCAATTCGAATTTTAGTTTTGCGCTCTCCTCCAGTTGGCATTGAAATATGCCATCCTGGTTCCCCGCACCGCCAGATTAATACATATGACATCGGATCGCAATGCATACTGTCAAAATCTATATTTTTTATTCTACCGTCATGTGCGTAAACAGCAATACGTCTATGAGAAGGTGGAGCACCGTCGGCTGATTCAAAAACAGCTGCAACTTCAGAACATGTAGGATCATTATACCGTCGAGGATCTGATTTGGGTTCGTGATAAAAACGCATTACCAAATTAATAGGTACACGATTTTCTTTCAAAGCTAACTCCTTTTCTTCACATATCTTCTGATGCATTGTCTTATATGACATCACATAAGGATTACATTGATTTACGACACGATTTAGTATTTCTAGAATGTCTTTTCTCAAGAAACTATTCGCAGCATGTTCAAGTCTAATTTGATTGGCATCGGAAAAGTTTAAAATGTATAACTGTCCATAAGAAGCACATCCTCCATTTTGAGGGTATAATGACGAAATTTTATGATGCACTACACCAAGAATTTTGAAACAATACGGACCATATCCGGAAAGTAATTTTATATTTGCCCCGAATGACATGAACGACAAAGCATTATTATATTGTCGAATATTATCTCGAAAATTTTTCGATATCTCGTCATTCCCTGTAAATAATTCTTTCATTTTATCAGGAATCTGAAATTCCGATAATTTGAACTTTTTATTACAGCAACAAAGACCAAAGTAGCCAGCCGAATTTTTTTCACATGAAAAGTACCGGGCAGAGCAATAACTACATATGTTGTTTAAGTTGAATGGAGTTACATTTGAGATAGTATTAGAAACGGTACATCTATATTGAATTGTAAAACAGGTTTTTTTTTTGTATTTTAGACGTTTTTGTGTGCGTTCGCGTCTCCTTTCCCTGCCGCCAGTCAACGTCTTTCTTAATTTACGTTTTTTTGAAATATTATGTTGCACAACATTGCAAAGTGCGTTTTCCACATCGGCATTATTAGTGACAGGACGAAATTCTAAAACACTATAATGTCCTGCATCAACATTACCAGAAAAAAGTAAATTAGAAATATTTCCAGTACCATAATCAAGAGTTTCGTTATTATTATTATCTGTACACTCTAAACAAATCATAAGGAAACAGCTGACTAATACAGTGCAATTCGACATGGCCGGCGAACTCGTCATCTAAAGACAATAAATTTTCATAATCAGCGGAATTTGTAATCGGTAACCGATACGATGGATTTCCAACAATAAAACCTTCATAATATTCCCATTCATTTTTAATTTTTTCGTCGACTTGCATGCGTATCTCGCGATGATGTTGGTCATTATTAAATAAACAATGGGAAACAGAACGAAATAAACAATTTCCGTCACCTACAATAGGAACAACATGTCGTTCCATGTTTAAAATAGGTTTATCCCGAAAAACAAATAAAAATAGTAAACTAAACTAAAAATACTTAGCTTAAATTCCTATTTGCAAAGCAAGTAAAAACTTGAAGTCGCATATAAACAATCCTGTTTGCAGCAAAGTAACTGAAAACTCGAATGTAAACAATAACCGAACAGCACACTGGCACAGATTCTGTGACACTGGCACAGAATAAGCCAAGCGTGGTTGTCTCTGGCCAAACCGGCTAAGATGCATTAGTTCCATTTCTTAAGAGGTCGGTGGTAGAGGTCGCTTCAAGTAACGCCGCGCTTAGCATACGCTAACATGCATTAGTTTTTGTTTATTTTGTTTTACATATGAAAATGGTGATTAAAAAATATAAAAATGTCTCATGATCCATCTGAGGGTAGACCTTTCATTGAAAAAAAAAATTATCAAAATTGTTGAAGCGGTAGCCGCTTGAGGAACCGGAGAAGAAAACCTTTTGAGCTTTTATATATGTATAGATACTCTTGTTTCAAATTTATTGCTGCGGAAATGCATTGTTGTAGAAAATGTCAATTTTATTAATAACCATAAGAAATAAATTTTTAAACTTCAGCAATCGATTTATAGTTTGCACTATAAACTTTTTCCTAACACACAGTCTTAAATCCAGTGGTATATGGTCTAATACATTATACATTAGTTGATCATTTTCAAAGACGGAATTTCTTCTGTGGTAAAAAGTGGGGTCCAGAAATAGTATTGTGGGAAACACCCAACCAAACTTTAAAAGTGAATTCATATTATCATATTGACATGAGAAGACGCATATGAGGGTTTTCATGTAATCATGCATGAAGTTACTGTAATTATTCTTAAGTAAGTGCAAGTAGTTATTTATGTATTAAGGTCGTAAAGAGGCTTTTACAAAAAAAATATAAATTTGAGAAAAATTGGTTAAACCACTTAAAAAAAATTCAAAGAGCATCTCTAAAACTAAGCCCTCTAGGAAAAGATTTTATATGACAAACTACGAATTTAAAGTTAACTCACCCTGTTTAAAATTAGTAATAATAAAAATAAATTTACCACTGCCATAATTAAAGAAGTCTTCATAAACGACCATACCAGCTGCTACAGGTCCGTTAATAACAATTTCATGTTGGATTTGTTCAACAGTATGGGTGACTTCGAAAGCAGCAATACCATGGCGGATATCATTCTGCCAATCTTTGTTGTACCAAGGTACACAACGTTTATTACAATCTGGGGTTTGCCCACCTTCAGCCGAATATGGTCTGCATCCCTATAGAAAAACATTTTTAAATTTAATTCAACACTACAGGTAATGCAATCTCCTCTATCTCTAACGATATCTCAAGGTATAGTATTTTCAAAGTCAATCGACAAAGGAATTTATCCATTAAATGAATCGTAGGTATCCATTAAATGCCGGCGTCTTTATAGTGTTCCAATTCACTTTAGAAATACTACAGCTAGGTCTGGAAAGAGCTACACACATAAAGAAAACAGACAATCACCAAATATCCTAGTATGTTAGGATTAATTTCTGTTGAAAAAATCTCTTCTCCTCGACCAGAGATTGAACCCTGGATATAACGTAGATATTTTATAGAGGGCGTAACAGAACAGAAGGTACTACGGAACTTCATTTAATACAGTACCTCATTTCATTACAACAGCTTCATTGGAAAGTACTTTTACTTATACAAGAGGCAATAAAATAAATCAAAGGTGGAGAAATATTTGAGAATGTTCAAGTTATCGGCTCGGTGCGATGGTGTGAAAGACAATAGAAGATGTTATGAGTTTTTTGACCCCCACAGCACGATTTGTTAACCCCCACTCCTTCATAGGCTCCATTAAATATACACTTATATTGCGGAAAAGACCATTCAACGTCTAAAGATGTAATTGGCTCATATTTGAAGTAGTCAAATTTTTTCAGAGACGGTACCTTTATGTTTGGTATGGAACAATTCAAAAGAGTTTTCACTCTTATTGCGCCCATCCACGGACACACTGTACGTAAAATCATTTATCAAAGTTGAAAATTAAACACAAAAGGATGGGTGAGCCATATCTCAATGATACAGGGGTATACTTATCCTAACCATACGCTTTTCTAAGCAATCATCGATTATTGTAGAAAACTGTTTTCATTATACCTCCTCGAAAACACAATGTTCACATACCTATTTAGCGCAAGGAAAATGGAATTTTCCCGTGCGCCCGAACAGAAGAAATGTCACTTGAAGCGGCAAAAGCAAGTGCTGAATTAATGCTCAGGAAGTCCTGTGACAGATATGAATATGAGTAACGTCTATTTTGTAAGTGGCACCAACAAAAAAAAGTTAACACAGTAAGTGAAGATACTCTTTTAGTTTGTCAGAAAAAGCCAAATCCACGAAAGCCTCAACTTCATGGAGTCGATTTTCGATGTTCAAATATTGTTTAGCAGTGAAAGAAAATATGAATGTTAGTAATATGCCAAAAACTACTGCATTTCTCAAACGACAAAGTGTTGGATACACACCGAAAAAATCCAAAGTATTAATTGCAGACTAAGTTGCCAAATTCATACTTGAAGCACCAGATGAGAAGTAGTTATTAACTAAAAATAATTTTAATATTTGGTATTTTCGTTGCTTGTCGAAGAGATTACTTGATTCGTTTAACTTTGGAAGACATCTTCCACGTGGGTATCCAACAATTTGTCGCTTTTTGGTGGTATTCCCTCGAGATGGCAAAAACTCATAAATCAAGAAGTTTCAGGATTACAACGCAAGGATGTCCCTTTGATGCTTGCAGTTTTTATCCTAAATATATTAATCTAAGACTTACAAATATGGATAGTAGAAGATTACTTATTGCGTATAACAGTGGTAGATGTTGTGCTCAATATGTAGGTTACTATACTATAAGTGGTACAACAAAGCAGATTACTGAATATCTGAACCAAGAAAATCCTGATCTGGACACGGCTTAAGACGATCTTCAGCATCTACGTTGGTAGAAGGCGGAGGGGATTTGCTTACTCTAAAAAGACATGGAGGTTGGTGTTCCTCGACTGTGGCTGAAGGCTACATCGAATCGGTAAGCAGAAAGATTGAGGTTTCTCGTAAATTATCCAGTCATTCAAGAATAGAAACACAACGTGAACACTAGAAAACATTCTAATTGAGGAAGACCAAGGAATAATTTCTAATGTAGTACCTTCGATTTCATTAACTACAATTCTACAAAATAAAGTACTTGCTAAATGATTTCATATTTACAATAACTCAAATTGTAACATAAATATCTCATTTAGTAAAAATTAAAGATATAAGTTTTTGTTCGTTCATGTTTAAAAATAAAGTTTCGAAATATTTTTCGTTGTTTTTGTTATCAGAGAGGTATAATGAAAAATATCGTTCCTTACACGTCTATAAACACTTTTTCCGTACTGGCACTTCTCGTGTTTCGCTGCGCCTCACACAGAATTTTGTCACACGCGCACGGGAAAAGCCTATTTTCTGGACTCCTAATGAAATATACTATTATTTCATCCGATCTGATTTGTTTTGTTACTTGTTAACTATGTAGAAAATTGATAAATCGTAATATTTAAACTTACTGAATTATCAGTTCCGCCAGATGGGATTCCATTGTATATCCAGTAATTGAAAGCTTCTGACATGATCCCACCGTTGCAACCACCTGTACTATAACACTTTTCACAGCAGGATATCAGTTCTTCAGGAGAGAAGTTAAATTGCTTTTGTCCCGCAGAAAATATGCAAAGTCTGTCACTCATTACTCCTGTAGTAGCAAAGGCCTATAATATTAATTATTTCACCCTAAAATTAATCCTGAAGCATCAAAGTTACTTTATGTAACCAAAAGTCAAATATTTAAAAAAATCGGTATAAAGTCAGGCACAGACTTAGGCTTTTGACACCGCTAATTATGAATCTGGTATTGTGATTATGGTTAATTAGGTTGGCACTTCCGCTCTTACGGAAACCTAGTCCTGTTGTAATTTGAATAGCATATTTTTGTAAAATGAACACTCTATTAACGTATGTGTTCTTATTCCGATTAGATATGCTATAATTCAGATGACAATGGAAGTTAGCATAATAAAGATTCAAAAGGACATCAAGGCTGCAATGTGTAGACATAAACCTTAATCCATAGCAGCTACTGCGTACTTTCTTACACAGGATGTCTATAATATATTTCCTCATTGCAAGTGATTATCGAATGCTATGCCTAATATTTTGACCAATTCACACAACTTAACGTCGTAGTTATTTACATTAAAAAGGTTTCTTCGTAAAGTAAATAATAATATATTAGTTTCATTTTTATTTAAATTAAGCTTGTTTTTTTCAGACCACTGGAAACAATCGAATATTACTTATTCAACACTATTCTTAATGCTATTTAAGTCCCTCTCAATAATTAAAATATTTGTATCATCCGCGTAACAGATATAATAAACATTTTCAATTGTGTTTAAATATGCTATTCGATCGTTCGCAAAAATATTGAATAGAAGAGGACCCAAGATAAAACCTTCGAGAACTCCTTGTGTTATGTTACAAGTAGCAATGGTTACTTCATAATTTAGTTTTACAATTTGCGTTCTGTTATCCATGAATGAAGAAAGTAGATTTAAGGCGACTACTTTGACTCCTTACGTATCTAGTTTATACAGCAATATTGTATGATCAACAACATCAAAAGCATGGGAGAAATTAATAAATAATCCTAAGGCATATTGCTTGTTATCAAGGCAATTAATGATTAGTTGATTAAATTCACACAGTGCCGATATTCGGTACTTTTATGTTATTTATATTCTTATTTTTATTTTATTTTATTTTATTTATTTTTTATTTTATATTCTAGTAGTTAGGACCACACAACAGCTAATTTACATGTTTGGACAAGTTCCCACCTTAAGAGATATATTTTCTTAAAATGCTAGTGGCTGACAGATATTCGATTGATAGTTTTTTATTAAATTATTCAAAATATCATATCCAGCGGAATTGGAATGTTTTAATCTATTTACTGATGAAGGTATGTCAGACGCTACAGTTGGTGTTAAGAAAACAGATTTGTCAAAAAAGGTATATTAGAGCTTTAGAAATTAGGATCATATTCACAATTCTGGTTACTATAGCTGTAAAGTGTTCATTAAAATTATTAGCTACCACAATGTCTGCAGGTTTTTGGCCATTGTCAGTTATAGATATTATTGGTTCTGTTCTTCTCTCTTAAATTTATTTGTCGTGATATTTTCTTTAGCTGCTGTGAGTGCTTTACAATATTGTTTCTGCAATAATGTACTAACCTCTTTATATGCTAAATTTTTTTAGCGAGGTCACTAAAAATTGTAACTTTACGTTTTATTTGTAAACCAATTATTTCCAATATGTGCTTTTTTTGTCAATGATACTACTTGACAAACATATCGTGGCAGCGACATAATGAAGCGCAAAATGTTAGGCTTGTTTAGAACGGGAACCGTCATTCACATAACGTTTGTATTACTGTTTATATCGGTAATTATTGCCAAGAACTAACTTTCAGAAAATTGTTGTATTCTTTAGTTCAGTGCAATAAATTTGGACAACTTGCGCATATCACATTTTCAATTCAAGTAATGACAACATACTTTTAAGTATCACATGGTGATCATATGAGTATACACTATAGATTGAAGAACCGACTTTTGGCCACGTAAAGTGGATATTAAGTTCAGTATGAGTTAGTTGGAACCTCTAATGTTTCGACACTAACACTGAAGTGGTTTCCACAAAAACCAAAGCAGTCGATACTGTACTCAACACCCATCTCGTCAATGAAGTTGGCATCATCCGGAGATGATTAGAACTTAGTCTTTTGGTGTGTGTGGAAAGAACTTCAGTGTTGGCCTGAGCTAGTCAGATAACATCGCTTACCCAGCAAGATCCACATTCTCCCTGGTTTCTGATGCTCCTAATTGATTCACATTCAGGCCAGACATTTCGCGAATCGAAAGTGTCTGGAATATCTCTGACTTCATGAAATACAGTAGTCAACTTGTTGCTAGAATTTCCAATGACGCCATTTGCCATCTTTACCAGTTGTTCAGTTGTATAATTTTCAAAATTCCTCCTAGCTGTCCAAGTTGTAGCCTTAGAGTTTATCAAACTTACGAACTCATCAGTAAGTATATGGGAGGAACCAAATACTACGCAAAATACTGCAGAAGACACTGCGATGGCAAAAGATTCTTTCATTTTCACAACTGAAATCGAGTAAATTGTTGAATGTGGAAATTTAAGTGGGTTTAAAGTTAATCAGAGTGAACGGCAGGTGTACAGGCTGTTTTTAGTTTTAAAATGATTTATGAGTTATCCTTAAACCTTATTTCTAAGACTACTTATAAACGTATATAGTCTGAAAGGACTGCATAAAACTGATTTAAAACCTTTATAAGCGTACATGGCACATGTAGGCCTTAAAACTGCTATTAAAACTTTCAAGTTTTAATGAATTATTCTAATTTGTACTCGTAGAGTATCAGAAAAGTATTATAAAACCAAACTTGGTTTAGGATAAGCACCATATTAAAACTTAAAAGGCACATATAAATGCTTTGAGTAGAGGTTTTGTATTGAATGAAGCAAACAAAAAAGCAAATGATTCTATTCCTACACTCCTTTGATCCACGACCGATACCCACATATATCGTGTATTTATAAAATGGACATATGGCGACTCCTAAGAATGATTCATCTTTTAGATGGACTACTTGTATTGAAGTGTTGGAACTCCTCATAGGGCACTAAAATTGTCAACAACTTACGCTGAGTTTACTGTGAAACATGGGTTAGATAGTCTTAAAAACTTGTACGATCCATAGAAGCGCAAATTATAAAAAATATAATATACGTAATTTTCTTTTGGTGACTTAAAAATAAAAAATTCTGGTAGCACCGCCCATAATATAGTTCAGTACTAGTAAATTATTTATATTAGATACAAATTACATTTTTTTGTTCAGTCCGGAAAATTCCCAATATGCCTGAATTTGATCTTGGATGAAAAAAAAAAATTAGTTTTTCTTAATTCCTACAACAAAGGAAACTTGGCATCACTGGTTCTTTTAAAGTAATTGAGCAACAAAGCATGTCATGTAATAGCTTCTCTGAATGCACTATAAAACAAGAATGTTTCTAGTTGTACAATATAATGATAAAAATATGGTTCTTACCATTAAAGATTTTTATAAAAGTCATAATAGTAATAGATTTATCCCTTTTGCAATGAAAGTATTTTATTATATATTTATTACTAATGGCCATATTTAAGAAAACAATTTCTGATTGAAATAAGGGTAACCATCTTGTAGGATTCATAAACATTATTTAAGTAATGTTTTCTTAGTAAATATTAAATTTTCAATTATAAATTTTTTTCTATTTTTATGCTAACCCTCATTTTATGTAATAACGGTAATAATCTATTCTATTGAACATTTCTAATATGTTTTAATCTATTATATGAAATGTAGAATGCAGTTTCTAGGTAGAATTAAAAATAGAAATACCAAATTCTCAGACACATCGTTAAGTTTGTTACTCAATATTTGATTGCCGGGACTGATAAAATCGATACAAATTATATCGGTTTGTGATTGATCATCTAAAAACTCATGTATGTTCAAATTAAAGTGGCCGTTGTAGAGCGCCCTTCATGAAACTTATGGTACATTTTATATTCTTATTGCTAGAGTTGGCAAGTCGTGCGGCTATTCAGTCGTGCAACAGCAGGTAGATAGATATCTGGTGAGGCAATGACCGGCTGGCGGACAAATCGAAGCGAGCCGTGAGACTAGTCCATTGTTGTATGTCGTAGTGTTTACATGTTAATTTATTCCTCTCCGTTGTATTTTGTTGTTGTATTGTTGCTAATTTTATCTGTTGTATATTATTGTTGATATTAATTTAATAATAAAATATGTCAGACGTATACAAGAGAAAAAAACGCCCATACGCTGACAAAGTGAATAAATTTATAAGTGAATTCCCGGATATATCCTATAATGGTGCTATAATAATTAGTAAGGTGTGCTAGACAGACCTGATATGCTGGGATAAATATGATCGTAGACGTCATGTAAAAACTGTGCAGCATAAAACTAAAAAAAATTGCGTGTCTTCGAAAACACAGTTTATGTTTGATTTACTGTTAATGCTGATTGTCTGTGATGTGCCGCTGCACATATTCGATAAACAACCATTTCGGGAGTTCTGGAATAAATACAATCCCCTGGTGATGTTACCAAGTCGCGCAACGTTGCGTAACTATGTACTAATTGTACGCGAAGATATTGTAAATAAGATGAAATGTGTATTAAAAAATACACAGCTGTGGTTATGGGTTGACGAGGCGACATATCGTAAAAAAATTCTACTGTAAATGTTACAGTACGTGTACTGGACTCTCTTAAACCGATATTCTCACTATTACTAGCTAAAAAAGACTAACTGAGTGTACTGGCAAAACAATTACACGGGTGGTGCTGAAGACGCATTTCACAGCAAGTGTCTCGGTATTCCCGAACCACCACAGCCGATTCTTTTACGTTGGGGAACATGGTTGAAGGCAGCTTTTTATAATGCTGAATATTTGCAACAAATAAATCTGTGATACTACAATTCAGTCCTGACGAGGCTACAGCTATTAAGGAGAGCCAGACAAAATTCGAAGATATTTCCGGTGAAACAGCTCTAAAAACTATTTACAAGAACTATAAAAGATTACATGAAAAAACTTGCAAAACAGTGCGTTGTTGTAAGCAGAGTCACTGTAAATAGTGAACGAAGTAAATCGACTGCTACACTCTATAGGTGACGCAAAAAAAGAGCCCGTTAGAGAAAAGTTCGCACGTGTGTTAAAGTAAGACACCGGTTTCACCAAATTAAGACAAATTTGTGATGGTACTGATGGCGCAAACCCAGATCCATTAAGTGTGTTCACTGTTCAAAGACTATTTTAATTAAGCCTTCTATTACATCAATAGATGACGAACGGTCGTTCTCAAAATATAAGCATATTTTTTCATCATAGTGAACATCATTCACGGAGACAACAATAGAAACATACCTGATGCAGCAAAGTTTTTGCAAATCTTCTCCAGTTTGTGATAACCAGGCTAGTTGTGCATACATTGTTATGAATTGTAACAGTTCATTGCTTTTATTACTAGTTAATTTCTTTTATTACGCTTCTTATGAAACGCACGCCTATGTCTTGCCGCACATTTCTGCCAACTCTACTTATTACATTTTCAAGAAAACTACACCAGTTATGAATATTTCAGTATATTAAGATATAATTAATTGTTTTTCTGATTTTTTATTACTATTTTTTTTCTATTATTTTTACCATTTATTTTTTTAATTATGTTCTGTTATTTCCCGTAATTCGGTTCTTTGTTACCTGTTGGAAATATAATAAGTAAATAAAAAATATCTGATGTGGCCAGCACATAACTTTCTTATACCAGTATATATCATCCTGATCTAAAAAAATCATTCTGTTTTTTTCATTTACCTCAATTAAATTTGAAAAAAGTACCTTGAAATGTTTCATAAAAATTTTTTTAATAATTATCAGCGTCCCTCGATACTGTCAATAATAATTCATGTTATGTATTTAATAATTTCTTCTTATTGGCATTGACATTTTTGTAACTAAATTAGATATTTCAAATGTCAAACTGCCAGATTTATCCTAACCCCATTTTATGAGGTCAAATGAGTAAAAAATTTCAGTTTACATCAGCTTTATTGAAATACTTGGAAAATATATTTTATTCGCTTGACATACTAGATATGATTTATAATCTTTCATCAGGAATATATTTTTTTGTAGAGTCAAATACAAAAAAGTTTCAGCTGGCCAATTTTGCCTTTGGTGTTTAGAACAAGTGTACCAAATTTTAAGCTTTATCTCAAAAACTGTGGTTACTATCGCGATACTACAGATATGCAGATAGACTTTGTTCCATAAAGTTATGGTTTTTCATTATAATTCGTCGAGGTTCGTCCAGAAATGCAATAAAATTTTTTTAATTTTTTCCCAAAATTGTACTTTTTTTTTCTTTCATTCATTATGTCTCTTCTGGTGATACTACATTCACCAAATTTAATGTGTCACCTAAATTGTTGCTGACAATCTTAACTGCCAAATTTGTGATGTCTCCGATTAGTATTTTTTGAGTTATTGCGGATACAAACAAACAAACAAACAAACAAACAAACAAACAAACAAACAAACAAACGGACAAACAGACACACACAGACACACACATAGACACACACACACACACAGACACACACACACAGACACACACACACACACACACACATACACACACAGACACACACACACACACACAGACACACACACAGACAGACAGATACAGATAGACACACAGACAGACACACAGACAGACACAGACACGCACACAGACACAGACACGCACACACGCATACGCACACGCACACACGCACACACGCATACGCATATGCACACGCACACGCACACGCACACGCACGGGCATATGCACACGCACCCGCACACGCAAGTTGCAGAATATGCATATAGATAAAGAAAATTGGCTAAAGTTTTCAATTAAATGAAACATTTGATTGAAGATATTGTTAAACAAATAAAATTTTTTGCATTTGGATCTGAAATGTATTACAGTTTAAAAATAATTTTTGAAATTAACGAAAAATAATCTGCCTACCTTTTAGTCTTCTGCCAACACTAGCTGCTCTACTAACAAATCATATGAGATTTTTTAAATATATATAAGATTGGGTCCTTTGTCATACATAATATTTTTTTTGTCATTATTTTTTGTTTATTTTTGAATCATTGATTAAATTATCACGATATAATATTTATTTTATGATTATTTTAGTTAATGAATCAGACATTGCTGAATATTGCCATAATAACAACACTGAATTGATTGTATGACTTGCCAGTAAGTCATTTCCGAAACTACTGTTTGTAAAAATGTCTGGATTCTAGTAAATTTAATTTAAATCTTTTTTCTTTTACATGTAACATATCAAAATTGTTTAAATTTGAAAAATTGTTTAAAATGATTTCCTGAAAGTCATTGTTTAAGGCTCTTGTTTTCATAGTGTTTATTTAATTCAATTTAATTAAATGCTCTTCTTAATGTGGTAATGATAAACCTCCATGTATCACTGAGTTATATTCTGCTGGTTTATGAAATTTGGGGATGAGTGACTAATTTGAAATTGTGGTATCTGTAAATGTAGGTTTTTTGTAAATATTAAAGCTATTTTATTATTATCATGTGTTAAGATTAAATCCAGGAAACTAATATTATTATCTCTGCTGTCTCAACTATAAATTTAATATTTGGATGAATATTGTTTACATAATTTAAAAAGTTTTTTAACTGCCAACGGGTACCTGTATAGCAAACATATCGTCCACATATCTATACCAAAATTGTACGTGCTTTTTTGCTACAGGGGATTTTTTTAAATGTGACAAAAATATCTGCTAAAGACTCCCTTGTTGATCCCATATTCGTATGTAACATTTATTATTATATCCACAATAATTTTGACTCAGGTATAGATCTAATTGTAAGGCTAATGTTAAAGTAAATATTTTATTTTTTTCAAATGTCTGAAATAAAAAGCGTTCGTGAACTTGAAAATTTTTTTCGGAAATGAATAGTGCTCTAGAATATACCCCTACAATAATACAAAATAGATTTGTTGGATTGTTTATTTATTTCTATAAGGATTTCAACTGCAGAGTTTCTACTCTCTCCATTATTGAGAGGTAATGATAATATTAAAAATGTTTATAGTATTTGTAATTTTGATTTAAAATAGTGTGTAAGATTACAAAACTATTATAAAATTGATATTACTGTCATGCAGTGATGTATATATGGCTTTTAAATATAAATAATGCACTTGGGTATATCCTAACAATAATACGACGTAGATTTGTCAGATTGTGTTTATTTATTTTTGACGGAGGAGCAGACACGTTACATTCTTCTATTGTTTTTCTACCATAACATATATAAAAATATTTTGATTAATGATTTTAATAAAATCAATAATCCATTGTCTTTTGTTATCAACAAATCATTGACTAAACTGTATGTATCATAAATTGGTGAGTAATATTTAATTTCTGATGAAACGAGAAAATATACATATACATGTATAATAATAATACATTTGTTGACCTAATAATAGTAATTAATAATAGTTACATTATACATTTATTCCAAATTGCCAGTTAGTACCATAACCATGTAATATGTAACTTATTTTAATATAATAATATGTAACATTTGCAATATACTATACGCTATATTATACAATATACAAAACAAACAATGTAAATAAATAGGCAGATAGTCGATGAGTGAGCGAGGATACGTAACAATTTAATTTTATAAAATAGTATAAACTCCGAATGCTCTCCCCTGTAAATTCATGTAATATAACGGGAAGCTTTTTTATAATATACAATATATGCAGATCACATTGTAGATATCTATCGATAAACATCCCTAAGTATTTTACATTTGTTTCACCTGGTTAATGACCATTTTTTATCGATTTTTAACGATAATGCTTGTCAAAAAAATGTTGCACATTTTAACTCAAACACATTTAATGAAAACATTACTTTTAAGTTCAATCTAGTTGATGAATCTACTATAATAAATGCATAAATGGTCTTAAATCGAATGCAAGTGGTATTGATGGTATCAATCTAAATATGCTATTACTTTGTGCTCCTGTCATTATGAAACATGTGTTGCATATAATAAACTGCTGTTTAGAGATGGGTTATTTTCCTAGTGCATGGAAGACTGCTTTAATTTTTCCTTTGCCGAAGATCCCAAATCCAGTGTATGTAAATGAACTGAGGCCCATAAGTCTTCTCCCAATATTATCAAAGATTCTAGAAAAAACGGTATATTTTCAAAAAATAACGTTATTCCAAAACACCAATCAGGTTTTAGAAATGCTCATGGTACAACAACTGCGTTACTAAACCTTCATGATACTATTATCACAAATCTAGACAAAAAACTTGCTATAGTACTCATTATGTTAGATTTTTCCAAAATATTTGACACCATCAGTCATGAACTCATGTATGCTAAACTGAAGTATTATGATTTTGACCCCATTGCACTGTTATTTTTTGAAAACTATTTAAAATCACGATCTCAGCTAGTGCGAATTGGAAGCACTGAATCCTCTGTTGGAAATGTGTCATCGGGAGTTCCACAAGGATCAATTTTAGGTCCCCTGCTTTTCATTGTATACACGGCTGACATGTATAATAAAATAAAACATATGTCTATGCAGACTTATGCGGATAATACCCAACTGTTGTTTCACTTTAATAGCGACAATTGTCACCAAGCAGCTCTTAGTATTAATCAAGACCTTAGTTATATTGAAAGGTATGCTTCTGAAAATAACTTAAAGCTCAACGCGTCGAAATACTCCCCTATGCTCTTTACTTCTGCAGCTAAATATATTCAGCCAAAGTCTAGCATTACTTTAAGAATAAGTGATGATCTAAGTAGTTGGTGCTATTCTACAAAAAATTTAGGACTTTTGTCTGATATTAATCTTCGCTTTACTAAACATGTAAGTAATTTGATACAGAAAACTTATCTACGCTTAAGACTTCTATATGCAAATAAAAAAATTTTGAATTTCAAATTAAAGAAAAAAACTTTGTGAGAGCCTTGTATTGTCCATTTTTTATTATTGCTATATTGTTTACTATCCTTGTCTTGATATGGTCAACAAGAAACGTATTCAAAAGGTACAAAACACTTGCTGTCAATATGTTTTTGATATTAGAAAATTTGATCATATCTCTAATAAAATTAATCAGATACAATGGTTAAATATGGACAATTTATTTAAGTATTTTATTTTGGCTTTTGTTCACAATTTATACACAACTTCAACACCCTCTACCTTAAAGAAAAACTGATTCCGAGAAGTACTATTCATAATGTTAATGTTCGTGGCAGAGACACATTAACAGTGCCTCTGCATAGCACTTCCATGTTTCAGAGATCATTTCCGTACAACGCAATTTATTTATACAATAAACTAAACCTAGATTTTAAAAAAGTATACCGTTCCTAATTTTAAAAAAGAAACTCAAAAAATATCTTTTAGATCAGCAGTTATTTGGCAACTCATTTTAATTCTTGATATTTTTTCTCTTTTTTTCTTTCTCTTCTGTTTGCATAACTTTTGGGATAATCCACTCATTACTTTTACTTTTTACTTTCTTTCTTTCTTTTTTTTCATCTTTTCAATTTAATGTTACTATTATATATATTTATATTTTTTTTATGTAATTATTTACATTGGGGTAAGTGTAAGAATAGCCCAAGAGCTAAACTTCGCCCAGGAAGTAAATTAATTAATGTGAAATTATTAATTTAATAAAGACGTTTTATTATTATTATTTTTTTTTATTTATTTTTTTTTTTCTGTTTCCCGATGCCGGTCAGTCCTCCCGTGGCCTCCGACGCCTCACGGGAGTCGCGCCGGCGCATCAACTACAGCCACTCCCCACATCCCGCAGGGTTAGTGACTGTAGATACCAGAATCGTGTGCCCTAAGCAGACGGAGAGAACCCAGAATGACCGCCTTCTGCATTTGACCTGCCAGCCACTCAGCTGGTTTTCGGCAGGCCGGTATGATCTTCAGTTCCGAGAGCAGCGTAGGCTTTATCCCTCCGAGTACACCGATAATAAGGACGACCATTTTGACCGAGTAGCCTGGGTACAGCACTTGGAGCTCGTACCGGAGATCGCGATATTTGGTCCGTTTCTCCTCCTCCTTCAAGGTGATGTTTTTCTCCGCAGGTGCCGAGAACTCGATAACATACATCACCTTGAGTTGATGGTCGAGGAGGACTATGTCAGGCTTGTTGGCTTGGATTAGCCTGACAGTCGGGAACGAGTAGTTCCAGTAAATCCGGCATTTCTCGTTCTCGACAACGGACTCAATATCTCCGGGGACGTAAGGCAGCACTGGTGTCTGGTCTACCCCGTACGAGTGCCTTAGATGGTAGTATAGCACTCGTAAAGCCGCGTTATGTCGGTGGATGTAGGCCGAAATCGCATATATGGGACATGCAGAAAGTAAGTGCATGAGCGATTCCGGCGCCTGATGGCAGGTCCTGCAGTTGATATCAGGAACCTCTACACGCCACACGCGGCTACGGTAGACCAAGGTGTTGATAACACCATCTTGGCAGGCCATAATGAATCCCTCGGTCTCCGACTTAAGCCCTGCTGACCTTAGAAAGGCGAAGGTCAGCCTGGTCGATAAACCCAGTGTTTCGATGTTCTTATAGAAGACACCATGCTGGGGTTTATCGACGTGCTGCCGAAACAGATTTTCCTGTTCGGCAGCTCTTATTCGGGCTTTCAGACGATTTGGCTGAAGTTCGGTGACTGACTCAACATCAGCACCTCGCCGGCCTCCTCGCCTGATGTCAAATGCGAGACCGAGTTCATCTGCGGCTCTTTTTGCTGCCTTGAATAATCCTGCTCCCACTCCTACAGTTTCGTGATGTTTTACGAACCGCAAGAGGGGATCTGAGCTCCTGAGTATGTTACATGCCATACTCAGTACTACTCTGCCATGCGTACACTCCAGGCTCAAGAGTCCTCGGCCCCCCGTTGACGTGGGAGGTACACACGAGGAACGAACGATCTAGGATGAATACTTCTGTGAATATTCATCATCTTGCGGGTATCTCTGTCTAATTGACGCAGCTCATCTACCCTCCACTTTACTACTCCGAAGGAGTAGAGCAGAATCGGAACGGCAAGCATATTAGTTGCAGACACCTTGTTCTTCCCCCGAAAGTTCGGAAGACCAAATCTTTCGGAGGCGGTGTCTGTACTTGCCGCGGAGAGATTCCTTTATTTGTGTTACATCCTGGATGTGCCTTTGTTGCACACCCAGGTATGTATAGGTCTCTCCGGCATCCAGATGTCTTAGGATGCTTCCGTCTGCGAGCTGCGCATCTTCAGGGAATTCCCCGCATCGTCCTCTCTTGAGGTGGACGACTGCACATTTGTCCAACCCGAACTCCATACCAATTGCCCGCGTATATTCTTCGACCACCCTAAGAGCGTTTTGTAGTTCGCGCTCTCCGGAGGCATAAAGGTTAAGGTCATCCATATAAAATAGATGGGTGACCTTATGCCTCCGGTCGCTGGGTGGCCCACATTGATATCCGCGGGTTTGGCGGAGCCCAACAGACAACGGCAGCAGTGAGATGCAGAAGAGGAGAGGACTCAGGGAGTCACCCTGGAAAACTCCTCTCCTAAATGCCACCTGCCCTGTCGTTATTATTATTATTATTATTATAGTATCTAACAATTCTTCCCCAAACGTCAATCACCATCTCTTTTGGCTACTTGTTCCTGAGATGTAAGGATGATTGTGCCGTAATAATGAAAATTATGACGATTAATTTGCCATTTTTATAAAACATTGCCTCATCGGCAAATATAACAGTCAAAAATATTTCTTTGTTGTCCTATTTTTGGTTGTGCCCATTGACAAAACTATTGCATTCGGTTTTCATATTCCCTATCAATCAGTTACTGCATTAGTTCAACGTAGTAGAGATGAAATTTGTTTTCTTGTAGGATTCGATGAATTGAAAATCGGTTAATACCGTTTTCTTTGGCCAATTCACTTAAAATGCGATGAGGATCTTCAGTCGCCCTCAAACGTATGACTGTTTCATTTTCTTCATTTAGTATATTTTCTGTTCGTTCCTTTTTCTCATATTCCACTTTCCCCGTATTGTCAAATCGTTCCATCAACGTCTCAAATGATTTTTAGAGGGCGTCTTCTTTCCGGATATCACACCTTATAAATTCGAGTTGATAGCAAACAATTTCTATTGCTCTCACGAGATGTTTATCGTGGGGTATGATGACGGTGTCTTAATGATGCAAATGTAGCATACTCATCAGATTAAAGTCACCACTTCCTCCTATGCTCCCTTTCTAGCAGTATTGTAGTGAGGCGTGTCAGAAAGGGAGCAGAGAACAAGGTGGTGAATTTAAACTGATGAGTATTGTACGTAGAAATACACAAATCATCAGTGATTGATAGAAGTTAATAGGTAAGTCCGTGTACAGTTATGTGTAACCCCTGTAAAACTGTGAATAGAACTGGCACACCACTGTACTCAATCGCAACGGTACAACTCTAGATCACTTCTAAATTTATTTGAGATATTTTTACAAATTACGCATTCTTAATTTCAACAATTTTGCATGATGAAACAATTTAAAAATTATGCGAAAGGAAATAATTTAAAACTTTTATTTTTAGTTTATAATAAAAGAACAACTGCGGTTCGTAATTAATTTTCATAACAGTAAAAATATTACATACAACATAATTCTCTTGTACATTCAGAAATGTCTGGCATACCAGCGGCTATATAATTTTCAATACTGACGTGATTTGAACCCTTGCGAATTTTGAAAAATCCATTAAAGCTACCGTAACTAGATTTCCATGAGTTGGCAGCCAACCAATAGGGTACGTCATGTACTTTACCCCATCATATTATTTAGATGACATGGTAACTCTCAGATGCTCCCATTGTATGTTGGTAAACACCTAAAAAAATTATTTCCTTTTTCTGCATTTTTATTTTATGTAACCACATAGGTTTTAGGCAGTTAGAAAGGAACATATTTAACACATGCTGCCATTTAAAAAAAATTCAAATTGATTTTGTGTTTTAAAATTACAATTTTATGACTAAAGTGTGACATAGTTTCAAATTTAAATTCTGAAATTCTCAGATATAAATCTTAAACTATTGCAGGCAGAGAAAAAGGCTGTTGGTGGGAAGAAGAGAGAGGGGGGAGCGAGATAATAAAGAGAAAAGGAGAGAAATAAGGAAAGGAGATGAGATGGGTGAAATATAGAGAGGGATTGTATAATGAGGAGAATATATATAGAGAGGAATATATAGAGATGGGGATATATAAAAAGGGGGCATATAGAGAGGGGGATATATAGAGGAAGATATATAAAAAGAGATATATAGAGGGGATATAGAGAGGATGCATAGAGAGAGGGGTAGAGGAATAAAGAGTAGAAAAATAAGAGAGTTTCGCGCATTCTCAAATGCATTTTGAAGTTTTCAGAAATTGATATCATTTAATTACCTTCCCAATAACAATCCAAGTCTTCGTAACTTTCCATCATAGCTGCTACAGGTCACGTTCAATTTGTTCCACAGAGTTTGTGATTTGGTAAGCAGAAATACCATGGCGGGTATCGTTTTTCCATTCTTTACCATAGCCTAGTACACAAATTCTATCTCACTGTAGATCAGACCTCTTTATAAAAGCATCAGCTGCATCCCTAGAAGAAATATTTACGTACATATACAGGGTATTCCAAATTTGAAGTTCACCATTGGTGTCTCGCTTATCTGAAGAGAGCGAGTTTAAATTTGATACTACTGTGTTTTCCTTTTAAAGAACAGAAATTCCAAGGAACTTGTATATCTAAAATCATTTTCAACGAAATTTTCAAAAACTGAATTTCAGGAAATTTGTATTTTTTCTCCCTTTTTATTTTTTGGGAATATATTAAAGCACTACTAGTTAATTTACTTTACAATATGGCCAAGGAAAGAATGTTCGATTTTTTTCGTATGTGATATGAATGTTATTAACATAAAAGCAGCAAGAACAAATTTCCAAAATATTTGCCGAAACAACTAATAGGTTTTAAGGGACCTAGTCGGGAAAAAGCTTCGGACAGCTGTGTCACTCTCTAGAAAGTTTTTATACATGCGCAGCTGAATAATTTTGCTCTTGACTATACCTTCACTGGACGTTTTATTCACCGACTTCATTGAGGTGCGATTCCCGATAGAGGTAACACTTCCTTGCTCCATTTGTAGTGACAAAGATACTTATTTAGAAAATTCATTTTATCCAAATAGTACGCAATAAAAGTTTGAAACTTGCTGAGCATAATTATGAAGATTCATTCTAGAAGACATGTATGAATTTTACCTCGAATTTTACCGATTGATATCATAATTCAGGAGCTAATCATGTTCAAATTTCACTTATATTTACAGTATAAATTTTCCCTATATAAAGTGAAAATTAATTGAAATAGATGTACATGTACCCTTTATTACACTTTCAACTACTGATCCTCCAATTTGGTGTAATTTGACCAAACCGTATGGAAGAAATAAATTTTGAAAAATTACCTTACAAACATTGGTTCGATTAGCCCTCTTTTAATGTTTTCTTAAAATATGAAATCTGATATAATGACCTGTTAGTAATTATTTCTATTTGCAGACGTACTTCCGGCACTTAACGAATTACTTCTGTAATCTCCACCAGGTGGAATTCCATATTCTTGCCAGTAATAGAACGGATTAATGAAGGATCCACCCATCCAACCATAACCACAATATGTACAGCAAGATATAATTCTTTCAAGGGAGAAAGTTATTTGTATCTTACCAGCGGTGGCGGATGTGCGATATCGAGATCTCATCGAAATTTGTCTCATCTTATCTAAGTCTTGAATAATCTGGCCTTAACTGATCACATTCTTCATGCGAGGCTCTACGAGATGTTGACTTACGTATATTACGTATATCACATCATTTATTTTTCATATAGATTTTGACTATCCTCGATAATTAAAAAAGTTCGTAAAAGTACGAGGGACAACAAGAAGTTATAGTTAGAATAAAGACTATTTTAAATATCACATCATGTTAAGTTTTTACATACTTATAACAACCCAAAAATAGATATTCCTGATCATCCCCCAGACAGATTATTTACATAACAGCTTGCACCTGTCCCTGTTTTCTGATGGTCCTAATTGATTCGCACTCTGGCCAGCGGTCTCGAAAATCGAATGCATATGTGGGATGTCGAACATATTATTATGCTATACAATATATGTATATATATATATATATATATATATATATATATATATATATATATATATATATATATATATATATATATATAACTTTATGAATAAGAAGGATGCAAACCATGGACATGTGTTTCTGACTAATTGGTCTTCATCAGCACGGTATAGCTGAGTTAAAATAGTGGACAAAACTCCACCAGAGTTTTGCCAAATTAATATTTTGAAATACCTATTTGATGTCTGTTTGTGACAGTATTAAAATAGAAAACTCCAGTCACTTTTAAATAAGTAAATAAGCTGAATTATACAGAAAACAGATTGGAGAAAGTGAATAAGAGTATTATAAATTTTAATTCCAATAGTAGGCCAGTGAATAGAGATGTGAAAACTAAAAAATTTAACATTAATTCTAACATTTTTGAAACTTTGTCATCTGTTGAAGTACCAATCAAGAGAAAACTATAAAATTTTGCAACTCGATTCAAGGTCGGCAACATTGTTAAAATCGCGAAAAATTAAATTAAGCAATATCTCGACAAACAAAAATGTACCACCGCTGCAAATTTGATATAATTTGTATTACAGTATTCAAAATATAAAGGTAAATTTGCAACACCTGATGACCCGGGCAAAATAATTAATTATCAATAAGTAACATTTTTGCACCAAATTTTGGAAACATAATATTAACATGCTTGCAAAACTACAGTGTACTTGCTAAAATCGCCTTACATGTAAGTGTAAGTTTGCAACTCTATCCGATGGCGGCGTGGTACATTTTTTACAATTTACAACTTGTAGAGTATCATTTACCTAAAACAGATTCCAAAAAATAATAACATATGCACAGGTGGATTGCAAATGATCGCATTCGTAACTGAAATGCGCTCTCCATCTTGCAGCAATCCCAGACGTCGGCAGATTGATAAAATTTGCAACAAATAATTTGTTGCAAAATTTTTACTATCAAAATAAAATTAATATCACTGCAAATTTTACATCGAACTCTATAAACGTTATTAAATGTTCATAGTCCTGTAAGGCGATTTTAGCAGGTACACTGTAGTTTTGCAAGAATGTTAATAATATGTTTGAAATATTTGATGCAAAAATGTTAATTATTGATAATTAATTATTATGCTCGGGTCGTAAGGTGCTGCAAATGTAGCTTTATATTTTGATTATTGTAATACAAATTCTATCAAATTTGCAGCGGTGTTACATTTTTGTTCGTCGAGATATTGCTTAATTTAATTTTTCGCGATTTTAACAATGTTGCCGACCTTGAATCGAGTTGCAAAATTTTATAGTTTTCTTTTGGTTGGTACTTCAACAGATGACAAAGTTTCAAAAATGTTAGAATTAATGTTAAATTTTTTCCCTACTCACTGGCCTATAGCCACTTCTGAGGGGATTCTATTGTTCATGTACAGGACTGCTCATATAAATTGCTATATTGTAGTGGTAGCAAATAGATGTCTCTTAACTGGTACCAACACATTTTTCTTAAAATCGGTAATTGTGACTGTTTTGATTTTTTTAATATACACGTGTAAATGGCATAATTTCAACAAAAAATATCATTACATCCAAGTGGTTGGGAAAGAGTCAATAAAAATACAGAAGTGGAAGGAGGCCACAAAGAGGTTTCAAAAAATTTTCTGATATACAGGATAGGTAAATAACTATATTTTTTAGATAATAAATAATAAAGAATTATTCATGTGGTAAATCCCAAAAATGAAAAGGAAAAATTTAGAGCATGCATTTAGACAATATTAATAAATTTGTTTTTTGAACATGTGTAAGCAATTTGCAAAAGTATGTTCCCTATTGAAGAGTGCTAAAAATGTTTTTATTTTTTTGTTTACATATAAAAAACAAAATACAACTTATTTTAATTTCACGAAAATAAATATTTCTTTATTCATCAGTATTTGGGTTGCCAGCAACAATATAACTTTCAATTTGGGAATTATTTGAACCTCTAAGAATTCTGAAGTAACCTTTTTCTCCCCAACCGGTTCCCCAGGAGTTGGCAATCAGCCAGTATGGAGTACCATTGTCGACACCCCATCCAATTATTTTAACTACATGATTTCCTACGTACTTTCCGCTTGTGTGTCGATAAACACCTAAAAAAAAATAAAAATAATAATAATAATAATAATAAAGATATTGAGATATTGAGTCCGTTGTCGAGAACGAGAAATGCCGGGTTTACTGGAACTACTCGTTCCCGACGGTCAGGCTAATTCAAGTCAACAAGCCTGACATAGTCCTCCTCGATCATCAACTGAAGGTGATGTATGTCATCGAGTTCTCGGCACCTACGGAGAAAAACATCACCTTGAAGAAGGAGGAGAAACGGACCAAATACCGCAAACTCCGGTACGAGCTCCAACTGCTGTATCCAGGCTACTCGATAAAAATGGTCGTCCTAATAATCGGTGTACTCGGAGGGATAAAGCCTACGCTGCTCTTGGAACTAAAGATCATACCGGCCTGCCAAAAGTCAGCCGAATGGTTGGCAGGCCAAATGCAGAAGGCGGCCATTCTGGGATCTCTCCGTATGTTTATGGCACACGATTATGGTATCTACAGTCACTAACCGTGCGGGATGTGGAAAGTGGCTGTAGTTAATGCATCGACGCGACTCCCGTGAGGCATCGGAGGCCACGGGAGGACTGTCCGACATCGGATATTTCGAAAAATAATAATAATAGTAATAATAATAATACTACAAAAGCTTACTAGTTACATTTTGAACCTGTAATTCTCTCAAATAATGTTAAAAGTATTTTGAAAGTTTTAGAAAGAAGCAAAACGTCTTTAAGGTGCTCCTCAAGGAAGTGCCCTGAACCTCTTTTACTCAATTCAGTTTAATTTAAACAGTTTATTGACATTAAAAATATAACAGCGTCCTCGCCGGACACTCAGCCCATTACCAGCCGAACATCCACGTCACCTAGACGCCGCCGTGGCAATTGAAGGGCTGGGAGGGGATGAGACCGGTTTAGATTAAAACATTGACATTAAAATACACTTCCTATTTCTATAAAAACAAATATCTATATAAATAAAACAAACAGAATGAAGTACCCACTTGAAATAAGTGTAAACGGTATATAAATAATTAAAATAATACAAATGTGTAAAAAATTTGTATATTTAAAAATTTGAAATTTTGATTGTTCCAATAGGAAAAACACTTACTGTAAAAAACCCGTTAAAAACACTTCAAAAATCAGAGCGGGAATGTCAGCTCCGCTTAATTTTTACTTAAAAAAAAATTATGATTATTACAAAGGTTATTATTTTAAGAATATGTTTATTATTAACTACATAAATTTTTAAGAAAGAATTTTGAATTGACAAAAAAATAACAAACAAGAAAGAAGAAGCAGAAAATTAATTTAGAGTAATTTTGAATTTTAAGAGCCAGGTCTAAATTGGTTGTGTAAAAATGGGTAACGCCTGATATGGTAATTTGTGTTGCAAAAAGGCGCGTTATGCTCTCTAATTTGTGTAATGTTGGTTGTTAGAAGACTGTCACCCAGTTTTCAAACTTGAAGAATTTTTGAGAAATTTCTTTGACGTAGTATACCAGTGGGGTTATGCCGTTGCAAAGTTCGTATAAGTCTCTTAAGTCTATCTGAATTTGAGATGAGGCGTAAGTACAGCTGATTCGCCGCTTGAGCACTTCAGCTGTAGCTGTACATGGCCATATCATCAGCATACATAGCCAGTTTCGTATTAAGGAAAGTCGGAGACGTACAAATTGGAAGGACCGACCCCTGCGGGACGCCCGCAATGTTGATAGTATGTTGTTCACTCTAACCTGAAGCATCCTATCGTTCAGATAGGATGCTTCAGAGTTTGATTATATATTCAGGAAAGTTGAACCTCCTTTACTGAATGCCTTTGAACACACCAGTAGAATCCACGCTGCAATTATGCCTTTATAATAATTAGCTTTCATTGTAATTATTAATTACTATTTGGTAAACTTACCATTTGCATAATTGTAAAAATCTTCGTAGACTTCCATGAGAGCTACTACAGGTCCATTGATAACAATTTCATGCTGTATTTGTTCAATGGTATTGGTGACCTCGAAAGTAGCAATACCATGGCGGATGTCAGAATTCCAGTCTTTACCATAGCCTCCTACACATCTCTCATTACATTGTGGAGTGTTACCATCTATAGCGGTGTATGGTCTGCAACCCTAACAACAGATAACTTAGTTTAGACATGCTGTCTGATTTATGGAAGCTATGTGACATGTCATGTTTAACATCTGTTGCACAGAGAAATGTTTATAGTTGACTGCGTGACTGTGGAAAAGAATTGGAAATCATGTAATGATGTATCTTAATAAAGACTAAGTTTGCTTCACTCTTACTGAAACGGTTTTGAATGACCTTTTTTAATTACTTACCAAATTACTTCCGTAATCTCCACCGGATGGGATGCCAGTCCTTTGCCAGTAATTGAAAGGTTCAATCACGTATCCACCACCGCAATCACCACAAGAGCTACAGCAAGATACCAACTCTTCAGGAGAGAATGTGAATTGCTTCTGTCCATCAGTAAAGATACAAAGTCTGTCACTCATTACCTCAACTGCAGCAAATGCCTAATAAAACAAAGTATTTTATTCCTTTGTCAGAATTGAGAGCTAACATTGCTTACCCAGCAAGATCCACATTGTCCCTGATTTCTAATGGTCCTAATTGAACTGCATTTAGGCCATACTTGACGAGAATCGAACTCTACTGGAATACCGTCTCTGACTGTATGAACCATAAGTGGCAATTTCTGTTCGGGATCACGTGAAATACCAATGACCCCTACCAAGGCATTTAGTTGTTCTGTTGAGTAGTTGTCAAAATTATTCCTAGCTGTCCAAGTCGTGGCCTTTTCGTTTATGGATTTTATGAATTCTTCAGAAAGTATGGAAGAGCGGCAAAGGACTACGCTTAATGCGCTGGCAACAACCGTGATGACAAAAATTGTCTTCATTTTCAGTCAGCTGAAAAATAGGAAAACAAAAATAGTTTACATCTCTACTTCAAGAAAGGTCCAAGTTGTATAAGGTGCCAGTCGAGGATAATACAGAAAATACTTCCACACATGGTACTATGCATTTTATTGGATATTTCTTTATTGTTTATATTTCTTAGATTTAGTAAACCTGATAGCCTTGATACTGGTTGACGTAGTGCATGGATTTTCTGCAGGATACTATTGATATACAAATGTCTAAAAACATAAGGCACCGTAAGAAAAGTGAGCGAAATCATATTTCGAGAGGCACTTGACTTTTCCCTAGAACCGCAATACCCCACAGGATTTTTCCCGGAACTTTCCCCTGGATGAAATAGGGGAATATTCAGTTTTTAATTCTTAAAGTGCTATAATGTCTCGGTTCGCATGGGAGATGGGGTTGATTTTTTTCGGGCGTTCAAATAAAAGAAGTTCCAACCCCTATCTACAATAGGGGTTGAACATTGAATTTCTTGTACCTTTACATTTATTTTCAATACAAAATGCTCGGCGTCGATTCATTATAAATAAGACATTTGTCTCAATAATACGATACTGCGAGCGTTTACAACTTATAAGCAGAGATGGCAAAAATGCGCCGCAGGACATAGGCGTACGCACCATAATATGTATAAGAAAATAAATTAACTAGTAATAAAAGCAATAAACTGTTACAATTTATAACAATGTATGCACAATTCACCCTCTTAACTAGCTTGGTTATCACAACTTGGAAAAGATGTGTAAAAACTTTGCAGCATTATGTATGCTTCTATAGTTGTCTCCGAGAGTAATGTTCGACGTGGTGAAAAAATATGCATATATTTTGAGAACGACCGTCTTTGAACTCTACAGATCTGCAGATGCACCGTCAGTACCATCACAAATTTGTTTTAATCTGATAAAACCGGTGTCTTGCTTTGACACACGTGCGAACTTTTCTCCAACGGGCTCATTTTTTGCGTCACCTATAGAATGTAGCAGTCGATTTACTTCGTCCACTATTTGCAGTGACTCCGCTAACGACAACGTACTGTTTTGTAAGTTTTGTATGGCGTCATGTAATCCATTATAGTTTTTGTGAATAGTTTCTAAAACTGTTTCAACAGAAACATCTTCGAATTTTGTCTGACTTTCCTTAATAGCTGCAGCCTAGTCAGGATTGAATTGTAGTATCACAGTTTTATTTGTTGTAAATATTAAGCATAGTAAAATGCTGTATACAATCATGTTCCCCCACGTATAAAAATCGACTGTAGTGGTTCGGGAATAACAGGACACTTGCTCCGAAATACGCGAAGACGTTTAGGAGATTTAAGAAACACTTTTTTAGTACTTGTTATTAATGCATCTACCTCTGGAAAACATTGTCGAATAGTTTCTGCCACAAGGTGTAAAGCATGTACTTTACACGTAACATGTACTAACCTTCAATCGTGTTCTTGATGTGAACGGCCTACTAAACGCATTGTTGTGGCACCATCGGTCACAAACATCACCACTTGACTTTTTGACAAGTCAAATTTTTCTAACGTCTCCAGCACCACCCGCGTAATTGTTTGGCCAGTACACTCAGTTAGTTGTTTGCTAGCTAGTAATAGTGGAAATGTTGGTTTAAGAGGCTCCAGTGGACACGTACTATAACATTTACTATAGAATTTTGTTTACAATCTGTCGTCTCGTCAACACATAACCACAGCCGTGTATTTTTTAGTACACACTTGATCTTATTTACAATGTTTTCGCTTACAATTGGTACATATTTACGCAACGTTGTGTGACTTGGTAACGTCACCTTGGAACTGTATTTATTCCAGAACTCCTGAAATGGTTGTTTATCGAGTATGTGCAGTGGAACATCGCAGGCAATCAGCATTAAGAGTAAATCGACCATAAACTGTGTCGTGTCGAAGGCACGCCATTTTTTTTAGTTTTATGTTGCACAGAATTTACGTAACGTTTACAGTCACGTTTTGTCCCAGCACATCAGGTCAGTCTCGCACTCCTTACAAATTATTATAGCACCACTGTAGAAAAAAATCCGGGAATTCACTGACAAATTTATTCATTTTGTCAGCGTATGGCCGTTCTTTACCCCTTGGCCAGGTCTGACATACTTTATTATTAAATTAATATCAAGAATAAAATACAAAAAATAAAATTATCAACAACACAACAGAGAAATAAATTACGTTATTGACACCTCGTGGCATAACAGTGGACTAAAATAGTAAACAAGTCTCACTTACGTACTTGGGTATTTCTCTATCTGGCACCGCCCATGATTTGCGGATCGAAATGCCAACTCTACTTATAAGTCGATTTCATTATTGCTGTAAATATTTACATTATTAACTGTGCTTATCAAAGCAATACTTTGTTCTTTATTCATTAGATTTTTTTATTTTCGTTTTAAAAACTGCACTTTTCTGCGCAAAACCTTGTTTTTTTTTCCTTTGAATTTTTGGCATGGCAGTTAAGTTTTTAAATGTTAATGGGGAGATAGTGCCTCACACCTTTGTTGCAGTTATTCTCCTTATTATTAAGTAACGTATTACCAAAAATAATATTAATATTAATGACCAAATGTCTCGCATCTAACAAGTAAAATCTCATAAATTGTACAACATTCTGCTTACCTATCGTTTGTAACCCGATACTAGTTTAACTATTCTAATAAATTTGAATGACTTTTCAGTATATATAGAAACATTTATCATATCACAAAATCTGCAACGTCGTTCATTTTTCTTTCAATTTTGATTACAATAATTAATTAATTTAAACAATGTACTGCTATCAATCCGATATAATTAGGAAATCTATTATAAGGTGCGCATCTAAAATGTTTACCAAATTCGTCAAAAATTCAACGATCGATTTCTCAAATTCTGCTGAAGCTCTTTTAAACTCTGTTATTGCACTGTCTGGCAAATTTTAAACCGTTAACTGAATTAAAAACACGATTTTTTAAATACACTTTTCTACATTTTAAACTGTCTTAGATGAAACATTTTCAAAATATACTAAGAAAAAGTTTTGTAAATTTAAAATTCAAAGGAATATTCCCGGAAAATTTGCAAATAAATGAAAACCTCTCGAGGTAAATTGTCAGTTCTGGGGCTACATTTACCAAATGTGTTACCAGATGTATTGAAAGTAAAACACTTTTAACCGATCGGTAGACAGATATTGGAAAAAATTTCTAAAATAAATTAAAAGCTTATCTCCATAAAAAATCTCGTATTTTATTTACGTCTGATTTTCGTACATATTGCAGTCACAGATTTTCATCAGATAGCTGTCAGAATAGCTTATTTATGACTTGATTTGTAAATGTCTAGATTGAATTGGAATCGCGTAATGTAACTAGCAATTATGATTTATTTGAATTAAAATTATTAATAAAAAATTTATAACAAATAATTTGTAGGATTGTATTTTATAGATAGATTATCAGACAATTTAAGTGTGCCATTATGTTAAACGATTTCTATCTAATAAATTATTGTGCAATATTCAATAGACAGATTTTTGTACTGTTCTGTTGGAATCCCCTTTGTAATAAATTCAGATCTTAAATATTTCTATCTATGGTAAAAAATATAAAAACAGTTGTTTCTTTGTTTCTGTTTTTATTTAAATTAAGTAAAAAGAGGTTAACATTCATATAAGGCTGCTAAGAAAATACGGTTAACCTTTATTTATTTTTAAATACTAAAAATAAATCTAAGGCGGCGTGGAATAATTAACAATACGCTTCAAAATAAAAATTATTATATTAATGAATAAATCTGCAAATCGTTTCTATGTATGATGGTCGGAAAGTGTACTTACTGTCACCGGCATTCACCTTGACCGCGAAACTTTTTCCAGTCCAGTCTATTATTAGCATTCGAGTTGTGTACACGTTAAGTCACTTGGGCGTATTGCATATTGTTTTTGTGTTTTTATTTTATTTGTTGTACTGTATTGTTGATATTAATTTAATAATAAAGCATGGCAGACGTACGCAGGTGTAGAAAACGGCCATTTGCTGACAAAGTGAATAAATTCATAGGTGAATTCTCGGATTTATTCTAGTATGGTGCTAAAATAATTTGTAAAGTGTGCGAGAAAGATTTGATGTGCTGGGATAAGCGTGATTGTGGACTTCACGTAAATAGTGTACATCATAAAAATAAAAGAATTCAACATCTCTTTCTGGAGAAAGGATGTTGAAGGTCAGCTCGTAGTTGGTCATGGTAGGCATATTATCTGAGGGCATTCCCAGGATGCTGTGATTCCCTCTGTCATCCAGCAACCTGTTCAGCTCTGTGATACTAGTCTGCGGCATATTAATGGCCGCTTGTTGCAGTTTGTAGGTTGCCCACCTGGCCTCTCTCCCCAGATATATATGAAGAGTGGGTAAATCTACGAGCATTTCCATTGCAGCTGACGGTGTGGTGCTAATTGCTCCCGTTACCGTTATGCATTCTAATCTCTGCAGTCCAGAGAGTTTGGATTTGGCCGTCCGTTGTGATCCTTTCGGCCACCAAACAATGGATCCGTATGTTATCATTGATCTGATGATCGTGATATAGATCCAGTAAATTTGTTGCGGACCCATGCCCCAGGATTTGCCACAAATACGACGGCATGTCCATAAGGACAGCTTTGCTTTGTGAATTACTTTTTTCCAGATGCCTTCGACAACACAGTTTATGTTTGATTTACTATTAAAGCTGATTGCCTGTAATGTTCCGCTGCACATACTCGATAAACAACCATTTCGAGAGTTCTGGAATAAATTTCCAACTATGTTTATGAATCCGGTTTGTGAAAAATATAATAAATAATTTAAAAAATTCTAATTCTGATTTAAATGGTTTTAGTTTACAAAAATCTCTAATATAAAAAATTACAGACGGATGTCATTGTTATTCATACAATCAAAAAATGTAGAACGAGTTATAGAATAATCGATTTCATTATTAAATATGATAATATAATGCATAATGTGCAACATGGGTTTAGAGAGAAAATGTATATCCAAACTGCAATATTTAGCTTGACAAATACATTGTACGAAAACCTTGATAAAAACAAAATACCGTCGAACTGAATTAAGCAAAGCTTTCGATTTAGTTGACCATTAAATACTATTAGGAAAATTGAGTGAATTGAGAGGAAAAATGAATGCCATAGCAGATATATCTTTAAGGAAGGTCCTAGTTAGTCGAAATTGACAAAATGAGATCTGAACAATTAAATATTAGGTATGGGGTACCACAAGGATCCGTGCTTAGACCACTGTTAATTCTCTTATTCATAAATGATCTGCCTAATATTGCCGAGGGAAATTTGGTGATGTTTGCGGATGATAACAGTCTCTTGTGCTCTGATGATAATATAAATAACGTTGTGGAAAATACTCAACTACTTCTTAACAACACTATGGTTTAACAAATCTGAATTAATTTTAAATACTGATAAGAAGCTTTTTCTGAATTCTACCCCTCGTTTCAAAATAGTGAATGAATCATATAAGAAATAATGGAAAATAAATAGCAAGGGAAGTAAAATTTTCAGGAAATAATTTATAATGAGAATCACATATTGATGTTTTACGAGTATGTAATGAATTACCTCTAAAATATTATGCATTATATAGATTAAGGGAGTTAAGTAGTACAAAAATAATATTATCGTATTATTACGCTCAATTTTAGTGAAGAAACAGACACTTTAAAATTTTGTAGATAAATTATTCGTAATTATAACCTCTTTACAGATTAAAGGAAAAAATTGACAGATCATATTATACAAGGGGAAGCAAAATGATGTTCTGTGACCTAAGTTTAAATCACCCTGTGGAGTAATTAGGCAGCATAGAAATTTTAAAATATGGTTTACCATCAGCTACCTCCATTCTAAGCATTTTGTTTTTCGATTCATCTCAATAGGTTTTTTTAAGACATATTCAACACCCAAGGGAATTTAAGATTAGATTAAAATATCGAAAAATTGTATCATATTTATTATGAGACAAAAAAATTTAATGTCACGGCGTTAGTGCCAAATGAGCCATAATATGTATAAGAATATCAATTGTAGACCAGACAATAAGGGCTGTTTAAAAATAATGACTTTAAACTCAGTCATCAATTCAATACGATTTTTAGTGATTATGGCCACCACCCTCTATGTTCAGATTCAACTAAGATTTAGTTTGCAGATGCTATGTCTTCACCCATCAATGTTCGGTCGTTTTTCGACGACAATTGTTTCATCACAGCGGATTTTCGTCTGACAGTCGCACACTTTACATAACAACGCATCGCTGTTTCTGAAGACGCATACTGCTGCGCCATTTTTTACATCTACTAACGCACTATATCATACAGAAAGTTCTCGACGAATGTGCACATGTTAGAAATCATAGTACCGTTTTATTCTCACACAACTATATTTTCAACGACTAGTTTCAAAGTCAATCTGACCTCATCTTCAGATTAATAAATAAAGATTCACATCGCTAGTTAGAGTGTTCTCAAATTGAACAAACGATGAACTGCAGAGAGCAACGATGTAAACAAAGTAATTCTCTCTTACTAAAGAAAGAGAAAGTCGGGTAATCGCCTAGGGACGCAAACGATATTCGCCCTTCAACACTACATACATAAATAATTCTTTACCGGTCATCGGTGCCAATATAATTCTCAGCGGTTAACGACGGCTGGTGCCGGTTCTACATTCAAAAGATTAATTAATTAATATGTAAGTATACATTAAAAGATACTGCTAGAACACAAAATGGCATATCTACAAAAATAATTAAGGGCATGCTTATGGTTACTAGAAATCATTTTCTGGATATCGCAAATTCATCATTGCAGAATGGAATTTTCTCCAGTGACTGGAAAACATCATGTGTTGTACCTGTGCCCAAAGTATGTAAACTCATCTCTGTGAAGAACTAATAAATACTGTGCCAATATATGAAAAGCTCTTGGAAATTGTAGTAAAAATCCAACTTTTAAAATATTGTGATAAAATTAATGTAATAGTCTAAAATCAGTCTGGATTTCGTAAACAACCTTCTTGTGAATCGGTAATACGAAACATAAGTGATAAATGGGGTAAGGCAATTGATGACAATTGTTCTTGGATTTTCGAAAAGTTTTCGAAACTGTGAATAGAGAATTACTGGTAAGAAAACCTGAGAAAATTTATCGGATCAACTAGAAAATTTAAATGGTGTACCACAGGGTACGGTCTTAAGACCTATTTTGTTTTTATTATATATAATTGATATTGTAAAATATGTAAAAAGTGTAGTATCAGTCTGTTTGCTGATGATATTATGAATTATGAATTGGTTGTCTAATAATGATTTATATGTAAATATTAAGAAATATAAATATATGTTCATGGGAAATAATTGTAAATTAAACAGCATTCATAATTCATTAAATATATCGACAAATAAGAACACTCTGGAAAAAGTTACTGAAATGAAATATTTAGATCAAAGTTTAAAAGTCATGTAAATTTCATTATGAATAAAATGCCAAAGAGATATCACTTTTTGTATAGAGTGGGATCAACTCTTAGTATGTATACAAAATTGAATTTTATACAAGGTATTGATTGCGCTTCATTTAGAATTTTGTTCAACAGTTTTATTCAATATAAGTCAAAATCAAACACAACAAATACAAAAAATACAAAACCGAGCAATGAGAATTATACTGTAATAAATGTACACCTATAAAATTAATGTTAGAAGTTTTAAACTTCATGAATGTCATATTTCAGACTCAAATTTTTATCTACATAACGAAAAACAGATAGATTAAAGTATAATCATGATATCCCCAATTATCCAACTAGGAATAATACAGATTTTTACATTGAAACATTTATTAGGAGCAAAACTAATTATCCTCTTTTCTCTAAAGATTTAAAAATATTTATTGATATGCCAACACATCTAAAAATTTGTAATAACTTCAAAGCGTTTAAAAGACTTCTTTGTGAATATGTAAAAAATTGTCTTTAAGAAATGTAAATGTTCCATCTTTTGTTTAAAATAATTAATTACGTTAAGTTATGTGTCAATTTTATATAAATAGCTTGAGCTAAATAAAGATATGTGATTATTTTACACTGTCAAGAATTACAATTTAAATTGCCACTATAATATCACGCGTTCTTCGGAATATAGTATTAGATTTAAATCCGTCTCTGGGATGACATTCAAATTCTCTGTAGGTATGCATAAATTACATAATTTTTAGAAAAAGAATCCGATATTGAAATTGGGTAAAATTTCTGTGTTGCATTTCAATTGTTCAGTAATACACATGCAAACAGGATTAGCAGATGCATTCGTAGCTTTTGTAAAAATGCCTGGAATCATTTAAATGAATGGGTGTAATACCGACTTTTCTAAAGTGCGATAAAATTAAACGATTATGAGATAAAATTATTTTATCTTTGAGAACTAGTAAAATAATTTTATTAAATATTCACAATGCCCTATTAGGAAACTGGCGCACATAAACCTCTCTAGAATGTTACATTTTCATTCAAGTTTGCTAACTTTGTAGAAAAGTTAATGTGAAGGGGCAGCGACATGGTTTGAAGTTTTTCTATAGAGATCTTATGACATTAGGCCTTAATGCTTATTTACATACAGAGTGAAATACTCCAAATAAAAAATTCCCTGATAGTAAAATTAACACAAACAAAATGTTTAATATAAAAAATATTACGATGTTTTTGTTCGTCTGGCAACGTTGCCTTATACAGGGTGTCCCAGATTTAAACGGACATACTCTAGTGAAAGGTAGAGCACACTCAGCTGAGTTCAAAACACCCCTATACTTACCGTTGAATGTGAACCGTTTTTTTATGGTTTTTGACCAGAACTTTAGTCGGTCATATTTTTGAAATGACTGCACATATTTAGATAAAATTTGGTGTACATATTATATTCTTTTAGGTCAATAAATAGCTTAAGTAATATTGGAAAAATTCTAGTACCGACCTCCATTTTTTTTATATGGCTCTTAGGGTCGTTAACATCACACTGTATATTATTTTTTGGTAAATGTTAGCAAACTTTTAAAAAGCCTATGAAATAATGTCATAATATTTGATGGTACGTTTATGATTATTCTTCAATAAATTTTCAAAAGTATTGAAAGACCAAATTTGACATTCTACAAATAACAAAATCCAGTTGCTAACATCATTATTCTATTAATTTTAGCTAAATACCCCGCAGAAGAGGTTGTTATTTGTTTTTCTTTTGACATTCAGTGTTTTTCGTCCAAAATAAAGCACATTCCATTTATTTCACGAATAAAAAATAAGTAATAAAACGATGCGATTAACACATGACATTGTTGCATTAAAAATCCCAAGTAGGCACATGTCAAATGTGTAATTTTCCAAATAAGAATTGCGGTTCGCTCTTAGTAATTATTAGAATAAGTGATAAAAAACCAGTTATAAAACTAAAAATTTTAAGATGCCGTTTCAATTTAGTAATGAAGATTATGCGGATATTATTTTTGTGTATGGCTTTTGCGACGGAAATGGGAGAGCTAGTAAGTCAATATACTTGGTTCATCCGATGTAAAAAAATATACTAAATAACAAAAAATATTTCAGATAACGTTTCAATTAAAATTAAAATTTTCTTTCACGGGAGAATTCCTACCTAACATTTTGAAACATCTCTTGGGTAATCTCCAGGATTTCATTTCGGATTATTTCTTTTAAGACTAATAGAATTTGGTTTGTTAAAGTAGACCTTACTCTTAAGATAACTCCACAAAAAAAATCTAAAAGTGTGAAGTCAGGTGACCGTCATTTAATTGTCTCTCGTCCAGCGACCAGGAATAATGTGATTTAAGTAATCCTGAACGGTAACACACAGAAAGGTGGGGATGCTCCGTCTTGCTGAACAAAGCATTATTGGGAATATCGGGGTCGTTGTGATTTGGGCACAGCATGGCTAGAGTATGAACAGAATGGTCTCTGAGTACCTAGGTCCAAATACTTTTCACCTATTAATGTTCTATCAATGAAATAAGATTCTAAAATTCTATTCACAACCATGCCAACACAAGCATTCATCTTTTCTGTGCTAATGGAAATTATTGCAATTTCTTCTCACACTGTATAAGTAATTATTTAGAAACGCAATAGAAAAGTTCAAAGTGAATCAATAAAACAATATGTAAGTACAGTATACTCGAAATGAAATACCTATCAAAAATATGATCAACAATGCTAAAAATAAATCAAACCAAAATACAATCGTGACAATGCAAGATAATAAAGATAAAACTACCCAAAAGAATAATATAAACTATAAGCCTACTATATATAATATTTTACAGTTATAGTGAATTTGAGTACTGCATATAGTTTATTTAATAATTGATAACGAATATCAAATTGATACCACGACAGTATCAGAAAGAATTTAGATAACACACTAAAAAACAGGATGTAGCCAGAGTGTTTTAGATAAAGTTAAAATCGTGTAAAATATATTGGTTTTACCAACAGCTACAAAAAACACTTAACAAAAAATTTTGCGAGTGATTATTAGGATCTAATTTAGATAACTAAGAGCATCAATGGCTGATCATTCAGGAAGGGAAATAGGAATTTCTACGGCCACATATGTAAATTACCCTGCGTAGGTTTCGTGTCGCCTAATACACCGACAATTACGACGATTATTCTGACTGAATAGTCAGTCAGAGGGGTACTACTAGAACTCATACGGAAGGTAGCGATATTTAGTTCACCCCTTCAAGATGATTTTTGTTTTAGCAGGTGCATAGAGAAATCGATGGCATTCATCTTCATCTGAAAATTGAGGAGGATTTTCAGGTTTATAGGTATGAATTTGTCCGACGGTATAAAGTGGTTTAGGTAAATTCTTTTTATCCTTTTATCGAGCTGTAAGGCACCACTGATATCTGGTATACCTCATATAATAATAATAATAATAACAATCATAATAAATGGTCTTTATTTTCCAGTATTTTTGATACAAATCATATACATACATTAAAAAAAAACAATTTGGAAAAACGCCGAGGATTTGTGGCAGTCATCTGATATGACTGCCACAAAAACAGCCCTTGTTGTTAATCTTAAGCGCAAGAAAATATATAATAAAAAAAAAAAAATTTATACAAAAAAAATTTAAATAAAGATATGTTTCACTTTAGAAACTCGTATAAAAAAATATACGTATACATGTAGTTATTCACATATAAATTTAATTTAGGTGCAATTAATAAATAAATAATATTAAATTACCAACGTGTGACATTTTGTGCATTTAAAAGACATTTTTTATAACTATTTTTGTAGATAACTGGTGGCCTATCTTTTATTGAAGATGGTATCTAGTTATAGATTGTTGTTATCTGGTATGAAATAGAACGTTTAAACAACTTTGTACGGTGAAGAGGCGGTGTAAGTGTACCTTTAAAACGTACATTTATATTATGCACATCAGTTCGGTGTAAAATCTTCTTACTTAGGTATTTTGGGATTTTATTAATAACAATTTTATGGAATAAACAAGCAGCATGTAGCCGTCGTCGTCCAGACGTATTAAGCCATCCTATTTCACACAATGTATGAGAAATTTTTGTCTACGTCTTAATCCAAAAGTTAATCTAAGGCAGGACTTTTGTACAACTTGAACTTTACGGACATTCTCCGCATCTATACATGGGCCATATACAGTGTCAGCAAAATTAAACTTAGGCAATACCAACGATTCACATAAAATAGTTCTTACTTTTTTTACTGAGAACATGTCTATTAATGTAAATCATTTTTAGGTTCGTATAAACCAGTTGAATACATTTATTTACATGAGATTTAAATCTTAAGTTGGTATCAAAAATTAACCCTAAATTCTTAACCTGCTGAGTGGGAGTTATATTATGACGTTCTACATTAATTTGCACCATATCTGAAACCTATTATGTGTTGTTCAAATACAAGAACTGATGTTTTGGTAGCGTTAATATTTAACGAGTGAGCTCTAGATTTCTCAAGCAGTGAGTTAATATCACGATTTATGTTATCCATTGCTTCTACAATGTCTTGTAGATCAAAAGAGAGGCAGAGTTGTGTATCATCTGCATAAAATTGTATCTGGCAGTGTTCAATAACATTTGCAAAATTCGACGTATATAATGTGTCTAATAACGGGCCCAATATTGATCCCTGAGGAACACCAGATAATACATCAAGAGGAGCAGACAAAGCATTTTCAATTTTCACTTGTTGAGTCCTACCCGTTAAAGAACTATGAAAAAAATTAATCACTTCATTACTTAAGCCAATTAACTTTAAAACAGCTAGGAGTATTTCATGGTTTATAGTATCAAACGCCTTTGAAAAGTCAATAAGGACAAGTACGGTAGTCTTTTTTTTATCTGTTCCTCTCAAAATGTCATCTGTAATGTTTAATAGGGCCATTTCACAGTTGTGTAAGGAACAAAATCCTGATTGTATTTCAGGCAATATACTAAATTTTGCCACATGCTCACGCAGCTGCAACTCGATCTCTTTTCTAAAACTTTTGACAGGACTGGCAAGATACTTATAGGTCGTAGGTCTTTACATTCACTGGGGTCAATAATTTTTGGAATTGCCAACACAGTGGCTATCTTCCAAGCTTCTGGAAAGATATTGTTTTCTAAACAATAGTTTACAATATGGGTTATATATGGTAGAATATAAGGACAATACATTAATATTAATTTGATATTGTCCATCATGACCTTGAGCATTAGTTTATTGCATATAATATTTTTTGTGTCTTATACTCTGAACTAAGTCGAAATGTAAAAGTCTCCATATTTGGTTAACAAATTTATAATAATTTATGTATTTGTCAGAGATATTAAAGGAATACTGTTTACGTAGTAATTATTAAGACTATCAACATTTTTCAAATGATTAGGTATAAGCTTTTTCTTTTCTAATATTTAGAATTTAAGTCCCTCCATTTTTATTTGTGGCATTAACCCTTACCTATGGTCAAAATAACCTTTTTTTCTTTTACGCCAGCGTTGCTGCCAGGTCTTTAATTATTTTTTGGTAATCACCTGCCATTAGTTCCCTCATGGTTTTCCTGCCCGGCATGTCTGTGCTTCTTGCAGTGCAAAAATGGCGCTAATAAAGCAAGTTAGCTCTAAGTTGTTATATAGTAAATTATCTTAACGTCGTTCTTACCCATTTCTAAGCGTGTGATAAGTATTTTTGGGATTAAGGCATAACTTCCCATAGATCTGTGAAGTTACAGATATCCAGGAGAATTCTAAAATACAGCTGAAATGTGAACTCTTAATGCAAAGTATATAAATCTTCTGCAAAACATTATTTTAAACTAACAAATGTATAGAAAACTGCTACAGACGTAATCACTAAAATACTTCTCCAAGAACTTACTAATTTAGTTACAAGTCTTCATAGATTAAAAAGATGGTTGGTAGTTATCTTTATACTATTATTAAACATATGATTTCTGTAGTACTTACACTTATCGCATTATTGATATATTATTTAGATTCAGTAAAACTTCTTTATGTAACTTCGTTTAGTATTTGTCAACACTTTTATAAATACTCTAGACAACTATCTTTTTAACTCCTAAAGTGGCATATTTTATATAGATATTGCATACATCTACTTTTCTATAATCGCCACCAGCTTTGTATAAGAAACAGACATATACTTACTGTCACCGCCATTGTGATGATGATAAAAATAAAGTGAACAAAAATGTGAATTTAAGAGATCTTGGTCAATCTAATTATGCTACTTGTAGTTTAAAGCCACTAATAAAGTAATCACTTGTTTGTTGTTAGATTACTCGTAAATCACTCAAATGTGTATCCAAGAAAAAAGTTAGAATTTTTTTTTCTAAAAACTCATCATTTTTGGGGCGCGCTTGTTTTTTCGGCCTACAATGTCCATATTTTACCATGAACTGGTCTGCATTGCCAAATTTTGGTACCATAATGCTCTTAAAATCTACTGAAATATCACAATATTAACAGAAGTAAAGTATGAAAGCCTGCGACCCCTACACTTTGTATTAATATTATATCACGTTGCAAAGTGCACGAGAATTAAAACCATGCCGTCGGCATTTCCAGGTAGCGAAATTTTTCGCGCTTATGATAACATAAGGAGCAAGATGTGTTATCCATATCCGGCCTGCAACAGATTATCTAGAAATACATTGCATAGTTTATACACTTTATATTTTAAATATGAATTGTTACTGCTACAGAACATATTTTTTAAGATGTTGTTTGTGACTGACAATCGTAATTCTCAGTGAAGTTGATGTCTTTGCATAAGACTTCTCATAAGACGTTTTACTTCTTTAAGAAATCTCTTTAGCACTTCTTGTAGAGTTTTTTGGTTTATTGGGTTTACTGTTTATATTTTTATATCTTTTTGTATATTCAATTTTTCTCTGCTTGTATGTTTATACTACATGATAATAAGTATTGTGTAATAAGTACCTCATATATTTAATCTACTTTCTTTCTTTCTGATCATACTACGTAATCTGGCGCCCACTTTTCCGAACCCACCCTGCTCTTCTCGAAACACAAAACCAGCTAAATGAATGCTCTTTTTTGTGAACCCATAACTTTAGGGCATATTTAACACCGGATAGATTTGTAAAAATTTAGTATTCACTAGCCTACAATAACCATAACATCCACAAATCAATTATCCTAAAAAATAAATAAGGAGGGCTGTAGCAACGTAAATATTTTTTTCCTTATCAGCCAATTAAATATTTAAAACGTTACTTTTCTTTTATTTATGCACGTTTCTTTTACACATAAATCTTAGAAACGCCAGATAGATGTTATACGGTAATATTAAGATCAGTTTAAATTAATAACATTTGCATGTACCTACACAAGCGGAATTGTCTCTATAGCCCCTTTCTTGCGATGAAAACATTTACAAATCTCATAATCTTTATATATTTTCCCTTATTTACAATATCTAAGAAATATCTCTATCCCAAATTAACATGTATTTTTCCTTTGTATAGAGATCGATCGCAGTCAAAGCACTGTAACTTTGATTTTCATATTCCATTCCATTAGAAAATATGTATTTGTCATTGCTCAGCTTGAAAGAGTTTGACTTTAGGGGCAATGATTTATGATGAAAAAGACTTAACGAACAGGAAATGTTACTCACCTGTGAAGATTTATTATATTTAGGTGGCACTAATAGATGCTCACTTGTTGTTATATTTGTTTTGAAGAAATCAGATTAGATTGCAAGGGAAACTGAGCTATATTGGAAATATAGTGTTTCAGGTTTTAGTAGTAAGACAATAATATATTTCTTGTAACGCCATATCCTAAAATTACATTTATTGGACAGTTTCAATGAATCAACACAATGTCATTATTGACAAGTGAAAAATAAAGAAAAAGTGTGAAATAAAGAAATATTATTTAACAGTGTGAAATAAAACTTAATAGTCAACAGACAACAAATTAAAGTTCTTACATCAACTATTTATTAATTATTAACAAATTTCATGACAAATTTTTCATAATTTAACGAAAATTTATATGAATAGTGCTGCTACTAACATTATTTATATTTATTCCTGGAATTATGGGTTCAGATGTGCGAAAAATATTTGATTCATTTATATTAATATGGTGGATGGTCTGATTTTCACCAACGGCTACATCGGCAGACATAGTCATTTCTGTAGTATGTTTGAAAATATCTGTTTTGAAATTTCCTTTTTGTTCTAGATGCTATCTTCTATATATCCCTCAGCAACTGTTGAGGATTTCCATCCCTCATGACGCTTTAAGGTAAGAATATCAGCTCCAAAGCCAGCTAATAGTAATGCCGAAGATCTCCTAAAGCTGTGATCCGTATATTGCTCAGGATTAGATAAGTTAAGGTATTTAGCTATAATACTTGGTATTTTTGAAAATGTGTTAATACCAACTCGTTGGACCGTATATTTGTCTCCTCAATATAGAAGAAAAACCCCTTTGTGATTCACACTAGTAAGGTGAATAGCTGCATATTTATCATAAATATTTAGTGCGAGCGCTGCCGAAGATTTCGGCCAACCTCCCTGGGTCCTGGCTGATGAACCCTGCTGACTAGGGCCTCTTCTGGCGCTCTTCTGTCTTCGTCTTCTTGTTTCGCCAGGTCCCTGAAGATGTCAGCGTTTCTAACGTACCATGGTGCGCTCACCGCCGTCCTGATGGCCACGTTTTCCACGGCTTGGATCTTCTTCAGATAGGTCTTCGCTTGGTATCCCCATGCTACGGAGGCGTAGGTCAGCTGTGGTCTGATGAGGGCTTTGACTAGCAGAATCTTGTTCCTCAGACTGAGCCTGCTCTGGTTCCCTACCATTGGGTAGATGAGAGCTCTTGTCCGCTTAGCCTTTACCACGATGGCTTCGGTGTTCTGTCTCCATGTCAGTCCTTTGTCCATGATTACGCCAAGGTATTTGACGGAATCGTGCCATTGGATGTCTTCACCAAACATGGAAACGTGTCTTGTGGGGGTTTCCTTGCGTCATTTCCTGAAGAGAATCGTCTGGCTTTTCTCCGCGTTGACTGCGACTTTCCACTTGATACACCATTCTTCCAGAAGAGAGGCTGCCTCTTGGAGTCTTCTGGTGGCTGTTCTCGCTCTCCAGGATCTGGCCGTGAGGGCCGTGTCGTCCGCGTAGAGTGCCATAGCGGTGCCTTCAGCCCTTGGGAGATCAGATATGAAGGCAGCGAACAGATGGGGTGACAGCACAGAGCCTTGGGGGACTCCGGCTTCCATCGGTCGATAAGTGGACACACAGTTCCTGATCTTCACTCGCATCTGTCTCCCGTGCAGGTATGATCTAACTAGTTTGACGAAGACAAGCGCCAGCCAAGCTCATTATTAATACAACTTTCAACATTAAAAACTTTTCATCTGGTGCTTCTAGTAAAAAACGTTCGACATCTGCTCTGTCAAAAACTTTAGATTTCTTTGCCCTATACCCAGTGGATTGTCCTTTCAAAAGAGCTTTTACTCTTTGATAATTGGATACATCTACATTATTTTTTTACATTCAAAACTGCTTTAAGCATCGAAAACTTGGACCAGAGACTTGAACATTTTAAAGTTTTTGCTTTTTCAGATAGATAAGTCAAAATAATCGACTCATGTGTTACTCACAGTTTTCTGCTTACACCATTGCATAAATAAATCATAATTTCTTTTTCGTACAATTTTCTAGATTTCGCTGTTAATAAATCTAAAGTTACAGCAATTGCCTGCTCCCTGATTTCAGGAGGAGCTACCAGGAATAAAATTTTCCTCTTTATCACTCATTTTGTTCCAAATAATAATTATTTTAAAGTAGAATGTGTCAAATGTGACGTTTAAGTCGTTCAATATTTTTAGTTGTTTTATTATTGGTTTCTATGGAAACAGCAATAGAATTTAGTCATTACGACAAGGTAACTTTGTCAATTTTTCGTATTTTTACAAATTATACTGTTTTCTAATTTCGAATGGCGATACAAAAAAATTTTGTATATATCTCGAGACTAAAATCTGTTTTTTTGTACTCGTGTGGTTTATAGCACTCGCCTTGGCTCGATATAAACGCCCCACTTGTAAAAAAAAACCGTTTTAGCCACTTTATATAAAATACTATTTTTTTATAATAATAAAAACTATAATTTATTTTCAAGAATATGAAATTTACATTGAAATTTTACATCGAAATCCGCATTAGTATATGAGTACCATTTTTGGAAATAAGTAGAGGAAACTCATTGAGGTCCGTAGACTAGTTAGTGGCAAATTACCTTTAAATATTTTTAGGTAGCAGAAAAAGTCATGTTAAATGTAAAAATGTGTATACATAATACTTTACACGTATAATTTTTATGAATTATTCTAGGTGCTTTAGATGATTTTCCCTTTATACCGCTGCTATCCGTATTGAATGTGAAATTCTATCAAAGAATAATAAATTGCTTTTAATTGAGGAAGATCTAGAATTTGTTTCAGTTGTTTAAATTTATTGACTTTAATTTATTTACTAATAAATTTAGTATGAACATCCCACTTTAAATGTTGGTTAATTATTTTCCTAAGTATTTCAAATAATTAACTTCGATAATCACAGTGAGTGATAAGTATATCCCTCTGGTGGTCAGTGCTACTACCCGTCAGACATCATTGATGTCTTAGTGCGCCCGTTTTCGTGTGGCGCACACTGTATAATAAACAGGAATATTTGAGCAAAGCATGTCACTGTGTGGTTGATAATATTTTGATACATAAATCATATGCAGACTTTTGGTACAGTCTTATCTTGAGGATAGATCCCAGTTTGTAGATTATCACAACTTAAAGCCAAATTTAATCTGCACAAATATTGGCGTACGTTCAGTATTAAGTCCAATACTATTCCTTATTTACATCAATGATTTACCAAAATGTACATCTGTACATCGCTCTTATGAAATTAGTTCTTTGTTATTTTTATTATCTTGTTTGATGAAGTTGAAATAAATTTAAAGTTGTGAAAAAATTTTGTATTTCCTTTTATTTCTAATACTGAACCGACAATTGATGATTGCTTTCAAAGTAATCAGTTAGTATTAAATAATTAAAAACAATATCAATAGTTTTTAGTCTAATGTATCATAGAGTGAACTTTAATTTGTCTGAAAATATAAAATTTGTAATGGTCTATTTATATTATATAATTTATCTTGGGAAATACATAAAAACCATGTCTGTAAAAAAATTTCCAGTGTCATTTTTTTAATACACAGTCTGGCAAAAGTGTATCTTAGCCAACATTTCTACGCGTATGTTTATTTATGAAATAAATATAGTTTAAAAAAAACTAAAAGACACGCTTTTAAAGCACATCAAACTAAAAAAGTGAAAAATAATTATTAATATAAACTGAAAACAATAATGAATGAAAAGTACTAGTATTATTGTGAAAAAAGCGTGGGTTGCTCGATATACGAAAAATATGGCACAAAGCGCCCCACGCTTTTTTCACAATAATACTAGTATTTTTCGTTCATTATTGTTTTCAGTTTATATTAATAATTATTTTTAATTTTTAGTTTGATGTGCTTTAAAAGCGTGTTTTTTAGTTTTTTTAAACTATATTTATTTTTCACTTTTTAGTTTGATGTGCTATGAAAGCGTGTTTTGTAGTTTTTTTAAACTATATTCATATTGCTTATTGATGCTGATATTATAACATATTACGATCCAACAGATATTTCTGAAAAAAAAAATATTTTTTTTATTTCAGCCATGGGATTTGAACTCACGCCCGAGGAGTCCGTCGTTTCGCGTCGACTAAGACTTGCCCGCTCGGCCAACGACCGAACTGAGAATCACGGAATATACTTACAATATTAAGCCTCTTGCTCTCACGCAGAGGATATGTGAGGAAAGGACTGGCGATCCTGATCAGGATGATGATATAAACTTATCAAATTATTGTATTGTTACCGGTTCTTCGTAAGTGTACAAAGTTTCAATTAAATCTGTCCGTTTAAAGTGGGACAAAATCGAGTCCAAAGAGTCGGTTACAAACAGACAAACAAACAAACATACAAGTGAAGCTAATAAAAGCGTGTTAAAAAAGAAGCTGTAGGAGTTACAGCAGAATTAGGTTATATCGTATTACTGATTGCATAACTATTATCGACAGTTAGCATAAAAATTGTTAACGTCATTATGAACAATAGTTATTTTTAGTTTGATATAAAATAGACGCATATTTCTAAAACATAAGGATCCTTTATAATCTCAATAATATTGGTGGTAATTTGGAAAAAAAAAATCTTATGAAGTGGGCCATCCTGTATACACAAGATTGCATCAATTTATTACTGCTGTTAATTTGGTTGACATTTATTTCTATATTTACATTTTGAACTGTAATTTAAAAGAAACGTTTTTAGGTCTTTGCAATATAGGCCTTTGTACTTTTGATTTGATTGATATTTAAGCCATGAAAAGTTCTAGATATATATTATTTATAGATGGCCTATATGCTTGACCATTTGGAATTTTATTATATCAATATCTCGAACATAATAACAATTTATTTTAGGGATAAGTTTTCTTTATGTTTTCTTGAAGTAGGATATCCCCTGGTAGTTTAACTTTCTTTAAACAGTTCACAGGCATTCTTTATCGATAAAAAAATATCATCAGGAATAAAAAAGAAACCAATATAAAGGTTGTTGTGGTATTTTAAATTAAGTTTTAAAATTTTTTGCTGCTACTTGTGACTAAACATTATTGTTTGTTCACTACGCATCGCAAGTTTCTCTTGGGATAAAGTCAGTTAAAATAAACAGTAAAAGAAAATCATGTAACAAATTTTAGTAAGCTATAACTAAGCCTGGCCAAGCGGTGGTAGATTCAGGCCTCAGTTATACTTCTAGGTGGCAGGCGGCGAGTGACGGGTGATAGGCGACAGGCGATGTCACTTGTAGCTGTGGCGCATTGTTTTAAATGATATCGTTTATAGTATGATCAGGTGACAGAAAACAGCACGGTGACATCGCCAGTACGCCACCCGTATCTGTGAAATGCTACAGATTCGAGTGACAACACTTCTACTGAAAACGTGTAAAATTTATATGCAATGTCAAAATACGTAATTTCTAGAGAGTATCGTGAGGTTCTAATAAGTGAAGTGCAGACAAGACCTGCAATTTGGAATGATGCGGATCCAAACCACAAAAATTATGTCTGCCATGTAGTTCATGTACCGGGTGAATACAGTACCTACCTTCTCCTTCTTCTTGCTGGAACCTCATCACCATCTAACATTAATAACATACGACGCGTTCTGAACGCCATCTGAATTGACACTGAAATCGCCCTCTTGCCTTCCTGCATGCGTATCTACACCCCAATAAAGTATAAATACCTCATCAACTGACGCCTGCCGCCCATCACCCATCACCCGTCACCCGCCGCCTGCCACCTAGAAGTATAACTGAGGCCTCAGGGTTGGGCGTAATACCAGTGCCATCGCGCGCTTGTTTACGATGACGATGACATTACACACTTTAGTTGTTATCTGTCGGTCGATGCATAGAGTACTAATAAATAATAAATAATGTTGAGCGTAAAGAGTAGAAAACGACCGTACGCTGATAAAGTGAATAAATTTATCGGTGAATTTACGGATTTATTCTATGATGGATGTAAAATAATTTGTAAAGTTTGTGATCAAGACTTAATGTGCTGGAATAAATACGGCTGCAAAATTCATGTCAATAGTAACCGGCATAAAAATAAAAAAATGGCGTGTCTTCTTTGGAACCTCAGTTTATGTTTGATTTATTGTTAATGCTGATTGCTTGTGATGTTCCTCTGCGCATATTGGATAAACCAGCATTTCGGGAGTTCTGGAATAAATACAATTCCCAGGTGAATTTACCAAGTCGTTCACCGTTACGTAGATGTGTACCAAGTGTTCGTGAGGACATTGTAAATAGGATTAAATGTGCATTAAAAAATACACGGCTATGGTTATGTGTTGACAAGACGACAGATTGTAAAAAAAATTCTGTTTTAAATGTTATAGTACGTGTACTCGACGCTCTTAAACCAACATTTCCACTTTTACTAGCTAGCAAAGGCCTAACTGCGTGTACTGGCGAAACAATTACGCGGGTGGTATTGGAGACTTTCGAAAAATTTTAACTGTCAACAAGTCAAGCGTTGATGTTTGTGACCTACGGTGCTGCGACAATGCGTTTGGTGGGCCGTTTTCTTCGAAGAGACGATTGTAGGTTTTTACATGTTATGTGTAAAGTGCATGCCTTCCATCTTGTAGCAGAATCGATTCAAAAATGTTTTCCAGAGGTAGATGCATTAATAGCAAATACAAAAAAAAGTATTTCTCAAATCTCCTAAACAGTTTCGAGCATTTCACACACTGTGTCCTGGTATTCCGGAACCACCAGAGCCGATTCTTACACGTTGTGAAACGTGGTTGAAGGCAGCTTTTTATTATGCTGAATATTTTCAACAAATGAAAGCTGTGATACTACAGTTCAACCCTAACGAGGCTGCAGCTATTAAGGAAAGCCAGACAAGCTTTCAAGATGTTTCCCTTGAAACATATTTAAAAACTATTTATAACAATTATAGAGGACTACACGACGCAATAGAAAAATTGCAAAATACTTCGTTGTCGTTAGTGGAATCGCTACAAATAGTGGACGACGTAAATACACAGCTACAGACTATAAATGACGCAAAAAATAAGCCCGTTATTGAAATATTCGAGAGTGTATTATGGAAAGATCCTGATTTTACCAAATTAAGACAAATTTGTGATGGTGCATCTACAGCTGCGTTAAGTGAGTTCACAGAGTGTTTTACTTATGCCTGTATTACTTCCGTAGATGTCGAACGGTCTTTTTCAAAATACAAACATATTTTCTCACCACAGCGAACATCGCTTACTGAGACAACTGTAGAAACATATCTGATGCTACACAGTTATTATAGAAATGCTCCTGTTTGTGATAACGACAACCAAGCTACTTCATAAATCTGCTTAAGAAGGTGAGTTTTATACATATTTTTATAATGTGTACCAGTATTAATAAAATTTATTTCCATTTATTTTATTTATTTATTTATTTATTATTAGTTATCACTTGGATATACAATGTACATATGTGAACGTCATTTAACAGTTTAATAATAATGTGCAGCACTAAGCTTACAAAATATAAAGAAATACATAAAAAAGAACTTAAAGCGAACGAAATAGCACAAAAACATACATCACAATATATAAAATATGTTTGTTTCTATTATTGTACTTATTCAAGTATTATGATATGATGCATACCCAGTACGTCTCTGTAGGATTAATGACCTTGGCCAGGTTTAGCTATAACTAAAATTTCCTTATCCTGACGAGCTGCAATTGTTGCAAATAAATAAATGAATGAATGTGCTCGTACAGAAACAAATAAACTAGCTGTTACAAAAGATATTTTAATGATTTACATTTATAAACTTATACGCATTATATTTTTTTCCAAAATTTGTTATGTAAGAGTTCGCAACAGAAAGCAATAGCAGCTAAAATTACCCCCGCCATGTAAATACTTAACGAAACGTATATAAATTTCAGAGAAACTTTTCTATATCTAGCTTCTTCCTGAAGGTTCATAAACAGATCTACTTTCCAAACATTCTGCAAGCCACTCTCAATAATTTTTAAAATAACATTATTAAAGAGATCTAAAAATGGTGAGCCATATCCCACAAAATACGACACCGAAGACGGCATAATATGAGCCCTCATTATTTTGTAACACTCGTTTCCACCTTCATTTAGAATTGATCTGGCAAGTCCATTTGTGGTAATAAACACACGATTTTTACATTTTAAAATTTCCTCTTTTTGGTCAAGCAAGGAGATGATTTTAATCCTTGATAGAAAACGTTCTTTTATATTGTTTGGTAAAGATGTGTTTAATACAATTTTGAATTTTTCCAGACTTATGATTGTATGTGTCGTTTGAGCAAGTTCCTCCAAGGTATCAATTTCCTTTGGAAACTGTGGGACTGTCCAGAAACTTGTAAGCTTGGAGCAAAACATTGTATTTATAAACATTATTAGAACCATAACAGACATATAAAATATTCGAAAACATCTTATACGTTGTTGTTTCAATGATTTTCCAGTGACTATGAGAATTAGTATTAGAAGTATATCTACCATATCGTAATTTTTTTCTTTCGCAATATATACATAAAAACATATAACTACTGAAAATACAGCTAATATTAGCCATATTAAAGATGGTATTATTTCAGTCAAATGTTTTGGTTCAAGTGATCTGGGCACCAATACTACCAAGTCATCTCTGTCATGCGGAACTGTAAATTCCACCTGCAAAATATAAATACTAGTAGGAGAATGGTTAGTGTAATTAGTAGTATATTTAGTGTAATGACTCTATTTGAAAATGATCTAAATTTATTGTGCCCAAGTTACCACTTAGTTGAGAAGTCAGTGGTACTGTCAAATTCCTTGCAAAGTTTAAACGATGGGACGTTTACGTAGGACACGACTGGTCTAACATGAAATGTAACGAAGTGATTTTATTTTATTAAGTTAAGTTAGGTAGCTAGGTGTTATTTGTCTGTTTGAAAAATATTTTATCCATTATAGTACTGCGCTTGTAAATAATAACAGTTTAATTATTAATTAACGATAGGTAGTATTGATATGTTTTTATGAACATTCCAAATATGCCAAGTTGCGGGCAGTACGCAAATCGCGAAACGCGAAGCGCGCATTACCGTGAAGGAGCCCGAGACTGAACACAATCAAATTAGTTTCCGTCCGACCGCCAACCGAGGAACCACGCCGATCAGCACAGTAAGTAAACTCGTGAGTATAAGGATATATTGGTGTTTAAATTTTATGCGGAATTATTCTAAGTCGATAAACGGGTGACGTAGTTGTAATATACCGCGCATGACTACCGCATCTCATCCTATTTCTGCTTTTTGGCAGAGTTTAGTAGCTTGAGGATTTTTCCAATCAGTCAGTTGCCGTTTAGCTGCTGACTGAAGAACCACGCCGACCCGCATAGTAAGTAATCTTGTTCTGAGTATAAAAGTATAGGTTTGTTTAAATTGAATTCGGGTGACGTATTGCTATATTCCGCGCATGACTACCGCGTCCCATTCTACTTCTGCTTTTTGGCAGAGTTTAGTAGCTTGAGGATTTTTCAGAGCATCTGAGAACAGTCCGTTGCTGCCGACCGTACCGACCAGACGTGCCGACCCCGACCGCTCCAGAGAGGAAGCAGCTGAGGATCCGGAAGTAGGTAGCAAGGTTTGATAAAGGTTTGGTAAATAGATACTCTTAGTGTGCTTGTATTGGCGCTTGCTTCCCCTCCTGGTATCCGTCCGCCGTCTGCTTGTGACCGATTAATTTATTGCTGTGTACCTTTTCACCGCTTCATTCACCGGATTACCGTATCGCACCGCTTGACCGCCCGCTTACTGCCCCCCCGCTCGCCCGTAGTTAAACCGTTGTAGTATAAGTTTGTAGTATAAGACCGCTTGTAGTATAAGACCGCTTGTAGAATAAGTTGTAAATATGAAGATATATATAGTGTAAATAATTAGTGTGTAGAATAAATGTAAATATATGGAATAAGAGTCTGTTCATTAACTGTAGTGTGTAAGTTGCCTTTTTCTCGACCCCTGGCTTAGCCGTATCTTCACTGTAGTTGCCCGGCCTCTATCGTCCCGCCGATAGAGTAAAGTGGTGTTTCTGCACTCTAAACAGAAACTGGCGCCCGAGATATCCGTACCGTGTGCACCGCCGTAGTGTTGGGCGTCAAAGTGACACTTCCGCTCTTGGGTAGAGCAACGAAGTACCTCACAGAAATGAAAACATATTTTTTTGGATCCGTTATGTAGACGATGTGTTTTGCATTTGGAAAGGTACGGAAAAGCAGTTAAATAAATTCTTAGCTTTTCTAAAATCACTTAAGCAAAAAATTCAGTTCACAGTAGAAATGGAAAATGACGAGGGTTTAGACTTTTAGACATTAATATAAAAAATATTAACAATAGCTTAAAGTTTGACATTTATCGTAAACCTACTTGCACAGATACAGTCATTCATAGTAAATCTAAACAATTATTGCAAAAAAAAATGGCACCATTCCACAGCTACAACATCGTCTATTAATTATGAAAATACTTTGGCGGGCCAGTTTTTGTCATTAACAAAATGTTAAATAAAAATTTTCGGAAATGCTATTACAATATTTTAAAAACGTGTTAATAAATATCAATAATTTTAATTTAATGCCTCGGCTGATTTCATACCTTGGCTATTTTACACGCACTAAATTCATTTTAAATTAAACTTACTTGAAAAATCCACTTTATTTCGGTCAGTTTCGAACCTGCTGTAGAATTCCTAATTAATCTTAAATTGCTACTATCTATTTTGTGGTTGTTCTCAAGCGCATGTTGGACAACAGACTTATACGCTCTACCATATTTGAATTGTGGTATATGCTCTTTTAATCTAGTTTGAACTAATCGTCTAGTTTGTCCAACCTACTTTTGACTATAATTACAATCTTTAGAGCTAATTTTTTAAATTCCCGACTTTTCGTTTTTAAATTTTGTCTTTTGTTATTGTAGTTTAATTGCCAATGAATGAATTACTGTCGGACCAAAACCTTACCAACATCACGGGTGAATCGAGGATCGTATGGTATCGATACAAATTTCGGATTCTCTCTATCATTTGAAAGGTCGAAGAATTTCGATGCGTCTCATTAAATTTACATTTCCTAATTATTTTACCAACTAAACTTACAGAATATCCATTACTCAAAGTTATATCCTTAATCAATGCCTCTTCTTTTTCGAACCCTCTTTATTGAGGCAGAAGCTTATAGGCGGTGAACTAGAAAATATAAACTCGCCATTTTGTGTTGAGCGAAATGGTGAGAGTCCTTAGGAATGATGTATCATTCATTAAGAGATAAATTACCACTTTTTGGCAATTCAAAAAACAAAATTGAAACTAACAAAAGGTCGGGGATTTCCGAAATTACCTGTAAGGACTGTAATCAAAAGTATGTTGGACAAGCTAGATGATCTATTGAAACTAGTTTCAAGGAGCATATATCTACCTCAAATATGGCAGAACAGATAGGTCTAGTGTTGCCTAACAATCCAAATATGCGTTTAAAAACAAACATAACATAGATAGTAGCAACCTAAGATTACTTAGGAATGTGACAAATGCTAGCCAGCTGGATGAATTTGAAAGCTTGGAAATTACAAAGTGTAAAAATAGTATGAATAGTGATAGAGGGCCTATCCCACATAGTCCGCTCATATATTATATGTTCTCTTCGACGCTTTTTAAACTTAAAGAGAGAATGTAATAAATCTAATAGACCATTTTAAAATAGAAACATTGTGCAGATTTTTTCACATGGTAGAACTTGATCTGTTAACTGACCCTTGAATGTGTGTCATACCTTTTTTCAGTGTCGGCACCAGCAATCTGCTGTTGAAACTCACTTGAGCCTTATTTAGTATAACATCTTTGTAGGTGCCTGACATAGAAGTTTTATTGAAATCGCCAAATTCTTTAGGAATTATATATCTGTAACTAGCATTTACCGCCTTCATGACTGTATTCGCCATTTGCCAGTCCCTTCCTCCATATGTTTTGCTGCCTTTCGCACTGATATCTCGAATTCTCGTATACATAGATATCGTTATTTTAAAGCCGTTCAGATCTCGCATGTTCTGTTTGAACATGTCCAAGATATGACTTACAATTATTTCCTTTTTTGAAAGGATTAAACGTGTAGCATCTTGAACGTTTTTGGAGATCTACAGCGGCAACATTCATAATCCAGTTTTTGAAACAAAAATTAAATAAATTTAGCAGCGATATTTTCATATTGCTCCAAGTGGACTTTGTTAAAATCAAAACTCTGTCTCTATTTTTCCAAAATGGTAAACCTTGCATAAATATTACCATGTCTTTAAGCGTATTCATTCTGAAATATTTTTGATAGATCAGGTAAACTTTTAAACTATCAAAGTTGACTTCGTGATTATCCAAATAATTTGTTTCACCCCCATCTATATTTATATTATAAACTGGTAGTTCTAGTTTATGTAGTTGAGCTGAAAATTCCTCAATTTCCTCATCTCCGCTGGATATGAAGACAATACTCCTTATATTAATTTTAATCAGATGTAAATTGGTGATCATATTATTTTCGAATGACCGTTGAATATTTGAAATACTGATTCTTGCAATGACTGTTATAATAAACACAGACAGTATTGAGAACCATTTGAAAATGTTCATGATAATTACTTCAAATATTTCCTTTGACCTGAAAAAATACTTTTATTTATTATTTACCACACTTGCTGTTATTCCAAGACGTTCTATGTATACGCTTACAGATAATAATTCCATGCATGAATGTTTTATCGGACACAGTACCTCGAAATGGAAACGTTTCAGGGCAGAAATACATTAAGCAACAATTATGCGAGTTAATGACGTGCAAAGTTACAAATGTTGCATTAATTATGCTACATGTGAGTGTAGTAAATATTATGTCGATGAATTATTTAGACTTTTCAATGTGAGGTGTTGAACATAAGAATTATGATGGCAAAGAAAAATAAGGCTTCACAATTTTGTAATTTAACAAATTTCCGATGATTTTGTCAAGGGGGAAGTTGTTACATAATAATTCTAGTCAGTAATCAAATATTCTATCATCTTTATCATATTGACATTAAATAACAGCTGAAAAGAATTATATGAAAGCTGTTTATTCGATATATGTTTTTATGGTTTTATTGCTCATTGTGATTCACTTGTCATAGATATACCAATGGCGAAATAAAAATAATTGAAAAAATCATTATGTCTTGTAAATCACTCATATCAATGTATTTGAATCGTATAGTAAGTACTACCTGGCAACCGTGGCAGTGAGATCAAGATGCACAGATGGTTAATGTTTACATCGGTACACTATTGCAAAAAGTTTTATGAATTGTGGTGTATTAAATTTTGGCTACTTGCACATATCTGTGCCTTGTAACAATTGTCAAGTATTACAAATATATCTAGTGATCATAGCATTAAAAATCACGTGGTTGCAAAATCCTTAATTTTATACTTACCAAGTAAAATTCACTCATCAGATATTATTTCTCTAAACTTACTCTGAACGCCAGTTTTTAAAAAGATATCTGCATGGAATGATTGCCATTTACCACCTGCTGTAGATATGCATGGTAGACTACGAAATAATTTTTGATTACTGGATCATTAAGTAATCTATAGATAATGATATATTAATAACAGGGGAGTATATCCACCTACTCATTAGTTTTTTTTTGAACGTTATATCATCACTACTGAAATCATAGAAATTAATAGTTCTATTAAAAAAAACTTTCTCAGCACGATAAAAATACAGTAGCCACATGTTTGTTCAACTGTGTTATTAAATGCTGAATTTTTATGATAACGATGTATTAATAACAGGGCATTTAATACCTACGAACTCTACTTTTTTGATTTGTATCAATATATTTGTATACATTTTATTTTTTACAATAGTCTCAAGAGACTGCTTGACCTGATCTTATGCAATGCCATCTACATAATAAGGGCGATAGCTCATTGGATTCGGAATGACCTCTAGAAAGAATGTATAAAAATTGTTTACCAGCACATAAAAAATTGCAAAAGTTATTAACAAATTAAGATAAAAAAAGGCATTTAGTTTTTCGCAAATAATTCAGAAACTATTAAGAATTAAGAAATATAAAAAAAAAGATTCTGAAAGAGGACGAAATTTCCGATAAAATAGTCCTAACTCCTGGAACTGTACCTCCATTATTAATAATTTTAATATAATGGTGAAAATGGTGCTCCGCACGGCGAGCGCGACGCTGCCGCAGACCTCAGAATCCGACCGTAGCAACAAAAAAAAATTTTGTAGCTATAAAATATTAATTAAAAAATTTCAAAAAATTATCGGATCATCTAGACATCCCAAGGAACAATATCCATTTAAAAAATTTTTTTTTCATCCGTTTTTCATAAAATGCGCTTATTGTTAATTAACAATTTTTTTTTTGAGTTCACGTTTATGTTTATAATTAGATAATTGTTAAACTAAAGACGTGAAAATTATAACCGATACTGGATACATTGTGACAAGTACACTTTATGAAATAATCACATCACGATATTTTTAATTGTTATAGTTAGTTATTAATCTGTTACGTTAACAAAAAACTAATAAGCGATAAAAAAGGTGAAAATTTTTTTTATCAATATTTGTTATTATCACTGTTTTTGTATATCAAACACTATTAGACTTTATAATTTTTAAATTTTTAGTGATACTTGTTTAAAAAAATTTTATAAACAAATGGATTAGATGCATATTTTAGAAATTTTTTTTTGCCAAATTATTAGTGGAATGATTTTTTTCTTAAAAAAAATTTTTTAATTGTTAATAATCATTTTTTTAACTTTTGTCATTATTTAAATAATCGATTAACAAAAGATTTTTTTTTCTAAATTTATCATTTGCAATTTTCTACAAAGTAAAAAAAATTTTTTTTTGCTTAAAATTTATTTGTTTATTTAATAAACAATAGTCGAATGTATTAATATTTTTTTTTATAGAAAAAAAAAAACCAAAAACAACCATATATTTAACCAATACAAAAAAAAATTTTCGATTTTTTATAGAATTTTCAATTTTGCTACTCTACAGAAATTAAAGTGCCTCCTTCTTTGGGAAAGTTATTAACCTCTATATTTTTTAAACTATTAGAGATACGACAACGGATAATCAAGTCATTTTTATAAAGGATTAATTAATCTTTAAAATGAGTTAACCACCTAGTTTGTAACTATTGTTAATCAGCTATTATACACATTTGTTTAGAAAAAATTAAGGTCTCTTTGTCATTTTCGAATCTTTTATGACTTATAACTTATTAAATATTGCAGATGCAACAGTATTTAACTTATTAACTTATACCCTGGCATGCTAACTCCACACTCAGGTATATTGGGGTGTAACCAAGTTTCCGACAAACCAATAATAGAATAAGAATTTTCTGTTACAAAATCTGAAAACAAGTCAAATTCCGCACATAAAGAACGTATATTAAAATGATAAAAATTAAACCATTTATTACTATTCATGAGTTATAGAATTTGAGCAAGAACAACAAAGTGGCTCTGGTCTAGATACCCTGCCACTCTGGTATGGAGGGTAACGAAATAGCGGACTCCTTAGCCAGAGAAGGAGCGGGATCACGATTCATCGGACCAGAACCAACACTTGGCATATCCTCAAGTACTGCCAAGATGGCTATCTCAACCTGGGCTGAAAGGCAAGCTCTCCAGTATTGGCAAGAGTTACCAGGATTAGTTCATTCGAAGGCGTTTATAAAATACTCTTTGAAATCGAGAGCTAAGAAACTTTTAGAGTTAAACAGGATAAACCTGAAAACTCTAACAAGTCTATATACCGGGCACTGCCGACTAAACTATCATCTGCATAAACTCGGCCTAGCGGAAAACGCCGAGTGCCGTCTATGCCTGGAGGATGATGAGAAGGCAGACCACATCTTATGCACCTGTCCCGCTGTGGAGAGGATCCGATTCTCAATATTTGGCAAAGGGCAACTGCTGCCAGAGGATCTGGACACATTCTCACCCAATACAGTTATAAGTTTCATTAAGAGACTGAACTTATTGGGTGAAATATAATTAGGCGTGAGCCACAATAGGCCTGCTGATGGCCGCAGTGGAGGGTCTACTGAGACCCACTCACAACAAACCTAACCTAACCTAACCTATAGCAGTGAGATTCCAGCAATAATTAATAAAGTACATACATATAAATATGGTGTTTCATAAGAATGACATAATAAAATATAAGAAAAAAGAGTAGAAAGAAAAAAATATATTTATCAACCATCAACATACAGTAAATACAAAAAAAAAAACATAAAAATGTTGCCTATGTTATGCAATATTTAGGACACACAATATGGTTGATCTGTATACATCCACCCATATATTATTGTTTATCACCATTGTTATCAAAATACCTAAAATATACCTTAAAAAAGAATACATTATTAACATTACAATTTTAATCCGAGAAACTAACATAAATATAAAAACCGATAAGAACAAAACAATTCTCGATATAAAAAGGCAGGCAAAAAAAACCGCGCAAAAAACAGTAGGTACTAGACCCACACTATTAGATCTAATTATATGGATTACCATTGTAATACATTCATAGATTACAATTCACTTAGTTAATGAATTTTGTTATTATCATTAATAATAATTTATTTGTCCACTGGATCATATACATGATATAGGATATGTCAAAAATATATCTGGAAAGTCAGACAATATAACAGTAATTTTAATTAAATTAAATTAATAAAATGTAAAATATACATACAACGCATTAAATAAATGAAAAAAATATATATTAAACATGATATAAAACAGAATATAAAACAGATTATAAAACAGAATATAAAACAGAGGCCACAAATTAAATCATAACTTATATAATAATTCTAAAATTTATAGCAAATCATTTAGGTACTCATCAACAGAAAATATGATTTACTTTTAAGTAAATTCTTAGTTTTTATTTTAAAATTTCTTTCGTCTAATATTTTGTACGATATGGGCAGTTTATTGTACACTTTAGTTGCTAAATAATGTAAGTCTATGATAAGGAATTTCCAGGATATGGCTATTTCGCGTACTATACAAATGCCTCTCAATAGAAATATTTTACCATTTGCGGACCATGTCATATTCTCTCCATACTTTTTCTTGGCTTCCTTAAGAAGATCGTAACGTTTATGGGTCAAGTCTTCATATAAAAAAAAGATTTGTTCCTTTTAATAACTTCCTAGAATTAAACACCTGGGTACGCTTAATGTTACTAACAAAATTTACCAGAACAACTCGTGTGTTATCTGTATGAGTAGGTTTTCTCACACGAAAAGTGTAGTCCATATCTTGATTAGCATGTCAGTGTGTTGATTAGAGACACTATTATTTCTACAAGATCTTCACCGTTATTCTCAGCGATCCCCAGAAAACGTAGAGAATTTTTCTTAGAACGTTGATCAAGAAAGTCAAATTTATCAGTAAGTTCTGAAATTGCCTTTGTGTTGGATGATACCGTTTTATTAAGGAGCTTTACAGAATCAGACACATCCATTAATTTTTTGTCAATCTTATAACGGGGGTTTTCCTCGCTATTTTGATTAACTTTATTTTAGTTCTCAAATGAAACAATAAAAAATAAAAAATACGTATATTTATAATTTAACATACAAAAGCAAAAAGGCTCATTCGGGGCGTGGTCAACAAGTAATAAACCTTCATCAACTTAAAACTAAACACTGAAATCATATTATAGTTCACTTAAACAGTTTTTTATAAAGGGCGCCACCCGCCTTTCTTTATTGTTTACACATATATAATCAAAAAAGTTACAACGCACTAATGCCGTTGAAAGGGGGAAAGAACGGTTAATTTTCATACAAGTTTATCGCACAGTTCAAGAGCAAAACTAAACTCTAGGTGGCTTTCTCCACCTCTAGATAGATAGGCAAATCAGCCTTTTGATGCCAATTTTAATCTGCAGATTTCCAGCTCAAACTCAGAGCGGAAGCTGTTTACTTTTTAATAGGTACCTATTTTAATAATAATAAGAAGGGATCCTACCTTCTCACATAGCTTTCCTATGTCACATACTTCTTAACTCCTTTACCATAACAGCTCAATCAGACGAAATCTTGAACACTCAGCAACGTACACTACTACCTCGCTCAAAGGCCAACTCTAGTCTGCCATATAAAACATAAGATAACGTACTCACAGATACCAAAACGGAACACACATCCGCTCTCGGCCGTGGCTCGGCAGAGAGTCCTGAAATCTAGCCGTCTTAGCACAAGCGTTCCCCCTTGTTCCCACACAGCGGTTTCGCGCTGGCGCACGAAGGGTCCAGTGGTCGCACAAATTATCAAAGATTTACAAGTTAGTAAAGTCGGTTCTAGAATTTTTAAGGTTGACCTCCAACCAAATTATGCAATTAGCTTTAAATAAAACGCAATTTAATTATATCTAAAAATGGACCGTTACAATCTTTTTCATTTTATGGTCAAGCTTTTCCATTTTATGGTCAAGTTTAGACTCAAGTTGTTTCACAAAATTGGTACATACCCTATTTATCAGAGATTCTAGCTCCGCCTCTTCAGTATTAGGTGAAACTTGTTTACCTGTTTTTGTAGGAGGCATAATGGTGAGTATATGTATGAAATATATTGATAGGTACGACTTTATCGATGTGGAAAGCACTTCGATAGGCAACTCAACAGCTTCTCAGAGGGAAATTGACAAATTTAAGGGCTAAAAGAGCACTATATTACACAAAATACACACTCCAAGTATGCGGCTATTTTATTTCATCCAACACTAATTTTTGTTCGAAAAAGAAACAGTATATTTAAAATATAATTGCAGGAGCTCACTTCGACGATCTCCTCGGTTATCATCATCACTTTACTACTTCCACTAGTCATTTTTAGAGCCTCTAGACTGCAAGGTAAGCCGCTGAAAGATGTTAGCTTGCACTAATAGTTTGAAAAGTATTCGATTTTAATTGGTATATGAATTAATAACAAATAGTTGCTTTCACTAAACCTGTTTTTGACATCATGACGCGCTTATATCCGAATTTTAGTAATAAGTAATAATTAATCGATAATTTATTAGTATAATTTCGAATTGACAGAGAAGGTTTTGCAAGATAGAGACATAAGCTCCAACTTATTTCTCTGTAGACGCTGTAACGAAAAATATAATTTTTTTTTGATAAAAGAAAAAAATTTCAGACAAAAGTTATAGCAATTAACTGTGTGAACTGCTAAATACAAAATTCATAACTAGGTTGGCCTTATTAAATCAACAAATAAAAGTAACAATGGTCGTGTCTTCTACAAAAATAAATAAACTGACTTTTGCAAAAGAGATTTTTATTAATTTCATACACACTATATTTTTTTCCAAACTTTGCAGTAAAATACTTCGCAAGCAAATGCCACAACAGTTAAGGTCACTCCTGCCACATAAATCTTTAATGAGATATATATAAATTTCAAAGAAACTCGTCTATACTCCACTTCATCTTCTTGGCTCCTCAAGTGCATTTTCCAAGAATTCTGTAGACCACTTTCAACAATTCTTATAATAATATCGTTAAACCTGTTTAAAAATGTGGAGCCATAACCTACAATATAAGATACTGGGGATGGCATAACGTGTTCTTTCATTATTTTGTAACACTTCTTTCCACCTTCCTTTAGACCTAGATGGGCGAGGCCATTTTTGCAAATAATTACAAGTTTATTACATTTTAAAATTTCCACCTTCTGGTCAGACCTTGGAATGATAGTAATCTTTGACAGAATATTTCCCTTTACATTCTCTGGTAAAGTTGTGCTTAGTATATATTTATACTTTTCTATAGTTAGGATTGTATATTTCGTTTGAGCGAGCTCCTCTAAAGTATCAATTTCTTTCGAAACTTGTGGAACTGTCCAAAAACTGGTAAAGTTGGAACAAATTACTGTATTTATAAAAATAATTATAACCAACGCAGACATATAGAATATTCGAAAATATTTTATGTGGAGTTGTTTTAGTGACTTTCCTGTAATTACAAGTATTGTTATTAGAAGTATATCTACTATATCGTAATTTCGTTCTTTGGCGATATAAACATAAAAACATATGACTGTTGAAAATACAGCCAAAACTAACCATATTAGGGATGGTACTAGTTCATACACATTTTTTGAAACAATTGATCTGGGAACCAACACTACCAAGTCATCTCTGTCGTGTGGGTATGTAAATTCTACCTAAAATATAAAAAATAGTGGTAGTTACAATACTTGTTCCATTTAAAACGGGGCTACCTGACCCGTGACTACTGAATACAAAATATAAAAATAGATGAAAAATCTATTATTTTTTGGAGATTTTGGGTGACACTGATTATCCAGTTGGCCATCCAGTATGGAAATAATCTGGCAACCCTGTGACAACCATTGTAAAACCAATTTATTTTAACGTTTATGTGATGATGAATGTTGTTTTTAGTAAAAGATATAACTATAAAGTGTTTTTATTTATTTATTTATCCCAAACAGGCCCAAAAGCCTAATTACATGAGATACTTACATTAACCATTAACTTAGATATTAAATGTGTTAATCTTCTTAGCTATATTAATAATTAATTTTATTAATTATGTTAATTATGTGGTCAAATTTATTACAACTATTCGCGTTTCATTGGGGAAATTAAAACGGTGTAGTTAAATGCGGATAATTAGAGAGATTATTAATACTATTATGAAGGGCAGTACGAAACACTATATGAGTCTGAAAAGTCTAACTAACCAGAAATAATGACGTCATTTGCAGTTATCAACATTTGTATCATAGGAGATGTTCTATTGGTGGCGAAAAATGGGATATGGAAAAGAATGACTAATCTGGAGATCCTTAGTGGTATTTTAAACTTCACTAGTGATGGTAGATAACGATCGTTTATCATATTATTCAAAATCTTATAAATAAATATTATTGTATTAAAGTTTCTTCTACTTGCTAAACTATTTATATTAAATTCTCTCCGCAGATTAACTATTCTAATTATTCTGTAATCTGGGTATTTTTTTTGATAGAGATATTTCAGAAATTTATTTTGGACTTTTTCAATACTTGTTATATAAAGTATATATATTGGGTGCCATATTACGGAAGCAAAATCAAGTTTAGGTCTTACCAAGCAGAAACATAATGCTTTTATTGCATTTATATTATTAAATTTATTTGTTTGACGTATTATGAAGCCTAATGACCGTAAACATTGCTTCTTATTTTATCTATATCTAGAGAAAAATCCATTTTATTATTGTAAATTACTCCAAGATCCCGTATATTTTCTACTATTTTTAAAATATTATTATCAAATTTATAATTAAAAATTATGGGAGTTTTACTGTAAGCTATTGACATTATAGAACATTTTGATATGTTGAAAAATAGTTTGCTGTTTATACTCCAATCGTATACTCTATCAATATCTGATTGTAACATATTGCAGTCATCAACTGTTGAAATTTCTCTGAAAATTGTCATGTCGTCTGCAATTAGGAGGGAGACACGTTGATTTTTGGAGTTGATTGGGTAAATCATGAATAAAGATTAAAAATAACAACGGTCCCAGATTAGACCCTTGGGGTACCCCTGAGTACGCATTATGTTTTTCTGAAGATACTCCTTTACATCTCACCAAGTATCTAATTTCCTGCAGATACGAAGCTAGTAATGCGGCATAGATGGTCCCATTCCATATGTATGAAGTTTTTCCAGCATGACCTTATGATCAACTCTATCGAATGCTTTCTGGAAATCAGTATAAACAACATCAGTTTGTGATTTTTTATTTAGGGTCATCATGACGTCATGACACCAGTATGGTATTTATTGACCGCTTTAGCATAAATTCATCCTGACAATTACTGATATAGTGATAAAGAATGATTTCTTTAAAGGTTTCATCAAACATTATTTCTGACTCCTCTTTGAGAACTTTATGGATATCTTCCAAATCTTTCCTAGATAACGCCATCTTTATTTTTCTTTTTAACTTGATAATTTTCCAAGTAATCACTTTTTCTGATGGTCACTGGTTACTACCCAATATCTATAGTTTGTTATGTATTTATCTTGCTTGAATTAATTTTAATTATCAACTTTATAATCAGAGGTGAAATTAGCTTTGTTATTCAGATGCCGCCATCTTGAATTGTTGTATATTGTATCACTTCAGTGTTAAAATGTTAGTGTAAATATTTGTATTTTATAAAAAAAACTCCATTCACTTTAACTTTGCAGTGTTAGCCAGGATAGAAAATAAAATGTGCACCGATTCTTGGTGCAAACGGCAGGCAGATGTACACAAGTGCAAAGTTCCTATAGGGGTTCATTTTCATATTTATTTTATTTCATAAGCATCGGTCGCACTTGGAATTTTCACTGCAAAGTTAAAGTGAATAGATTTTAAGTACCTATGATTTCGTAGATTAGGCCTTTTGAGGATGCCACATGACGTAGACATCTTGAACAACCAGAAGAAATGTGTCCGACAATCAATATGGAGGAAGCCTATCTTGTTGGCACTAAGAATTTCCAAAAAGAAAGATTATTCTGAACCGATCACTTGTGTCAACTCCTACTACATCTAATGCCAACAAGCTCTTGTTGGCACTAAGAACTTCCAAAAAGGAGGATTATTCCGAACCGATCACTTGTGTCAACTCCTGCTACATATACGCATCTACGCATCTTGTATGCTAGGACACTGAGATCTGTTTATCCGGTCTTCCAGCAGATACACGAACAGAGTGGTGCGAAGAAAGGCATGGCAGGTTGCAAGGATAGCTTGCTGATAGATCGCTGTATTATATAGGATTCTGTGTAATACAAGGAATCTATCGCTGGCTTGTATCGATAACTAAAAGGCATTTGATATAACAATACATAAGGGCGAAAACGAGAAATGCCGTATGCATTGAAACTACTCGTTCCGGATTGTGAGGACAATCCAAACCAATAAACTTGACATAGTCTTTGACCATCAAACCAGCAGACCAAATATCGCGATCTTCCGTATGAGCTACAAGTGGTGTATCTGTGCTACTTGGTCAAGAACATCATCCTAATTATCGGTGTACTCAAAGGGATAAAGTCTACATTGTTCTCGGAATTGAAGATCTTCTGGTCTGCCAAAAATCAGCCGAGTGGCGGGCAGGCCAAGTGCAGAAGATGGTCATTCTAGGTTCTCTCCGTCTGCTGAAGGCACACGATTCTGAGATCTACAGCCACTAACCCTAGGAGTGGCTGTAGATAATTTGCTGACGCGATTTTCATGTGATTCGGAGCTATGGGAGGACTGTTCAGCGTTGGGAAACCGAAACAAAATAACGGTTTGCCAAATATATTTGAATACCTTTTTCCATGACGCCACCAGCAATCTGGTATTGAAATTGACATGCGCTGCTTTTAACGCAACATCCTTATAACTTCCGGACATATAAGTTTCGTTAATGTACCCATAAGTCTCTCCATCCTCCGGAGTTAAATACTTGTAACTGGCATTCATTACTTCCATAATTGTTTTTGCCATATATACGTCTCTTCCTATAAATGATTTATTGTCCTTTCTGGCGTTTACAGGTTCATCAAACATAGATATCGTTATTTCAAAACCGTTTAAGTCTCGCATGCTATCTTTGAATAAATCAGACTCCTGACTTTCGATTATCTTCTTTTTGAAAGGGTCAAATATATATGGACTAGGAGGTCCTTGTAGTGGTATAATGGCAACATTCACCAGCCACTTTTCGAAACAAAAATGAAATAAATCTATTAGAAACTTTTCTTTATTGATCAAATTAGTATTTGTGAAAATCAAAATTGTTTCTCTACTTTTCCAAAATGGCAGATTTTGAGTAAATGTTACCATATTTTTAAGTATTCTCATTTTTAAATATTTTTGAAATATAATGTAAACTTTCGAACTATCAAAGAAAACCTCGTGGTTGTAAAAATAAGTATTATTTGTTTCATCTTCGCTTATGTTTATATTATAAACTGGTAGTTGTAGTTTATGTAATTCAACAAAAAAATCTCCATTTTCTTCTTCTTTGTCAGATACGAAGACAATAGCTCTTGCATTAAGTCTAATAACGGTTTCATAGAGATTCAAATGTATCATTACTTTGTTCAGATACGCAAGATGGAGATTTGATGCACTGACTATAGCACTGCTTCTTAAAACTTCTATCGAAAGTACTAAGAACCATTTAAAGCTGACCATTATAGCTACTTTAGAAATAATTTACGGTTGACCTAAAATAAAATGTATAAATTATTTACAATACTGTGTTAAAGAGGAAAAGGATTTCAATAAAATGGGTATACTTATTGACATGCTAATTATCATAAATGACATCTGTAAAAGCTTTAATGTGTACTTTTCATTATACGATGCATGTAAGTTTAAATGATATTGCATGTATAATCATAATTACTTAAAGTGAAATTTTAATTCAGGAATATTAGTCTGGGAAGAGTATATATGTATATTAGATTAAGAATCAAAATTGATAAAAATGATATTTTAAATTAATCAACCCAAGTATATAAATTTAAACAAAATTTTGTGTTTTGTTAACATGTATATAAACCATAGCTTGATAATAACGCGGCTGGCTAGAGTGATTGTCCATCGGTACATAGTACTCTTCGTAATAGACACTGCTGGAATTTGATATGACTAATTTACTCGACAATCCTAGCTTAGTACTTTAGCGGCGGAGAGAGAGAGAACGCTAGTGTGGGACGGAGACGAGCCAAAGCACTTTATTTCGAAAAGGCGAGGTTTAGACCATTGCGTGTCCAAGCTCAATAGACCAGTAAAATTAAGGGTTTTTCAAAACGATAAATTCCAACCATTCCCGACCAATACCATTCGATTCAGTATGTTTTTGAATTCTTATGGTCAATTTTGTCGTACGTTATATGAGCAAGAATTTAATTTATAAACAATTAAACTTGTGAAAATGATGAAAATCGATGTTTCTGAATGTTCAACTTCAAACGCTGCGAAAACGGTAACAGATAGAGAAAAATTGCTCAGAATATTTTTTATAGAGCGTTAAATTCCCTTCAAAGAAGTCCACGACGGCATATCTCTACGATGAATAGTTAAGACGTTGCAATGAGTTAAATATTTATTATTTTTCTGCTGTATATCAGTCAGCTGTACAAGTAACGCGCACGCGCGATTAACAGACTCGTATGCCGCGTAATGGCCGCCTGCGCAGAACATTTGAAAGTAGACTTGCTGTAAATCTTTCATAATTTTCTTATTTTTACAACGTTAGCAAATGTATTTATCACTTTTTTGGTCTAGATAGAATTATTATATACTTTTATGCATACTCAAAGACCTGGAAAGATAAATTATTATTAAGTTATGAGCTGTTCAGTTTGATGCTAATAGTCATCGCAGTTATAACGCAGTTATACAGTGTACTGGTTGTGAGCAATTTTTACATTATCATTGTGGTTGTGCTGTTGATTAATATAAAATAAACCGATTAAAAATGTCGCTAGAAGAAAATTGTTTTATATGTGAAGGAACTCTGTAAATGGGCAAGACTGTAACAGTAAAACAAAAAGGAATCGAATCGTTTATAGAAAACAGCAAGAAACGTGAGGATAAGAAATGGAATCAAATAGAAAATGTTAATGAAGTTACTGTTCATGATAAGTGTAGAAAAGCGTATTCCTCAAAAGATAATTTGAAGCCTGGCTCTGGAATTCCAAAAGAGCGATACCCACGTCGTTTAAGTGTGCCGCAATTTAATTTCGAAGAAAATTGTTTCTTATGTGGAAAAAAGTGGATACGCGTTGCGTATACAGCTGACCAGTACGCAGTAGAAAAATAATAAACATTTAACTCATTGTAACGCCTTAACTATTCATCGTAGAGATATGCCGTCGCGGACTTTTTTAAGGGAATTTAACGTTCTATAAAAAATGTTCTGAGCAATTTTTCTCTATCTGTTTTCGCAGCGTTTAAAGTTGAATATTTAGAAACTCATTTTCACAACTTTAATTGTTTATAAATTAAATTCTTGCTCATATAACGTACGGCAAAATTGACCATGAGAATTCAAAAAAAAAACTGAATCGAATGGTATTGGTCGGGAATGGTTGGAAATTATCGTGAAAGTGGGCTTGATTTTTGCTTAATTTGATTGGTCTACAAGTGCCAAGTTAGGTTAGTTTATTTGTACCCAACATTTGTGTCGAATTTAAATCAATGCGCTGCCTAAAGGACGTTTTAAATAGCTATTTTTTACTTGAATCTGGCGTTGGAGATTTTACCTGCCCATTCAAATTTCTACTAATTATTCAATTCATCTATTATATGTCTAAAATTGGCCAAAAAATTGGATTTCTTGACCAATCAAAAAGAATTATTTTGACCATTTTCACTTGTGGGTATTATATCGATTATTTCTTTCATATCTCAATTTGTAATTTTTAACCGTCACACTGTTTTAAATTCCGTAGCAACGAGAAATATCAGTGGCTATTTGAATTCCACTTGGCAACGGGAATCATAAGTCGCTGATGTTTAATTTAGAGCGTCATGTCAGGTAGGCGTACTAATATCATACAAATGTTTTCAAACGTCACATTAATTGAATAGTTTGAAAATGTACCAATTAAATAAACATATTGCTTATATAGCTGTTTTTCATGTCCACTAAACAGAAAGTAATTTACACATTATTATTATTAGCATTCAAGAAATAATCTAAAAAATATAACTCGACGTTGATAAACTAGCGGATATTATATTGCTGCAATTTTTCTCAAGTGCCGTCGCCATATTTGGCGTTAATAAATCAAAGACAAAAGCTCTCGAGCTAAGGCTCTTGAGCATGTGGTGTCGTCAAAATCGACACTATCGCACGCTCGAAAAATTGATGACAACGTAATAGCCGATTATTTATCAAGGTCTTGTTATATTACCCTTGAATGTACCACGTGTGGTCAAAATGAATATGTTTATTTCTTATAGTACCTACACACTATAATAATTTTATTAACGTCATTATTAATGTAGTAAATAGAGCTTGAAATTTAGGTACTGATGACGTCAAAACTAGGATTGACCGTAGGTCATGTGTCAGCAGGTGATCATGCATGTATGACAAAATATATCTCATCTTATAATTTTCTTAACGAATTCCGTAATATCCAAAAATTTATTATGAACACTCATTCGAAGAGGATGTATTTTATCTAAAACAAAAAATATAGGAACCAGAAAGAACTTGCGTCTACGTCTAGATCGTTGCAGTTTCGTTCCTGCCTCACGCGTTCATTCACGATAATAATGTTATTAGTTTACAACATGTATTTCGTTGATTTCATTGTGTTCCTTGCACTACAATAACCATTCAAATTTATGTAATTCCCACGTTAAATTTTAAGGCAAGTAAAATTATTGCTACTGTTAAATACATTATCATTATCATCATCAAAGAGTAAAAAGTGCACTCTTTGGGGCAGAAGCGAAAGTGCAATGATCTAAACCCAGAAGAGCATTAGATACGGCGGTGAAACCCCTAGCACTGAGTAGCCCTTAATAAGGATCCATTCAAATGTATTTACAGCAGAAGCGTAACTGGCAATTAAAGTGTCTGTGGCCGGCTAACAATAATCTATTCGATCTTTTAAATTTTTTTTTTCAAAACTCTTTTGTTTTTCGTCCAAAAAGACCGAAATTTTGAACAAGATAGCAGGCTTCCAAAGTCGACAAGCGATATGTAGGGGTGTTTATTAAGTTACTCTTTCGACAATACATCCCTTCACGAGTTATAAGGACTCTTTGGTTTTGTCGGTTTATCCTTTACATACGTAACATCTACTCGACCTTAAAGATTTTTTCAAAACTTTTTTTGTTATTGATTTTCCCGGTATATCGGTCTGCCGGGTGACAGATGAACTTTTAAATTACAGAGAAGTAGACTTTTCTATATAATATGTCGGAGTCTCTAAAAATGATCACATATTTTAAATATGCGCCTATTACGTTGAACGGTCCACTGGAAGTGGCAATAGAAGTAAAGGCTACAGTATCTACAGTATTAATTAGTTATATGTTTCCTTAATTGAACAAGATACTCTCATGATATTCGCCATTTAACTGCAGACACATTTTAATACAATTTGCATTGCTGTGAGTCTTAGACATAAGTTTCTTAAATGGCAACAATGCAAAGTGAATCAGAGTCAGACAATTCGTTGGTGTCACTGGTGACCATTATCGGAGCAGAGAATTAATTTTTCATCTGGCTGTCGTGCAGTGAACAGTGCACACTGCAAACGATACGATACCAAATTTTAGTCTTCTTCAATGTATTGGGATGTATATGGAATGCGCTAGAGTGAAGATTGTGCACCCGTGCAATCCGCTATAGACAGTCAATTAATAAATTAACAATAAACCATCTACAATAGTTTATAACTCTAGCTAGATGGGTTCCTGATAATGACTTCAATCAGAAGTCACTGGTTCCTGATATATTAAATACAAACCACTTTCTTGTCCCTTGCGTTTATTTCAAATAGTCGTAGCTTCGTTAAGAAGCATTTTCGGACACGTATTAATATGAACTTTTCTTTCTATTTTTATATGTTAAATTTGCAGACGAATTTAAAAATAGCAATTTAGAGACACCTGGTATAAGCAGAATGTTTCATTTTACTTTAATTAGAGGTAGAGACATGATCCTATTGACCTATAGCTGTCACAACATGATACATAATTCATAAAAGGTAATTTTGTATTAGAGACTGTTGAACATGACATGAATTTAAAGTTCTTGAGGCGGAAAATTCGTATAGATATGCTGAGAAGAATGTTTTACTGTCATATTTTATAGCCCTAACGAGACGCCTTCCTAAATTGTATAAAGAGCAAAGGGATTAATTACGTTTTTGTACACAGTGTGTGTATTGAATGAATGTATTAGACATGGGTCTCTTAAATGGCAACGTTGTAATGTAAACAAGAGGCAGATAAGCCATCACTGGTTAATGTTATAACAGAGCAGAGAATTCATTTTTCGTCTAGCTGGTGTACGGTCAACAATGCATACTACGCACTATACGATGCCAAATTTCAGTACTCCTTCAATGCATGTACTGTGTATTAAAATATTAGATATAGTATATTGAAGCAAGACTGAAATTTGGCTACAGCAACACGTTGACGGGTACTAGGAAACATCGCCACAGATTAATCTGTGGGATCGTATCGTGTGTAGTGCGCACTTTTGAGCACAGTTAACATTGGCAACCCCACAAAGTCATAGACTTGGTCGTGGGTATAAATATGGTTACTTATTAATCTAACTATAACAATAATGTAAACAAATAGATACATAACACTTAAAATAATTAACAAAAAATACAAATAAAAAAAAGAATAAAATAATATGTATATACACACACATATATCCATATATATATATACACATATATACATATATACACATATATACATATATACATACACATACACGAACACATAAAAAGAAAAAGAAAAAGAAAAAGGTAATACAAATTTTAAAATAAAATTTTAAATGCAAATGAAATCGGAAGTAAAGGGTAAGAACTTTGTCTTATTTACATTTAATGGTAATAATTTTGTATTAGAAAAGTCAATCAACACCTTAAAATTGAACTTTTTGTTTTAAAGAATTCCATGATTTATCTTTAAAGAGTATTGCAGTGTCATCTGTAAAGATTATTATATCTCCCTCAACTACAACTTTAAAAAGACCATTGACATATAAAATGAATAATATCGGTCCCAAAACACTTCCCTGAGGAACACCATACACACATCCTTAGTGGAGTTAACGCAGTTGTCTATTTTTACAGACTGTTTTCTATTTGATAAGTAACTCTTTAAAAGATTCTATGCTGTTCCCCGGAATCCTGCATTTTCTAGCATAATCAACAGATCTAGATGACTCACAGTATCAAAGGCTTTGGCCAGATCGACGAACACACATAACGCAGACTCACCTGCATCCATTACGGTGTATATTTTAATAGTTAACTCTGCTATCGCATACTGTGTCGAGCTGGCCTCTCGAAATCCATACTGTTTATGTGATATTACTTTATATTTTGTTAGAAAGGAGTATATTCTAATTTTTAATAATTATTCATAAATTTTCGCTAGATTGAAGATAAGTGATTTGGGCCTAAAGTTTGATATTTCCTGTTTATCACCTGAATTGAATATAGGTTTAATTACAGCAACCTTGAATGACTCAGGGAAGATGCTATCGTTCATAGATTTATTCATCAAGTCAATGGCTTTACAATGTAATCCGCAATTTATTTCAAAGTCTCTGTTTTGATACCGTCATTACCTGGAGTTTTCTTACTTTAGCTATGACTTTTAAAACATCTTGTTCTGTTATTGAATTTAATACAAATGAATTTACAAGTCGTGTACTGAGCGATTTTATCGAATTAGGGACAGATATTTTTTCGGTCAATTTTTTTCCAATTTCACTAAACAAAGTGTTGAAGTGTTCCACGGTTTCTTTTTTATTATTTATAATTTCATCATTTTGACCTTTAAGATTAATATTTACTCTTTCTTTTCCTTATTTAATATTTCAGAAATACATTGCTGAGTTTATTTGCGAGGTATTCTCTATGACCCGTCCATCGTAGATATTGGTCTACTGCAATACCAAGATATTTAATTTTTTCTATCCTCTCAACTTTAGGGCAAATACAATCTATATTTCTTTTACATAGTTTATCATGAATTGTGATATAGTTTTTTGAGGTTGACCTTTTATTGACGACGAAAATGTTACAATTTTTGTTTTGCTAACGTTTAAACTCAGAGGGCTAGTTGTTTATGGCATGAAGGTCGGTTTCTGCATTTTCATATACTGTACTCCAGGAATTACCTACAAATATAATTGTTGTGTCATCAGCATACGAAGTTATACGTCCTTTTATATTTTTTAATAGCGATATGTAATTAATGTACGCTAAAAACAAAATCAGTCCCAATACCGTCCCTTGAGGGACGCCCATGTTAACTGTTAATGGATCGCTAAAACTTTCATTAATTTTTACTTTTTGTACTCTGTTGGTTAAATAATCCTGAAGTAAAGTTAATGGAGAACGTCGCACTCCTATTTTTCGTCTGTTTAACAGTATCTTATGATTGACGGTGTCGAACGCTTTAGCCAGATTTAAAAACACCGTTAAGCATTTCTTGCTGTTGCTTAGACCACTTACAATATTATTAATTACCTCCACCACTGCATTTTCTGTTGACACATTTTCCCTAAATCCGTATTGGTTTTTTGTTAATAAATTGTTTTGCTCTAAAAAATTTAACATTCTTTTTTTATAGCACTTTTCAACAATTTTTGCAAAGTTATTTATTAAAGATATTGATCTATAATTTGTAACTAATTTCTTATCACCTGTCTTGTATATATATGTAGTTATTGATTCTTTCCATAATTTAGTTATAAAGCATTTAATAAAACATAAATTTATGATAAGTATTAGTGGACTGATTATATGTTCATGAATATTTTTTATTGTAATTGTAGATATTCCATCAGGACCTGGCGAAGCGTTGCTTTTCAAGCTGGATATTATTATAACTAAGTCATTCTTTTGGACAGGATCAAGAAATAATGAGATCATCTGAATCAGGTGGTAATTTTTCAATAAATAAATTATATGCCCTTTCTGGATCTTTTATTTGTATTGCATCAACCCAGTTTTCAGATGATGGCATGTTATTTAAGCTATTATAATTAATGGTTCTATATAAATTTGATGTTATTGATGCACTGTTTTGTTTAACGTTACCATCATTATTTATTGATAATGATGTCATATAATGATCTGTCAAATTAATTTCGAATACAAAATTTTTAAATGATACATCTTTTAATAAGTTTTTATCGTTTACTCTAATAAATATATGATCAATTAATGTAGAGGTGTCTTTGGCTATTCTAGTAGGTTTATTTATATACGAAAAAATCGTAAATTTGCAAGCATACAAATATAAGAATTTACATAAGTACCAGATGCATTTAAGATATTTATATTAATATCTCCTGTAAAAATTTCGATATTTGATTTTTCTGAGTTTGAAAAATAATTTTCTAGGTCGGTTATATATACGATAATATTTGTTGATGGTGGCCTGTAAGACGCCGTTAATGCGTATAATATATTATTGTAAGTAAATGAAAATCTCAACAGTTTAGTTTCAGATAAATTTATGATAGTAGAATTGACTAGTAATTTCAGTGTATATTAATGATAATATAGAAAAAGGTAGTTCAATGTAACAAAGAAATGATTAAAATTTCAACAAAAACTCAACCGCTATCTTGGTACTTGTAGTTTTTATGTAAATAGTGCACATTTCGACGGTTACACCATGGTCAGATTGTTGATATGAGGGAGGCCGGATTTTTACTCAGCCACGTAGTTTTAATGAAAATATTTCTGGAAAATAAGATTGTTAGATATGATAATAGACATACGGATGGCAAACAGACGGCAGAAATGGAAAGTTTATTCAACTTGACATTTTGATTTGATTAGGCCTTGTTCCTCTCCATGCTCCCTCAGATTTCTTTTATAAAATGGCATGGGGAATAAGAAGATCCCTAACAAAACGTGTAGGAGACACCAATGAAATGTTTTACATATTTTTTGTTCATCTCTAGTTTCAACCTGCAACTATTAACAATAGATTAAATTGTTTAACTTTATTATCATTGCAAAAAGAAAAGCATAATATTTATACAATGCGATACCTAACATAAAGCTTATACTATCTACTACTATCCTGGATAATATTCCGATACGACAGTTGCTGCTATTTGAATCCAAGTTAATTTCCCTCCAACTGTGAAGGAAATAGCTTCATTTCAGCAGATATCTCATAACTCTATATCCTATTCTATCATGTACTAAGCAAATTCCCTTCGTATATGCACAACAAGCAAGTTGATTGCCTCAAGTAGAATTTTAAACTCTCTATTAGATTTGTCGTGTATGCTATGCATAATCACATTTATTGTGGAAGGTCTATTAGAGCAACGCATCCTAACTTATGTTAGTCGCAGAAGCTCTTGAGATCAAATGATAAATGATAATAAAAGTGTGACATATATTATATTTTTGTCTTTAAAAACCGACCATGAATCTTATGCGCCATCCTAGTGTTATGCAACTTATTTTAAGATTCTGTGGTAGTTGTAACTGCAACAAAAAGAGAGATAGGTGCCAATATCAAAAGTTCGTAAAGAGTTTGTTGTATGAGTTTGTTGTATACCCTTAATATTAACCTTTATCTTTATTTTTTCCCAATATATTTTGTCTCTATTTCGAAAGATAAAAAAGTTTCCCGCTTGCTATACTTACCAGTGTAAATTCTCACATTCTATTGACGCAGCCTTAGAAAAAATTCTTAATTTCTACATTTTTTAAAATTTGACCTTTACATTTACATATTTGTTACAAAATAATAATAATAATAATATATAATAATAATTTACATGGAGGTTTATTACAAAACATACACATATATAAATTTATAAAGATGTTGGGGTGTGCGCGGCGAAGTTTAGCCAGCGGGCTACTCTTACACTTAACAGCTTAATATATTATTATATATATAATGAAAAAAAAACCTTAACTAAACATACAAACTATAAATTAACCTAAAACCTATAGTTAGACATGTACTAGACTACACAAAAGATTGGTCTAGTTTTGAAAATATTTAAAATAAATAAAATAAGTATGCACCTAAAAAAAAAAAACGTAAACTAAATATCATATTTGTCTGTTCCAAGAAAGAAACATATCTAAAGAAAGTAATAATATAATAAATACATAAATAACAATCATATAACCAATATTACTAGTTTGATAAAAGATGTAACTTAATTTTTTTCCTGAACTGATTCACAGAAAGTTCTTTGAAGTTATTGGGTGTAGCGTTGTAAATTTGTACTGCATTGAAAATAAATGATCTGGTGAACATAGCCGTACTGTGTAAGGGCATTGTAAGTGTGTTGGGAAATCTGATATTTAAATTATGTATGGCAGTTCTGAAAACAAGCTTTTCTTTAAGGTAGGCAGGTGACGAATTTATTAGAAGCTTTTGAATAAAAACATGATAGTAGTATCTAACAATTTTTTCCATATTTAGCCAGTTAAGATAAGCAAAAGCAGCGGAATTGTGATTAAATTTTCTTAAGTTGCAAATGAAACGGCAACATATATTTCGTACTTTTTGTATACGATTTTTTGTCATTTGATCCAAGTAGGGAAAATATACTAAATCACAATAACTGAAAATAGGCAACACGAGTGACTCGCAGAGTTATTTCCTAAATTTGTAATTTATTAAATGCCTGTTAGCAAATAAAACTTTCATTTTTACGAAGGACTTTTGAAGCAGTTTACCAACATGAGATTTAAATCTGAGGCCATCGTCGAAAATTACACCCAGTATTTTTGATTCATGTGACAGAATTAAAGGTACGTTATCTATATTAAGGCGTAATAATTGATTTATACCTTCCCGTTTAGTCTCTGAGCAAAATAGGAGCATACTGGTTTTGCTTGGATTTAACTTCAAATTATGCTTTGTTGCAAGGAAAAAACAGACTCAAGTTCTTCATTAATTTGTAATGAAACCGTTTGTACTTCCATTGCCTCGAAATTATATTGAAGGAATATATCATCTGCGTAGGGGTTTTTAAAAATTTAAGGGGGGGGGGGGGGGAAAAGGGGGGGGGTTTTCCCCGGGGAAAAGGGGGGAGTGGGGCCTCTGCGCATATGAAGGTCAAAGCTCAAAAGGTTTTGAAATAACTCTACGCTTGAAGATTTGCAGTTTCCACAGATTTTATAAAATCCGACGTATAAATTAAAAACAAAAGTGGAGCATATTTGACCCCTGCGGCACTTCCAGAAACAACAATTTTTGATGAAGATATTTCATCGCAAATAGATACTCTCTGATAGCGATGAAATAAATAGGATTTAAAAATCATAATTTCTCTTTTCCCAAAGCAATAAATTTATTTGGAATAATGGTATCAAAGGCCTTTGAAAAGTCTAAAGAGACTAACACTGTAGCAAGTTTTTTATCATAATTTCTTAGTATATTGTCAGATAAATTGAGAAGTGATGTGGTTGTACTATGTTCTTTGCGAAAGCCAGATTGGTGAGCAGGACGTATGTTATTTGCTGATAAATATTCATTTATCTGAATGTGTACTATTCTTTCTAATATTTTGGATAGAACTGGCAACAGACTAATGGGACGTAGATCGGAAATGGTTTGTGGATCATTTATTTTAGTATGTAGTGATAATATAGTGAAAGAAAATTTGAGACTATTTTATTTTTCCGTTTTTGAGTTAGAGTGAGTTAAACGAAACAAATAACTGTTTTAATTATTTTAAAACTTTTTCCACATTTCTATGTATATCTTTGGTTTCGACCAAAAAAAAGAGTCATAATTTTCTATTATATCGAGGGACAAACTTCTGGACATTTCTGTTAAGGTAGCATTACTTCAAACCTCCAACATTTTTTTCTGCTTTAATAGGCATCAGGCCATCAGGCCCGATCGAATATCATTAGTTTTGTTCCAACTTTTAAACATAAATTGACTGCGCTTAAATTTATTTCTTAATAAAATACCTGTATAAAATTAATATCAGATTACATCAGCGGAAGAAATTACTAATTATATTGTTCTGGTACAAGGGATGGAGGTGGCTCAAAGCGGATAAAACAACAAAAAAAACAGGCTTAATTTAGGAATTCTTTCTTATTATTTTGACCCATTTACATAATCCCAAGCAACTGCTTAAGGCTCTTTTTTAAATTTAGATTAATTATGCGTGCCAGAGAAGTAAACGAGCAAAGGGTGTGGTGTCTAGAGGGTGATTAATTAAATTTTTAGTTTCTGTCAGTTGTTTTTAATAAATCTTGATTCAATATTGAATTATCAGCAGGATTTCTATAAAATCTACCTATGAAGTGAGTTCGTTTTATATCGATTTGCATAAAATCTGGGCACTTAAGCGATTATTGTTATTGTTATGAGCACGGAAGGAATTATGTGGAATTTATTTGAGATGTTGGATGTTTGAACGAGTGGTTTTAATATAACTTTGAATAGAATGTGGAATATTTGAAATAGATCGGATATTCTGATAATTCTGATTTTTTTAATGTTAATTGAACAAAAACAAATTATTTGAATCTAGGATTTCTCTGTGAAAATATCGTCCTACTGGGAACTTAGATTGGGACAATTACAGCAGTAACTAATACTGTGACACAATTATACAGGGTGTCCCAACCAAAAGAAGGCACCCTGATTAACTTTGGAGATAAAATTTTTTTGAAAAATTGGTGAAACACGCCGACCTTGTTTCAAAGGGGGACATATTTTAATGTAATACTTGTATACCTATCATCATCCCTCTACCCTACACGGTCACCCCCTCAAAAAAATTCAAATGGCAAGGGGGGTCGAGTGATACATCTTTTGAAAGGTCTTTCAATTTCCTATATAACTGTGTATTTTTTTTAACTTTTATCGATTCGTTCTTAAGGAAAATAATTTTATTTTTGATGATTACACACAATCGAAATCGTTTAGAAAATCTCAAATACACGGCACTGGGTATTGGAATTTATAAAAAACTACATTTTTTAGTGCTCTCAAATAAAACACAAGTTTTTTCGACAAAAAACACTTTCCTTGTCCGTTTAGTTTTAGAATAATAAAAGACTCATAAGCATTTGATAGTCCTTGAACATTAATTTGTGCACAACCAATTTTAAATTGAGATACATTTTACCAAAGTGAGTTCTTAAAATGATTTATACCCTTCAGGAGAGAATATAAATTGTCAGCATTTATTTTAAAAACGATAATTGTGCTAGAGCTACGGAGCGCATATTCAATAGAAATCACCCAGATAGAAGAGTTGGTTCTCAGTACGTTTTACAATTATTGACAAAATTTATGGAAACAGGTTCCGTAGGAAACAAAAAGCATGAACCTCAGCGACTGATTAGGAAAGCAGTCGAAGTGGCAGTTCTGGATCATTTGCAGATGGATAATACTCAACCGATTAGGAAAGTAGCTGAGGCTTCCGGTGTATCACGAAGCAGTGTTCATCGAATTGTAAAGGCCCACAAATTTCATCCATATAAATTTAAATTGGTACATGAATTAAACGAAGATGATCCCGATCGTCGGCTTGAATTCTGTGAGATTTTAGTGAACAATTAAACGGTAATGCCAATCTACTGTACAATACGTGTGTTTCTGATGAATCGACATTTAAGTTAAATGGGGAGGTAAACAGGCACAATTGTAGGTATTGGAGTGAAACCAATCCACATTTGTTCATGGAAACTCATACCCAAAGGTGTCAGAAGTTAAATGTTTGGACTGGCATCTTAGGGGATCACATTGTCGGGCCGATTTTTATTCCTGACAATTTAAATGGCGAAAGGTACATCGATCTGTTAGAAAATAACATCGACCCAATGATTATCCAAATCCTCGAAGAAGACGATAACCATTTAGAAGGCGAACTGTTTTTTCAACAGGATGGGGCACCCCACTTTTTGTTATAGCAGTCCGTCAATTTTTGGATAATCGGTTTCCTGAGCGATGGATTGGAAGTAGAGGTCCTGTGGAGTGGCCCGCTAGGTCACCCGATTTGACTCCCTTGGATTTCTTTCTGTGGGGACATTTGAAATCGAAGGTATTTGCAACAAAACCCGCATCTCTGGAAGAGTTACGTGAAAGAATTGTTCGAGAATGCCGTTTTAATGACTCCAGATGTGTTCAGAAATGTTCGTACAGAATTTCAAGATAAATTATACTACTGTATGAAAGTCGGTAGGGGTCATTTTGAACAATATGTACGATAATTTAAACTGCTTCTTTTATTTTTATTTCCCGACCCTAAAATAATGAAACAATTATTTCTCAGGAACGAATCGATAAAAGTTTTAAAAAATACACAGTTATGTAGAGAACTGAAAGACCTTTCAAAATATGTATCACTCGACCCCTTTGCCATTTGCATTTTTTGAGAGGGTGGCCGGGTAGGGTAGAGGGATGATGATAGGCATACAAATATTACATTAAAGTATGTCCCCCTTGGACTCAAGGTCGACGTGTTTCACCAATTTTTCAAAAAAATTTTATCTCCAAAGTTATTCAGGGTGCCTACTTTTGGATGGGACTCCCTGTATTATAGTCGTCGCGCGTTTCGTCAACCAAGTTGGCATCATATAGAGATCATCAGATTGCTAAGCTGTTAAATGCAACCAGCAGTCAATATCCATCTGTTTGTTTTCAACGCATGTTGAGCAATACTAGATTTACCTATTTTTCCATTTTTCAGTTGTGCCATATTCTCTTTACACCTAGAGTCAATTGATGATTTCGTTTGCTCAACATACAATTTCAATAAGCTTCGTAAATCATCGTTCTTTTCTACATAGATACAGGGTGTACCTAAAATAAACGGCCATACGACAACCATGAATAGGAAAAAATGTCCAATGAACTAAGGCCAAAAGATGCTTCCTAAGGACGCTGTGACTCTTCAAATATGCCATACAGAAACGTGTTTTTAGAATAACAATAATTGAGAGCTAGTTTCTGGAAGCTATTTCACTCCTCAATCATAATATGCAGAAGGATTGTATTCGGTTTAAACTGCATTCTACTATTTCCGTTAAAATAATGTGTAAATGGTTATGGATAGTACTGTTGATTTCAATAAAAACTGGTACACTTTCTTTTAGCTATGTAAATCATTCGTTCTTTGATTGATATTAATAATCTTACAAATGTCACTTTGACGTTAATCAGTGGCGTCATTATTAAAAATGGTTCGACATCTAACAGATATTCAAAAAATTTCGAATTGTTTCTAAAATTGAAGATGGTTGGTCCATAAGGAGACTTGCTGCTGAATACAATGTGAGTAAAACTACGAGAATGAGTGTTAAAAAACAATGGGAAACCAACTAAACGTAAAGTTGGTTCCGGTAGGCCCAGAAAGAGCAATAATTAAGAAGATGAAAATCTTATAAATTACCTAATAGAAAACCCTTTTCAGACTGCAGTAAATGCAATTTCAGAGACAAATTTCTGTGCTTCGGTATCTACTGTTTGCTGAAGAATAAAACTACAAAGCGCGTTGAAGAGTTGTTCAGCGGCTAAAAAATACAAACTTTCAGAAGAAAAGAAGCAGGGTAGGATTATTTTTGCACTCAACTATATAATCAATGATGAAAACTTCTGGGGACAAGTTGTCTTTTTCTGACGAAAAGGATTTTAAATCCTGTAACGATGGACATGTTCGCGTATATAGGCCTCCTTCCACTAGATACGACGAAAAATATACTTTCGATCCACAAATATCAGGAAGATTTTCAGTCAGTGTCTGGGCTTGGATGAGCCTAAATGGGTTAGGTGTGTGTTGGAACAGTGGTGATCATCTCAATTCCATTAAATATATTGAAATATTAGACAATATTATGTTGCCGTCAATAATAGAGGTGTTTCCGGAAAATAATTTTATTTTCCAACAAGACAACTGCTCCATACATACGGCCCATCGTGTCAGGCAATGGTTTCTTAATAAAAACTTAGAGTTGTTACCGTGGCTATCTAAAAGTCTGGATTTAAATCCAATTGAAATTGTATGGGGACTAATGGTGAAACATATAAGAAAATTAAATAACCATCCAAATAATGCCCAAGAATTGGAAGGGATAATTGAAGACACTTGGGAGAACTTGTCGCAAGAAGTTGACCTTGCAAGAAATCTGATTTTGTCCATGCCTGCAAGACTTCAGGCAGTTTTAGACACTAATGGAGCAATGACAAAATATTAGTTAATTCTGTATTACGTAATTGAAGTTCATTTAGTTTATTTTTTTATTGTATTTTTTATGTTCAGTTTGCATTGTTTACATTTTTTTTAATCACGTGGTATTTTTGTGGTCTTATTTTTTAAAAATAGAATTATCATTATTCAGTTAGTATTTTAATTACAACCATTAGTAGAATTATCCGTAACAAATATTTTTTAAACAATAATATGGTAGGCTTGAAAATGTTTTGAAAAAGTTATTTTCTAATTATTTTTTAAAATTCCATTTGAATAAAATAAAAGAGAAAGGTTTAAATAAGTTTAAAAATACAAAGAAAACCGATCTCCTCCAAAAAAACCCAGGTCCGGGGTAAATCACCTCTTCTCCACCCCCCTCTCGACATGCCTGGCCATCCCTATTTACAGACATATGCACACAACTAAACTATTAAGATTTTCGATTACAAGAGTTGTACTAGTTTTTTTTTAAATCAAGTGTACAACAGACGTTATATTATGTAAGCAGTTCATACAACGAACATTTTCTTTATAAGAAAGACCATTTAAAAATATGTGAATGATAACATCAGTAGAACGATTAATCTGTATTTCTTTGGTAGAACGTCCTTTGAACATGGATTACATTTGGTGTTCAACCATTTCCGTGAAGATAGTGTGTAAAATTTACGGTCAGTAACAGATATTATAAGTACTTGACATAATGTAGTTCTTGAGACAACTTTTAAAGTACGATTACCGCTCATTTTGAGGTACATTAGACTTTCGTTAGTTTAATTCTTTTAATAATCAATAATCAAATCAAATCGAAAAGTGCCAGTTTGCCAGCACACTAGCTGCTATAATAAATCCAACAAACATTAAATATACACACTATATAATGTGGAAATAACAGGTTATAACAATAGTATTTAATTGGTGTTATGTTAATGTTATGATAGTTCATGTGACAATCTGTTGTTATATGTAATATAATAATATTGTAACAATTATAATCATATTACTAACTAATTTCATTTTTGTTTTCTACCATTTCGGTTTATTACACCATCATCAGAGAAACTTAATTATGAGGAGTTTGCTATAAATATTTACATGTTTGGTGTTATTTGATTGTCTGCGATTTTGTTAAATTCACCTGAAAAACAATTTAACGTGTATGCCCTTGTTTAAAAAAGAAAAAGTACAATTTGTGAGGTTATTTTAATTTTAATATTGAAACGTTAAATAATTACAACAAACAAGAGATTGTGTCAATTTTCTTTAAACAACGATAATGCGAAGACCTCGCTTACTCTGACATAAGAGCTTCATAGTACATTATGGCGATGTTGATGCAACTATGAAACAGACGTTACATTGTTAAGAAAGTTTGTTATGTAATGTTTATAAGAGGATAGCTTGCACAGTGGGTAATCATAAGAACTGCTCAGAATTATTTCCTTTGCCTTGAACATTAGACATGTTAGGTCGTTCACTTTTGGGACACCCTGTATATCAAATTCTAACTTATTTTCAGTATTTCTACATACTAGTACATAGTACTGAAATCTTTCATCCACATACCTTGGCAATACGAATTCTTCTTTGGCGTTCAATTCTACTTATGACGAAAATAGCAATGAAAGGTACCTAGTATTTTGGTGTTTGTGAAATCATCTTGCTCGGTCTGATGACATAGTTGGCAGAACCGTGAAATGGAAATCATTATTAGAAATGTATCCCTTGTAGCTGTTGAGTTGAATACCTCCACCTGCAATGGCAGTGTCGGTGGGAATGACCTTCTTCTAGACAGCTTTGGCTTTAAAATCGGGTATTATCCAATTTCTGTGGTGTTTATCTCATTTGGTTCCAACCCACTTCACCACAGAAGTTATTACTTCATTGTTCCTGGGGCATTTTGCTATAATTCCTGTTATTTTATCAGATAGGCCATGAAAGTTTCTTGGCGTTCTACTATCTATAATTGCTCTTTCAGCATTTCATAAAATTTGTACAACAGTTGAAATCTGACACTGTAAGCATATCAAAGATTTAACATAAACCAACTGTTTCTAGTTTCATTTATAAAATAATTAACACCTTGTATATCCATAACAAAACATTTTTATGTGCGCTTTTTTCTTATTTTGATGTAGAAGCTGTCTTAAACCTTCACAGGGGCTTTCTGTAATAATAATATAATAGGTATGTATTACAAAAATAAGTTGTCAGTTTCTCGTTGGGTTCTAAAACAGGCATAAAGTTTGACCTGATTATAGAACAAATGTGTTTGTGAGAATAATCGAAACAAATATGTTTTTGTTAGTTTGTTCTTGCATCCTTGGGGAAAAATATATATTGGTTAACATGCAAAGTTATGCCGTGAACGGTTCTGTGAGAGTATCCCTACTGGACAATAAAATCTTCTCCAACCATTAGAATGAAATATTTCTGTTTTCATTACAGTTAGAGATTATTGCTATAAAATTGAATCGGAGGTACTGCAGCATTTTAGCAATGTTTTGAATAAGTAAACTTAAGTTCACAGGAAGTTTATTTCGAAATTAAATTGGAACTTCCAATAAACCAAACCTGCTCTTAAAAAATACAGGTTGAATCAGTATTGCGATTGATCTCTAGTAAACGATTTTTACATAATAAAAGAAAATCCTTCTTGTTGTCGTCGCGAACGCCATTCGCAGACCGGTTTCTGGTTGTTGCCTTCATCAGTACGAAGTAGGTGTATGCAATGTCAACAATAAGGATCTCGTCTCTATGGCTCTATTTAAGAATATATCTCACATCTCATCGGTATTTTATTATACCATTATTAGCAAAGTTCGCTGTCAGAGTATTTTTCAATTTATTTCTATTGCGATTGACTGCTAGGAGATGGGGTTACCATTTAACTTGTTAGTACTCGAGAGACGTATAATGTATACACCAATATCCTTATTGTTGATGTTGTGTGCACATACACTGATGATGGAAACAACCAGAAACCGGTCTACGAATGGTGTTCTCGATGGCCTCAAGAAGGATTTCCTTTCATTAGGTAAAACCAATTACTAATGGTCAATTGCAATTAAAACAAGCATTCTTCGTGTGGTACAAGGTTCTAAATTATTAAGAAGTGTATGGTATGCAACGAAAGTAGTAGCTGTGACAAAAACATACAATGTATAGTACACATTAGGTTCCTAGGTAAAAACTAAAAGAAGTAAATACTTGCTAATACCTCAATGATGGCTCAGCTGACAATTAATTGTTTTTTATGATATTAATAAATGTACCAAATGACCTTATTTCTTTTGATTTGTCTTGACAAGAGATTGAAAAAGTTACAGACAATTATAACAGCAACCTTTTTCTAAAAGTGTAGTTTTATGAAGTGGGTAACAGAATTTATCTTTGTTCCTAGTATCAAAAATATGGTTCTGTATGAAGTTTTCAAACAGATCTTTGTTCTTATACACAAAAGAGAGACATTCATATACATATACGTTATAGTAAGAATATTCAGATTCTTAAAATAGCCTCAACATATGTCGCTTATTCTTAAGTTTGTCATTGTTCTAACTGCTCGTTTTTGCGCACCGAAAATGTCATTACTGTAACTTGAACTCCCCAAAACAATATTGCATATGACATCAATCGATAAAAGCTTCCATAATAGGCATTTTTTTTATTTTGATTTGTTACTTTTTTGAGTTCCTTTTAAGGAATAGCGTATTTTATAGAGTTTAGAGGTCAATTGCCCAATGTGGTCTCTCCAGCTTAGATGTTCATTAATTACACAGGCCTGCAAAATAAAACTTATGGTGGGGGGTTTCTATATTTTAATGTAATTCTGTATGACTGTTTCATGCCGATTCCAAAAATTACTTGCATTTTGCTTTATCACGCAAGGATTTTTCACAAAGTAAAAATACATGAACGGTTTTCTAATAAAATATATTAAAATAATGCATTACAGTAAAATACTTTTCATTTTTAATTACAAAATTTAAAACAAAATTTACAAGTACCTACAAGAAAATAATATTACAAAAAAGTTGTTAACATTTTTACATGTCTCTTTGCGAATAAAAACGCTTTCTTTTACTTTCAAATGAACGCTTAGTTGAAGCCCGTTTATGTGAAGTTTCACCTTCAGAAGATTCTCTCCTTAAACACCAACAATAGTCAGCCATCATGGCGACGTTCCATCTTCCTTGATAGCTCATCTCCATCTGTTTAATGTCCTGGTGAAACCTTTCACCTTGTTCTTCACTCACCGTCCCGAGATTTTCTGGAAAATAGTCAAGATGGGAATGAAGAACATGGCGTTTCAAACTCATATTGCACCCCAATGTTTTATAATTTTCTAACATATCGTTGACTATATTCTTGAAATCAGGATCTCTGTTATTACCTAAGAACTTTTGGAACTACATTTTTGAAGCCAACCCATGCAGCCTTTTTCTTATTATTCATTGTTGAGTGAAACACTCTGTCTTTCATTAACTCTCTAATTTGTGGCCCAACAAAAATACCTTCCTTAAGCTTGGCTTCTGATAAACTAGGAAACTTTGACCATAAATACTTGAAGCAGTCACAGTTTTTGTCGAGAACTTTAACAAATTGCTTCATTAGCCCCAACTTAATGTATAACGGAGGCAGAAGAACTTATTTCGGATCGACCAAACTTTCTTGTACAATATTTTTGAACCAGGTACTAAATTAATTCTACGTGGCCATTCTTTCTTTTGCCAATGTTCACCTCGTGCTCTACTGTCCCATTCGCATAAGAAACAGGGCATTTTAGTATAGCCAGACTGTTGGCCTAAGAGCATACCTAAGATTTTAAAATCTCCACATAACATCCAGTTGTGGTCTGCATATTTCACCTTTTCAAACAGGAGTTTCAAATCTTCATATCTTTCTTTTAAATGAACAGATTGTGCAACCGGGACTGATGCGTATATATTATCAATATGCAACAATACACCCTTTAAACTCCTTTTAGATGAGTCTATGAACAACCTCCAGTCATTTGGTTGATAAACGGATGCTTCTAACTTGCTAACCAATCCTGGAACATCATGGCAGTAAACAAGGGATCCCTCTTGATCAAAGTATTCTAAAAATTCAGTTTCACGTTTTCTATACCATGAGAATGTCGTTCCTGGAAGAAGTAAATTCTTTTCACTCTAGCCCATGCGCTACTGGCCTTATTGCTGATAGAAGGTTCGGATAAAATATTTTTTTCTTATTTTTAGTATTAAAGCCACTTACGTCATACAAGCAAAAGTAACAATCTTCTGCATGATTGCTGGGTTCCCGCCACATCATTGGTATGCCGAAAGGTAAGGATTTCTTTTTTATTTTGAGTCCACTTCCGTAACGATTCAACACATCAATGACAAGCTCTGTGTGGCGCCTATGTTTTGTTTTGGTCTCCAAGCTTTACACCAAAGTACGCATGATAACTTCTTTTCACGAATTCCGTAATATTTCTCTGTCTTTTTTTAACTGTATATGAACCACAAATGTAACAAAACCCATCGGCGCTGTTTTTACAATGTCTCGAAGCACACGTTCAACCACAGCTAACTTACTACTAACTACTGTAAGTGCTTTTCGAATACTATGTGTATATTCTGGTTCTAACTAGAAACGTCTAGATTAAAAGGCAGTGGTCTTTAACAATTTTATTTTAAAAAGATATGTATTAATTACTGATAATGTCATTATGTATGTTTAGAGTAAACAGTTCGTGATACACAAAAACTAATAATTCTGCAGGCAGAGTTCAGAACGACTTACTTACTCTAAAAATGTAAAAAAATTGTAGACCCCTAAAGCCATGCAGGCCTGTGTTATTTTGTTGAATTGGAGAGTGAGATATTAGCATCATTTCAGTTATCTGGGTTGGATAGTAGTTTCATTTCTTGAATGTCTAAACAATACACAGCTTGTTTTATTTGTATTTAATATCATATGCATTTTCATAAAACCAGCTAGATATATCTGAAATTATTGAGATACTGTTTTGTTCTAATATATTATAGTTTTTTTCTTGCTACTAAAATATTTGAATCATCGGCATAAGTGGTTATTTATAGGTTAGTGTTGCTAAAAATAAGTGGTAAATCATGTACAAAAATAATGCAGGCCCAAATATACTGCCCCGTGGAACTCCTATTTTTATTTCTCTGAGCTCTGACAGATATTCCACTCCATTATTGCGAATACACATTCGCTGAGATCTATTTAATAGGTACGATTGATACCAATTGTGGGCTATTCCACGAATGCCGATTTTTCTAGCTTGTTTAAAAGAGTCTGGTAATTCACACAGTCAAAAGCTTTTGACAGGTCTGGAAATACTCCTAAGACCAGCTTATCGTTATCCAGAAATTGCAGAATTTGTTTAGTAAAATTGTATATTACTGTTGTTGTTTATAAGGACTTCTTCTCGTTATTTGAGATAATTAAGACAAGATATTTATAAAACGAAGTTTAGTTGAAAGTTACATTTATTCAAAAAAACTACAACAAAATGAGACTTCTTTTCCCAGAGCGGGGAAGCTAGTGAAGACTAGAAAATGTAAAAAAATATTCTTAATATTTAACAAAATCAAAGCAGTCCGCAATTGTTACTTAAACTAAAAAATGTCTCACTTACTTCAATCAGTATTTTCGTTTTTGTTAGGCACCACCTTTTTTAATTGTTCACTAGAGTTTCAGCTAATCAAAAGACACGGTTACAGTTTTAGAAAAGGAAAAAAACTTGTAACTATGTCCATCAATATCGTCTTGCAAGAATTCTTATTAGTAATCGTAGGAATGTCAAAGAACTTTAGTCGTCGAAGGGCAAAAGCACTAACTGATTCACAAGTTATTGCATTAGAGTTCTGTGTCCCCACTTGGTGGCCTTGTTAGCTGACATCAGCCAAAACTGTGCTTTAAGTAGGAACCTAGATATAATCTAAATGATAACGCCTTACCAGGGGTTAGCTCACTTTCCGTAGTTTATTTCATAGTCGCTAAACTCCAAACTCCAAGGTAACATCTAAACTGCAGATACAGGAAGGTAAAGTAACTTTGCCAGGGCACGGTCACAAAATACTCTCTCCGGCGACTCCAACTCGTCTCCTCACAAACCGTATCAGCCAATTTCACATTACCTCTCCGGTTAGTGGCTCTGTATCAGCTCCAAAGGTAACATAACATACTTGAATGTATAATAATGCCAAAGTACATTACATCTCTCAGAGATCCACCTTGCACCGTTGCTCTGCATGATCTGTTCAACGCGCACCAAAGAGCCATGTCCCTCACACTTCGCGAGAAACATTCGACCGGTGCGCTAGTTTAAATTGTTCTAGCCCTGTGCCATTAACACAGTAGCGTCACTACATAGGGGAATACAGTAATTTAAAATAAAATTATTTTAAGCGAGTCTGGAGGTTAAGGTATAATTCAAACCATTTTAGTTAATCAATAACGAATGTGTTACAAATTACTAATTCAAAAAATGGACCGTTACATGTTACCTTAATCTTTTGAAAACCATGTTGGTTAATTGATAAAATTTGGTAAGTTTCTAAAAATGAGGTTAGTTTGTAGCACATGAGAATTTTCAATAATTTTGAAAAACTATTCTAATTGGCCTATGATTTTCAATCAGGAGATGGTCTCCCTTTATATATATAGGAATAACAATTGCTAATTTCAGTCTTTTAGGGAAAACAGCATGCACAAGGGATTCATTAAAAATATGGGTTCTACTATATCGGTTAGGTACCTTATTTAATTTTTAATAAAAAAAATGTGTGAGAATTACGATTTTGTACCATTTAGGTCAAGGCTGTTGTGTTCGTGTTATACCAGTTGTAGGTCAATAGAGTCATGCCCTTAAGTTTAATTAAAATGAAATGAAATACTGTACTTTAACGTCGATGACGGGTTCTTTATTCATTACACTTTAAATTTCAATTAGATGTAAGAGTGGAAATTTAACGCTGAAAATCAACTAGGGGACCCATTTTTGTTGTAGAATCCAATTATACAAACCATTCTTCAATACTTGTCTTCCAAATATGTGTACATATGGAGCTTTTTCAGTTCAGCTTCAACAAATATTCGAAGCGGGAAGTAAATTGAGTTGTTATTCTCTCTAGTGAGAGTTGGCACAGCTTTTATTCTTTTTAAACTAGACTAGTTGTTTCTCTAATCAGGTTTGCATAGCAATTTTATTTTGCATCGTTTTTTTCTGATCACGGTGTATTTTGTGTAAACTTTTCTAGTTAGAAATTATAGTCTTCTTATTTCCGTTTTTACCAATACTTTACTAATCGTAATATATTTTCTTGCGCCACATATGTGGTTATATCCTTATTTAAGATCACGTAGGGCGTTAAGAAAATTCAGGTCGCTAAAACTTTTCTCATGTATTTCCAAGGAATATATAAGCTAATGACAAGCGTGACAATTTTCATTTGGCTTATTTGGATTTTCAGCAGCGAGGCAAAATAAATTTGATGTCTAGGATTTGAGTAACCTCAACAATCTTCCTTCACCCTCGGTCTTATGCGGGGTGTTCTACCATGCTTAATGATTATTTTCAAATGAATAAATGGATGACTCTTTATAATCTGAACTCATGGTATCCATTAGACGCAACATTAGTAAAATCCTACGAATGGCTATCAAATAAACATATCTCTACATGTGCAAACTAGAGATAAATACCATTATAATATAGAAATTAATTAACCTGAGGATTGCTAGCTAATCATAAATCATGCAACATAAATCACTCCTATTGGAAAAATTGGGTCATTTCAGGGGTACATTGATAAATGTGGTGTCAACTTACAGTTTCGTTTTAATCCATAATTTACTGATTTTCCAGCAGGTTGCTGGCTGGGGGATTTGTAAGTACACGTGAGAGGAATTTTAATATTGAAACTGTACATCTAAAACATCTAAAACAGAGAGATTGTCGGCATATAGCGTACCTATATTCCATACATTAAAAAAAAAGATCGGAAGGATATTGAAAAGAGGGCTCAAAAAACAGATATTTTAATTGCTCAGTCATTAAATATGTAAACATAAACTTGAGTATTCCGCATATTTCGAAATAAAAATATTGGAAATAATTTACTTCGTTGAGTACTTGATTTAAATGGAAATGTTGTGAAATCCAGAACTTTGCTAACACGAATAATTATAAAATATATGGGTATTCTTCTGTAACTAATATTATTTACCAAAAAAGTTTTTAAAAACAAAATGTCGAGACTACTAAAAAATTAAATTTTGAAATTGTCCCAAAAATATTACCAATAATTTATTTCCTACAATGTAACAGTTTTTCATATTACCGGCCCCCTCAATCGTCAAATTGTTTTTAAAATTATTCAAAAGTTATGAAGATGACATGAATTTTGAAGTAGATGGTCAATAAAATGTGACATATACGATGGCTCTGAAGGACCACAGCTAATAAAAAAAACTAGAAATTTCTACTTTAAAACCAGAAATTTCTACTTTTGAAACTAGACATTTCTACTTTTAAAATAGTAATTCCAGATCATTAAAAATCCAAGGAACGCTCATTTTAAAACTAAATTTGGATTTTAAGATAATTGTATCCTAAAAAAAGATTTTATACCAGCGGCCATGTTTCAAATACCTGTATAAAAAGTTTTAAAAATGGGAGGTGAATTACCCAGCGTCACACCATTAGTGTATGGAATGAGACACGCACACTTCATTTTTATTGTAATTTATACCATTATAATTCATAACAAATTATCTGTTGTCGTTTCTACGATATTAAGAACACACTGCTTTAAAAAATAAATGTCAACACCCTGCATCTTAAAAACAAAGCCTTAACGAACCTATGTTTATAAGAAATTTCCCTGTGCGATTTAAGATTGTAACACCTTATTATTAGAGCTGTCCGAGGTCACCTGGCCGACAGAGCCGTCATATGACGCATATGTCTACATCATATCATAATACTTGAATAAGTACAGTAAATGGAAATAAATTTTAACAATAATGTTACATTTTATAAAAATTTGTATAAAACTCACCCTTTTAAGCAGATTTATGAAGTAGTTTGGTTGTCGTCATCACAAAGTGGGGAAGATCTATAGTATAATAGCATCAGGTATGTTTCTACAGCTGTCTCCGTCAGCGATGTTCGCTTTGGTGAAAAAATATGTTTTGCATTTTGAAAATGACCATTCGACATCTACGGATGTAATACAGGCATAAGTAAAACAATCGTGAACTCACTTAACGAAGTTGTAGATGCACCATCACAAATTTGTCTTAATTTGCTAAAATCAGGATCTTTCTGTAATACACTCTCGAATTTTTCACTAACGCGATTATTTTTTCGTCATTTATAGCCTGTAGCTGTGTATTTACGTTGTCCACTATTTGCAGCGAGTCCACTAACGACAACGAACTATTTTGCAATTTTTCATTGCGCGTGTAGTCCTCTAAAATTGTTATTAATAGTTTTTAAATCTGTTTCAAGGGAAACGTCTTGAAAGCTTGTCTGGCTTTCCCTAATAGCTGCAGCCTCGTTAGGGTTGAACTGTAGTATCACAGCTTTTATTTGTTGAAAATATTCAGCATAATAAAAAGCCGCTATCAACCACGTTCTCCAACGTGTAAGAATCGGCTCTGGTGGTTCAGGGATACCAGGACACTGTCTATGAAATGCTCGAAGCCGTTTAGGAGATTTGAGAAAAACTTTTTTGTACTTGCTATTAATGCATCTACCTCTGGAAAACATTTTCGAATCGTTTCTGCCACAAGATGTAACGATGCACTTTACACGTAACATGTAAAAACCTACAATTGTCTCTTTGAAAAGAACGGCCTACCATGCGCATTGTCGCAGCACCATCAGTCACAAACATCAATACTTGACTTGTGAAAGTTCAAATTTTTCGAATGTCTCCAACACCACACGCGTAATTATTTCGCCAGTACACGCAGTTAGTCTTTTACTAGCTAGTAAAAGTGGAAATGTTAGTTTAAGAGGGCCCAGTACACGTACTATAATATTTAAAATAGAATTTTTTTTACAATCTGTCGTCTCGTCAATACATAACCAGAGCCGTGTATTTTTTAATCCACATTTAATCCTATTTACAATGTCTTCACGAACAGCTGGAATATATCTACGTAACGATGTACGACTTGGTAAGTTCACCTGGGGATTGTATTTATTCCAAAACTTCCGAAATGGTTGTTTATCCAGTATGTGTAGCGGAATATTACAGGCTATTAACATTAACAATAAATCAAACATAAATTGAGTTGTCAAAGGCATGCCATTTTTTTATTTTGATGTTGCACGGTGTTGATATGACGACGATAATCTGTTTTGTGCCAGCAATTAAGTCTTGATTACAAACTTTACAAATTATTTTGCATCCGTCATAGAATAAATCCGGAAATTCACAGATAAATTTATTCACTGTGTCCGCGTACGGTGTTTTGACCCTTTGGCGCGTTTGACATTATGTATAATTTATAGGTACAACCTCACGATCAACCTTTCAAATAAGACTGCAGCGTAAATCACTTCTAAATCGGCACGTGTGACGCCATCGCAAGACCGTGGCTGTACTCAGCCACCTGGACAGCTCTACTTATTATTGAACGCGTTGACCGATTTTTTTTTAATTTGGGGCATATTATAACAAAAATATGAGCTAAAACTTTGTATACAGGTCCGTTGGTATAAATTTTTTTAAGGGCATGATTTCATAAAAATCCAATAGTAGAAATTTCTAGTTTTAAAGTAGAAGTTTCTGCTTTAAAAGTAGGAATTTCTAGTTTTAAAGTAGAAATTTCTAGTTCTTAAGTAGAAATTTCTAGTTTTTAAGTAGAAATTTCTAGTTTTAAAGTAGAAATTTCTAATTTTTTAAAATTGTTGTGGCCCTTCAGTGCCATCGTACATATGCTTTGGAATAAGGCTTGTACCAAATAAAGCTATGTCACTATCGTTTAAAATTATAGAGCAAAATATCCATGATGCAATTGAAGTAGATTTCACAAATTACTTAATACTATACGAGTTTCGCCAGCCACGTTGGCATTATTAGAAGATGATAAAAAGTTCGTGTGGATAAAACCACGCTGGAACGGAGATGAAAAAGTTACGCAGGGACAATTGTATTGTATTTATAATAAATAAAATTGCAATACTGCCATTATTATTTAAGTAACAGGAAAACAAACGTAACAAATACGATATGGGCAGGGGGCGGTAATGTAAATTCAAGAATTTAAAGTTGTATTAAAATTTATTAGATGGGTATTCCAGAACTACTAGAATTGTCTCTCAATCTGTGGCAGAAAACACGCCGTTAAGAGCAAAATGACTACATTTTGTCACGAAAAACTGTTTTGGTGTGGCGTAGTTAGGATCATGGAAAATGGTGTAACGACGAATAAATTTAACCGAGGAAAAATAGGTAAATGATTGGTGTTTGCTTCAAAAAGGACTCTCCTCATATGAAAACCATTAAAAACTGAAAGCGGTTGAACTGTTCTAAAAATTACTAATTTTTTTGTATCTACCTATACTCCAATTTTTTTCTTAACATGTTAATAAAAACAGAACAGTGGAAATAGTGTCAGTTATTATGCACATTGTCTATAATACAGGGTGTTTACGATCTTGACAATTATTTTGGAGGATAAATGGGTAAATTTTGATTTAATAAACCATATAGTACATACAAAAATTTAAAAATTAGAAAATAATAGCTGACCTTTCTTAATAAAAAAAGTACGGATATGTTAGGAACTGCCGGAGGCCAAATTAAATGGCATGTCTTCATCCAACCCTGCTATAAGTGTCGTACACGGCTGGACTGACTTCAGTACGTCAGCGGTACTCAAACTAAGGTAAATTTTTTGCAATCGACTCCTTTCATCAAGTTGTACCATTAAAAATAAATTCCCAAGATCGTGAACACCCTGTATAGTATTACATTTTAATTTCATTTTAATTCTATCAGTTGGTTCATTGATTTAAATTCTCTATTAGGCCACACTATTTGATACTTTTTTTAACGTTTTTTTTCCACTTTTTTAAAATTTTCTTATCAAATTTGTAATCTAATAAAAAAAATTGGTTACCATTAAAAAACCGCCGTAGACATAAAGGTACATACACACACACATGTACATGTCTTAAGACATGAACAAACGTTGATGTACGCGCGTTCGCGTTCGCCTTTCGAACATGCGTAAAAAATTTGCAAGCTTTATTTCAAAACCTGTAGCTGTTATTGCGATACTACAGACATGCAGGCAGATTTTTTTCCTAAACTAATATTTTTCCATTGTAATTTGTCGAGATGCTTCTAGAAATGCAATAAAAAAATTTTAATTTTTTTTCCTAATTTGTACTTTTTTCTTCTTTCATTCATTATGTATTTTCTGCTGGTGCCATTATTACCAAATTTAATGTGTCACCTAAAATGCTGTTGAAAATCTTAATTGCCAAATTTGTGAAATTTGGGAATTCTCCTATTAGTATTTTATCAATCAAAATCTCGAGGTTGAAAAAATTACGATTGCTATACTTCCTTACTTAAATCGGTATAGGAAAGTAAAAACATGATGATTAAAAAAATAACGAAAAAATCGACGTGTGCGTATATCTGTGGAAACAATTTTTAAATTTATTCCAAACTTTATTATTTTCCTCTGTGTATCTTTGAACGTTAATAAGCATATTGTAAGTTATAATACTTATAAAGTAGTTGTGTCTACATAAAGAGCAAACGAATTTAAAATAAATACCTTTCCTCCCAGTTCTCTTTGTGAACAATTTCTGAAAAAAGCACTTGTTACCCAATATAGAATTCTTTCTCTTTGTTCCATCCTTATATTCGGATTGTTTATTGTACCTACTTACACAGAATTCAGTTTTTCTTCTTTTGTTTACGTTTATCGTAATGCCATTATTGTACCCAAAGGCATTCGATTTTATGAGTACATGAAAATATTCACAGGGCTTTACTCAGGTTTTAAACGAAACAATGATTCTCTCATATAGTGGTTGAAAATTAGTTTTTAAAATTGCTTATCTCCACGCTTTTTATCATTCAATTGAGATCAGATATTACAGTGCAGTGCAAATAATAGTAGATTATCGTCCTTCTTATAGACTGTGATGTACTTTAATAACTCTGTTATCATACAGTTAAGTAAATCCGCTATCATCAGCAAAACATATACAAGCTCCAGGAAACAAAAATAACACTATCGTTTTAAACAAATTATAAAAATAAAGCCTTCAAAACTGCTGATTATATTGCAAGCATAAGACTGGTGAGCCTACGTACCTACGTAAGCACTGTGTCAAGTTCTATATTCAGGTAAACGGGGACGAGTGTTTGAGGAGAGTACCAATCTTTATGTGCCACTGGTAACTGGTAACTGTGTATTTGTTTTGATTTTTATGATAAGGGAATTTCAACCCCATTTTGTTTAGTTTAAGTTTGATAACGATAATCTCAACCTCGTATGTCATCCAATACGCTGTGAACCTTCAGTGTGGCCACACTCAGAGTGTTAAAACCTTGTCTTAATTATTGATATACACTCTGTGAATAAGGGTTGTGTTTTTCATAAGTATTTTTATTTACATTTGAGTTATCGTAAAGTAATGTAAATAGTTCTTTTACATGTATTGTTCTTTTTGTTGAAAGTAGTATTAATATAGCCTCTTTCGTAGTTGTCAAATTTGATATTTTATTTTTCAATCACCACCTCATAACGAGAACGATTAATTCATGGTAAGTTAAAGTTTAAATAGAGTAATTCATTTTATGGTATTGATATCAGATAAACTGGGTGTAAACGCCCTGAGATCTAATCTAGTTTTATTTTGTCGTGACACTTATTACCTTATGCGGGCTAAGTAGTGTCTCGATTTGCTACATCCCACCCCCCAGTAGCTTTGTGATCACATACCCTATCCTACAAAGTAGTGGTACGAGAATAAAAACGGTAGGGTACTTTGTTTGCAATAATTGTCAGATAGACACGGTCAGTGTCTGTATTTACTACTTTTATTGAGATATACTTCATATCACGGTTGGCGTTCACGTCATCAATTTATGAATTACAGAAATGTAAATAAACAGTTTTTTCCATATCTTTGGTCATTAAAAAATATATTGTCTTCTGCAAACATTTTACAACTGCTTCGAACCCCTTTTCATTGATATGCTATTGCGTGCTGTTCTGTGTGTGTGTTTTTCCTAGCGAGAATAATTGCAACATGTACTAGATGGGATTGAACCCATAACCACCAATTTAAGAATCATCGCATGTGTTACTCAACCAACCCAATTTTTCGACAATTATTTCTGTTTAAAACACATAGGTAGGTAATTATGTGGATGTGTATATTTCAGGATATCAAGTGTTTATGGAAGCTCTGTATTTGCAGATTTTGGGGATATATTCATGCTGGGATCCATGGCCTACAATAATTCAATTTAAATTTTAATCAACAGCTAAAGCGGAAATAGCAGCCTCATATGGCAAAAGGAGTATATACAAATAATTGAGTTGCGTAGGCTAAATATGAATTCTGTATTTGTACTTTCTATAATTATTTAAATGTTGTTTGTTAAATATATTTTCCCGATGAAAACATCATGTTGGGAATATATAGCTTCGTATTAAAAAATAATCTACATCAGTGGCGTATCCAGAGATGACCCTTGCTGAGATATAAGGGTAAATTTGATTTTTTGGCACCATTTTTTAAAAATGGCGGCAATTTAAATTTGAAATTAATGAGGAACGTATCAGCGCTATGAAATCGGAATCATTTAATTCGGGTCGTAATTTTATAGGGAAGTTTTGCAATATTAGCAAGGGGCATTTCAAATATACAGGGTGTTCCATAATTAAGCACCTTCCTTTAAGGGGGTGATAGATCTAGAAAAAATAAGCTTAGTCTTGTATATAAACAATTGCCTTACACCAGTTCATAAGGGAGCTACAACCCCTTAAAGGAGGTAATTAGAACATAGTTATTTGCCAATTAAAGTTGCAAAAATTAAATTTGAACAGTTTATTAATTGCATAATATATTTTGTCAACTTCTTATCTGAATATCATGGTTTGTCGGGGTAGTTACAGAAGGAATTTTTTGTCTTATTTTATTTTAGACATTTAAAGCGGAAATAAGGATTAATGGTAAAACCTGCATAAAAAAAGTGCTGTTAATAATAAAAAAATTTCTCTGTTTTGTTCTGTAAATAGTCTAATAAATACATTTTATTAAAATTCAGCATTCAAAGCGTGTTGCTTTTAAGAAACCGCATTCGTTCATTTTCATGTGATTTGACTGAATAAGTACCCTCGACTGTGTCTCGGGCACTTTGTGTCAAATGACATCAAAGTGAACTCAAGCGGTTTCTAGGCAACACGTTTTCATGCGCTGAATTTTCGATAATTTTTAATGCACTTAATATATTACTACAGAAAATTCACCCTCACCCTCTCTGTAACTACCCCAAGAAATCATGATATTTAGATAAAAATTTGTCAATTGGTGTAGAAGTATGAAATCGGAATTTCCCTATAGATGGTGCTCGCTATCAGTTTAAAGACCGTAAGACCGCTTCTACAGCGCCATCTTCTTCCTCTAATAGCTGACGAGGTTTGTCAACACAAAATAACCTAAGTTTCATACACCGGTATATTTTCCTATAACCTCAAACATGTTGAGTTTTGTGCCTACGAACTATGATTTGCGGACAGCATTGGTTTTCTGCTATCATTTGAAGAAAACTGCTGCAGAATCGCATAGAATGTTTGTCGAAGCATACAGTGAACATGCTCTTGACAAAATTCAGTGCTTCGAGTGGTTTAAAAAATTTAAAAGTGGTGATCTTGACGTGAGAAACGAGGAGCGTGGGAAACCACCGAAAAAGTTTGAAGACAAGGACTTGCAAGCCTTAATGGATAAAGACGATACTCAGACTCAACAAGAACTCGCGGAACAATTCAATGTGACGCAGAAAGCAGTATCTCTTCGTCTGAAAGCTATGGGAAAGATTCAGAAAGTGGGAAAATGGGTCCCACATGAACTGAATGAAAGACAGCAAGAAAATCGAAAAACCACTTGTCAAATGTTGCTCGTGAGATATAAAAGAAAATCATTTCTTCATCGAATAGTGACAGGTGATGAAAAGTGGATATATTTTCAGAATCCTAAGCGTCGTAAATCATGGGTGAATCCAGGCGAACCATCAACATCCACTGCAAGACCAGATCGTTTTGTAAAGAAGACAATGCTCTGCGTTTGGTGGGATCAAAAGGGTGTAATATATTATGAGCTACTAAAACCTGATGAAACCGTTAACACTGATCACTACCAACAACAAATGATCGATTTGAATCGAGCAATACGTGAAAAATGACCGGAATATGCAAAAAGGCAACATAAAGTCATTTTGCTTTATGATAATGCCCCCCTCACACACAGCAAAACGGGTCACGGATACGATCGAGGCGTTCAATTGGGAAATACTAGCGCATGCGGCTTATTCTCCAGACTTGGCTCCGTCCGATTACCATCTGTTCGCGTCATTGAGACATGCACTCGCCGAACAACACTTCGATTCGTATGAAAATGTACGAAAATGGTTCGACAACTGGTTTGCTTCAAAGGAAGAATTGTTTTTTTTGGCGTGGCATTCATAACCTGCCGGAGAGGTGGGAAAAATGTATAAATTCCAATGAAGACTATTTTGAATAAAATATTTTTTATAATTTTCAAATAAAAAAAATGTAATTTTTGCAAAAAAATTCCGATTTCATACTTCTACACCAATAACGTTATGAAATTAATAAATGCTTCAAATTTAATTTTTGCAACTTAAGGCGTTTCGAATTTGTAGGCAAATAACTATGTTGTACTTAAGGGGGTTGTGGCTCCCTTATGAACTAATTTAAGGAAAATGTGTATATACAAATCTCAACTTATTTTTCCTAGTTAGGTACTCAATTATGGGACACCCTGTAAAATATTGTCCCACGATTGTAAAAATACCTTGAATATTTCTGATTTTTACCATTTATAGAATTTGACAATCAATATGCATTCATTAGTTTATTTTTACAGTTTAATAATTCCACATAACGACATAAATTATATGTGACATGTAGTTGAAAATTGTCATGTTTTTCTACCATTTTATTTTTTTAACTGTGAAATATGGCAAATATATAATAACATGACCTTTGTACGACCAACTGTAATAAATTAGAGCAGAGATTCCAACAATTTACAACATCACAATTTATTTTTAGCATTTATCACAACTAGAACCGTAACAAACAAACCAATAAATATAATTTGGGGAAAAAGCATTGTCCGTGCGTGACTACAGGATCTGATTTGATAGCCATTAAAGTATCGCGGTGATGATACAAAAGGGTCTATTATATTTTTTGGTACGCGCTTTCTTTTAAATCGGTTCACAATGGCTACTATACTACACAAAACCTTTTTTTTCCTAAGTGGTGAAATTTTCTCTCACTAATGAATTATTCTGTTTTATTGTTTGCCAACCACACAATTTGAGCTTTATTGTTTCTGCTATTTTACAGTATGTTAAAAAAAAAATTGTAATGGTATTTATATTATACTGGGTGGTCATTTTAGGTGATTTACTTGATGAATTGACCACTGGCGTTTCATCTATAGGGTCATTTGGTCAATGACCTCCCACATACAAACAAAAAAATTGAGCTATTCATTTTCTGAAGTTTAAAAATATATAATATACATGTTTTTAATATTCTTAAAAAATATATTAAAATTTCTAGTTCATTCCATGCACAATACTATTCAAATATCTAGATCGCAGGATTTCGTATCCCCTCCGAGCACCGAGCTACGTTCATATTCCTTTATAGAATTTGAAAATCTTGGGTCAATCCACAACTTGTCCTCAAAGCTAGCTACGGACTGAATTTACAACGAATTAAACTGAAATAGACTTATGCGCGAATCGTCAGAAAGCAAAAGAGACAGAAAACACTGCCGGGGACAATGTCCCTGACACATTTTACGGAAACGGTAACTACGAGGTTCAGAGTAGAGCAGTCTTAATGCTGATTAGGTACGCGTTAGTCGGTAAATTCTGTCGCGTTGTTTTTAATGGTTTTATTTGTGAACATTTTATTAGTAAATCTCTACTTGTAGTGAAATTAAGTAAAACAGTGTTTTTGGTGTTTACTATTAAATATGAGTGTTGTACAAAATATATTTTATTCATTGTTACGCTCAACAACTAAATTTAATTTTACAAAACTCAGGATAAAAGCATAAACATTTTTTTTGCTAATTTACATAGCTTTTCTTCATTCTTTGGAAAATCGCCAAAAAGAACAGCCATGTTAGATAATGTTGTTAAGGTGAGATTACCTAAAGCGGCTCCAACACGATGGAATTTTAATACAAAGTGCATAGAGACTGTTTATACCTATCGAACAGAATTATTAGATTGTGTAGAAAAAATCATTGATAATGAATCAGAAAACAACACTCTAAACCAAGCTATTGGTTTAAAAACTACTTACAAAATGAACATTTTCTTTACGGGTTAAATTTTTTTCACTTAGTTATGCCTCATTGTGATATATTGTTTAGTCAATTACAAAAATGTAATATCGATGTCATAACAGTAAATAAGTGTATTGGCGTTTTTAATAGTAAAATTTGAAGACATCAGAAATAAAATTTTGAATAACTATTTGGAGGAGACATCCATGCAGTCTGCCCAGAGATGTAAAACGGAAGCATCAAAAAGGAGAATTTCATTAGAAGTTTATGATAGAATTACATCTGAGATCAAAAACACGTTTGGCTTCAGTAATCATTTAGCAGTGTCTCAGTTATTTCACGCAGATCGATTTAAAGATTATAAAAAAAGCTTTCCTCAAGATATGTTTAAATTAGTTAAAACGGAGTATCGAGTCACAAATCATTTGAAACTTAAAACTGAATTAGAAGTATTATATAACCGAGAAGATTTTTCCAATAGTGAAGGTGCGGTTGCTCTGTTACAGCTTTTTATTAACAATCATTTTTGCAATACTTTTTCTGAAAGTGTCAAACTGTTAAAAATCTTGTGTACTCTCCCCATGACTACCATCAAAAGTGAACGTTGTTTTTCCACCTTAAAAAGAATAAAGACATTTTTAAGAAATACCATGGGTCAGGAAAGGTTATTTTCTTTAGCTATGCTTACCATAGAAAGGGCATTAATAAAGAAGATAAAAGACTTTAATGAAAAAGTAATTGACCACATTGCATCTCAAAAAGACCGGAGGATCGACTTGGAATTTAAATCACTTTAAAAGGTAGGTAATACAGTAAACTTTTCTAATTGACCTACCTATCTCTTGACCCACGAACCGCCACTGGAATTGACCCTATTTTTGAGCTTGGGAAAAAAATCGAAAATGTACTGATATTTGCATTCGTTGATAGTGTATCTTGCACGTGCTCCGGGCGGTCCCCGAATATGAAATATCCGTCGATTCATTTAGGATATATATGCAATAGTTAAATGCATCACAAAAGAGAAAAGTGCAACTTGTGGAATATTCTCTGGAAGTCTCGATTAATAATTCGGGGTAGAACAAATGAACCGATTAAAATATAAATTTTAGCCCAGATATTAATTGAAAAACATTGTTGGTGCCTCGACACTATTATTCCTTGAGAATATTTATCGGCCTGTAAGAGGTTATTATGAAAATATATAATGCCATCTCTATTAACCAGCTTCATCTGTAAATAATGCAGAAAAATTAAATAAAGCATTTCGAATACGATTTCCGTATACTTATTCGCTTTGACTTCAAAACGCGACAAGTTGTTGGCAATATGTAATTAATAATAATTATATATTTACTAATAGCAAATAGAAATATAAAGGCATAATTTTGACAAATCTATTGTTTTATTAATAAATCTTATCTAGGGTATTTATAAATATTCCGAACATTAAGGATTTTTAATTCTCCATTAAGTACGCATTATATAAAATGTGGTGGTGGTCGTATAGATATTAGTATTTTTTGATTTAAAAAATTTACTCAGTCTCTTATTTGCTAGGGATAGTCTGTGATTTAGGAGAATACATACATTACGTTGACGCTGTCGCGTGTTATCAAAAGTTTCTTGTGTGAATATCTTTATGTAATAGGGAAGTTTAATAATTTCGTATTGGTAGGTAGGTATTTATAACCTTATTTGATTTCCCTTTAATTTTAAGAAAGTGTAAATTGATGCAGCTAGTAATTGCATAATATGTGTCAATGATGCTACATCCGATCGGTTTAGCGATGTGATAAAAAAACCTACATGTGTATATCGGTGTACAAGGCACCATAGAAGTTTCACAGAAAAGAAATAATGACGTATAGAAAAATTGAACAAAGGACTTACCATTTTCCAAACTAAAGTGTAGGAAAAATTACAGGAGTAAAACAAATGTCCATAGTGGGTGTATAAAAGATGTATAGGGGCATTCATTATAAATTAATTACCCACCCCCTATCATCGTTTTTATTGCCCATAGAAAAATAAGTTTTAAATAAAAGTTGTGTGGTTTTGACTGAGTTTTATTAAAATGCTATCAAAAGTACAGTTGCGTGTAGATTTTAGGGAATACAAAAGAAATATATTTTTTTAAATAGGATACCCTATATATTATTATATTTTTGGAATGATCCTTTATTCCTGATTTCAAAAATATAATAAAAAAATATAATATATGTTATCCCTACCTATTACTGTCTTTGAGTTATTAAACGTCGAATATCTTAGTTAAACTAGTTACTGTAAATATGAAAAAGTTAACATTATTAAAGTGAGCTATGGAAATCACAAGTATTATGTTTGATAAGTGGCATTTCTTTAATGAAATAATCAAAATAGTTTACAGTGAGGAAGAAAAAACCAAATATTTTACAAAATAGATAACAAAGATTTGTTTAGGAAATTTCAATACAAATAAATAACTCATAAAGGTAGTTCGATGTATCCACCATTATTGTCAATGCATAATTAATAACGTCTTCTTATATTTATAATTGCATCGGAAATGGCTTCATTATTTACATTCAGATTGTTTATTTCAAGTCGAATCCTATCTTTAACGACTTGAATACTGTTATTATTATTATTGACTACGTCTTTTAGTAATCCCTAAAAAAATTTATCCATAGGGGTCAAATATGGCCTATTAGGTGGCCATTTAATAGGTCCATTATTCCCTATCCATATTGGGAACACAGTACTCAAATGATCCCGAACGGGTAGGACACTATGCGGAGTAGCCCCATCCTGCATGCAAATCATATCATCAAGTTCGGCTTCCGAAAAATTCTGCAAAAGAATATTTTCTGCTTCTGGGATAATTATTTCCAGATAGGTAACTCTTGTTAAAGTATAATCATAAAATATAAGCCATCAATTTTGTTTCTGAAAATTCCACACATTTTTTTATTTGTTTTACCAATCTTGTTCTGCTATGCTTGTTTTCCCATGCCTTCGATTTTTCTTATTAAAAACTCCTGCCGTAGAAAAGGATAATTTATCAGTCCATAATATTTTAGTAAAAAAAGTCGGAATCAGTTTAAAACCTATTGCCGTTGTTTTCCGATCAACGCGCTGGATTAAGACAATATTTACTTTATTTCGAATTTTATTAGACCACACACGAATTAATGGTTTCTTTCTAAGCGTTTCAAATTTACAAATATATCATATAGTCTTTATATCAAACCTTCCTCTTTTTCCACGAATTTCTTTAGCTGTGTTTAACTCTAAAAACTATTTCAAATAAAATTGGAATAAAATACCTTAACACAATTTTTATATAGTGTTACGCCACTGGACTGTGTAGACTGAATAGGTGAGATTGGAATTGTACGAGAACAGCCGGGAATGTTCTGGAATGTTCTAGACTGCGTGAATGGATGTATAAATAAAGCGAACGATGGGCCGAGAGCTCAGTCTTAAGTTGAACGTGAACGAGTAAAGAAGAAATATGATAGAGACTTAAAAGTGTTTAATTGTGATTATAGTTAAGACAGTCATTAATATATTGTTGTTATTTATTAATTAGTTAATGAAGTCGTGAGTAAGTGTTACCTGGACTTTCAATCAATGAATCTACGTACCGAGGTGTTTGTGGGTATAGCCAACACGTATCTAACAATAGGTACAGTTAGATGCATAGTTTAAATAAATGGAGTTAGACTATATTCTATATTTTACAAACTACATTTCAAAATATTTATTGGCTCTAGAAATTATCAAAAGTTTTTCATCGTACATCTATTATATGCCCACATGTCTTATTTTAGTTATTTGTTTTTGCTCATGTAATTTTTCCTACAATTTTTTTTGAAATTGAATTTGGAAAATGGTATGTCTTATTCCTTAGCTACGCTACGCTGATGAGAGACAATAACTCCGAAATACGTGTCCATAGCTGCATAATTGTTTGTTTTTGGGGATATGACACTAAACCTTCTTTGTTGTATTATTTTACTGTTTCAAAAATTTTATTTTTAAATTTGTCTGTTAGGTACCAGGAGATGGATATATCGGTCCATAATCGAACAGTATCTGACTACGAATTAAATGTACAAATTGTCAAACAGCAAAAGCTACACAAAAAGAAAATAAATCAATTTTTATCAGGATCAGGAAAATAAGCTGTTTTCTTAAGGTGAAAATCTAGCTGGATTTTTTTCTGCCTAAGAAGGAGAGATGTTCCTTCCGCTGAAAGGGAATAGCTTAATTTCAGCTTGTATATGCGGATGTACCATATAAAAACAATTCAGTTGTGAAGTGGGTATTTTGTTTTATTTCAAGATATAACAATCAAACTTTATTTCTTGTTCTGTATGTACAGTTTTTTTAATTTTTTTTACTAGCTCAATAATAAATCATGAAATCGGTCAGATGTGTAATGTATGCATGGCAAGTTGTTTATGTGCCTTACATTTACCCCTTCCCAGACATGGGGTGCACTTGTTTTGTTGCTAAAATTGTTATCTGCCGTCAGGAAATTGTCTTCATTAAGTATATCCATTACTATTTCCTCTAGTAAAGTTAATTTGTCCTCAACTCCTACGCTTAAATCCTAGTGCAGTTCAAATCTGATTGCGGTATTGAGTGAATCCGTCCTTAACCCAATTCAATTTAATTAAAAATGCAAATACAATCCACATTATGTTTTAAATTAGAAATCTATTCTATTTTGGTACCTAATCTGGGTTTGATGTCACTTTGTTTATTCTAGGAGTAGTTAGGATAATGACTCCTACTGAAAGGTGTCATTAATTCGAGAATTGTGCTGTAAGTTGCAAATTGTGTGCCTCTATTTTCTCAGTCATATTCGTAAACTAAAATGTAATGCCTCCTTAACATTTCGACATATAAACAACACAAATAGCACGGTAGGAAAGTTATTATAATTTTTTACTTAGATATGTAAAACATTTGTGTGTAAATATAATTTAAACTTGATGACAGTATATCTTCTTTTAATTTACATTTACTCGTAATCAGCGTCACTGACAAGTTGTGATATTCAATTGGCAGGTTGTTGCTAATATAAGTTTCTATAAATGATAGTGAGGCTCTAAAGATGAAGTTTTGTGAGGACGAATACAAATTCTGTTTTATTACTTTTATTATATCAAAACGCTTATGTATTTTATTATACATATAAATAATTTGTTGAAATAATCTATTGACCCTTGCTCATATACATATATAATATATATATATATATATATATATATATATATATATATATATATATATATATATATATATATATATATATATATATATATATATATATATATATATATATATATATATATATATATATATATATATATATATATATATATATATATATATATATATATATATATATATATATATATATATATATATATATATATATATATATATATATATATATATATATATATATATATATATATATATATATGTATATATATATATATATATCTAGATCGCGATATTTGGTCCGTTTCTCCTCCTCCTTCAAGGTGATGTTTTTCTCCGCAGGTGCCGAGAACTCGATGACATACATCACCTTGAGTTGATGGTTGAGGAGGACTATGTCAGGCTTGTTGGCTTGGATTAGCCTGACAGTCGGGAACGAGTAGTTCCAGTAAATCCGGCATTTCTCGTTCTCGACAACGAACTCAATATCTCCTGTCTGGTCTACCCCGTACGAGTGCCTTAGATGATAGTATAGCACTCATAACGCCGCATTATGTCAGTGGATGTAGGCCGAAATCGCGTATATGGGGCAAGCAGATAGTATGTGCATGAGCGATTCCAGCGCCTGACCGCAGGTCTTGCAATTGATGTCAGAAACCTCTACACGCCCTACGCGTCTACGGTAGACCAAGGTGTTGATAACACCATCTTGGCAGGCCATAATGAATCCCTCGGTCTCCGACTTAAGCCCGGCTGACCTTAGAAAGGCGAGTGTGAAACCCAGTGTTTCTATGTTCATATAGAAGACACAATGCTGGGGTTTATCGACATGCTGCCCAAACAGATTTTCCTGTTCGGCAGCTCTGATTCGGGCTTTCAGACGATTTATTATTACTATTATTATTAATAATAAAATTTATGTTTTCTAATCTACAGCTGTCTTCTACTCGAAAATTTTCTGCGTTCAACTAACGCTTTTAATAATTTTTCGATAAATTAATTCATCGTATTGAAATGAGAAGATTTCCACAAAAATGTATCAAATGGGCTCCATGATCACTGGATATGACACCTCTAGATTTCTATTTGTCGGGTCATTTGAAGAGTTTGGTATGCAAAACAAACCCGATAATCTACTCGTAAAAGACTTAAAGTCCATCATGACATTCAGCTGATAACTGACAACGTTTTGTAGAATTGCCTCGAAAGTTATATATGGTGTTCTGTTTACAATAAAAAATTGATAGCTTGTTTTCATACTTTTGATCAATGCTGTATATGTAATATAGTTGGTACAGTTCCTCAAATTAATACGACAAACAAATACATCTTCCTTTTTCCTTTTTCAACTTACTTTTACTCACATTTTTAAGTGCTTTACAGTTTCTCACAATTATTTTTACGACTATACAGACATTTGGAAATAAATTTTAGTGGTTTAAAAATAAATATTGTTTTATAAAAAAATATATTCAAATTCGGGGGTTTAAAGTCCGGAATGCCCATTTTCCAAGAGATGAAACAACGAATTCAGCGCATGACGGAACCAACAATATTCTGTGACTTGTAGATGCTTTCAGTTTACGGCGCGCTTTCCTTGCTGAAATTCTGAAAACCTACTCGCCAACTTTTAACCGGTCAATCGCTCCCGCGTGAATTTATTAACTTTAGACAATTTAAACTCAAGTAAAATAGTATTTTGTTACTTCACAAGGGACGTTTTACTTTGGAGTGGTTCATATGGACAATTTATTAGCTGAAAGATTATTGGTTTATGTTGAAAAACTGAAAAGTGTGTTAAAATAAAAAGTTCTGCTGTGCACAATATTTGATTACACAAGGTAATTTTTTTTAATGGATAGTCGTATATGTACACTGAAAAAAATTTTTTTTTAATAAATTACCTATATTCTCAAAAAAACGGATTTGTTGGTTTATTTTTGAATCAATAACTTTTTAGTACTTTTTTTGTTACTTCATCGAATACATCTGAATTGTGAAATCATTGTTAACGTAGTTACCAAAAATTTTTTTTAAATGTTATTTTTTGTTTAGTTTTTCTTTTGTAAATATCAGTTACTTGACACAATTGCAAAAAAGACTCTTTTTTGTTCATTCCTGATTATTTTATTTATTTTTTTTTAAATAGAACACACAGTTGCATGTTCAAACTGTTTCTCTCTGTCAATGCCCAGTGTTGTTATTCTTAGAAGATGTGTAATGCTTATCATATAGTATTTTTAACTTAATTTAGAAATTTGAAAACATACAAATATTTCTCTGATCTGTACAGGGTGATCAAGAAACCAGTTCATACGTGTTTCGTTCACAAAAGGTACATGTTATTTGAAAATTATGCAAATATTTGGCAGGTGGATTACTTGACAAAAATTAATTCATGATTCTCATAATTTTTTTTTTAAATTAGCTCTTATAAAGAGTTCTATCAAAATCTCATTTTAAATTATTTTCTCTAGATTGATTCAACTTGGAGAATTAAATGTTGGTGGTGAACAATTTTTACTCTTAGGAGAATGTATTTTCAGCCACCAAGTTTCTCCTCCAAGGGAGTGAAATAAACCATCCCCTTAAGAACGTTTTAACGATTAAAAATTTTGAAAACAAAAACTTTAACAGAGAGACTGATTTATTTACAAACATTTCACCCTGGTGACGTAGTTGTCTATAACGCGAGATAGCGAGCGTGATTAGAAATTCTTCTATCGTAGCTGTCTGTTCGAATCCCGTTACCGGCAATGGTTGTGTGTCCACGTTTTCTACCTGTCAAATATTTACACATATTCTTACCATTTGGAAAACCTTTTAATTACAAACACATTTTCTTAATTAAAAAAATATCTAATCGTAAGCATTTTTTGTTCTAAGTTAAATTTTCTATAGAAATGATCCAGTTACCTATGAAATTATTGGAAAAAAAACAGTCTTAAAAATTATTTATTAGAATATCAACTAAAATAGCCCACTTTATTTAATTAAAAAAAATAAATAAATAAATAAAATGTGTCATAAAATTAAACATAACTGTCCCTCGGGTAATATATTTAAAGTGTTATACTTATTTGAAAAACACTTACGGGCACGTGATTCGTCCTTTATTATGCCACAAATAAAAAATATTACGACTTGTTCTGGTGATAGGCAAGCTAATCTGTGACAAAAAATATATCAGTTGTACTTAAATGTAATTATTTCTCAAGAAATGACAAGAAGATACTGTATTATAAAATGACGAAAATGTTAACATTAATACCAGCTTCGTTGACAGTGATTGTGGACATATTATACAAATTTTGAACTACTTCCATCAGTACAGATTAACTTTAAATATATAATATTCGTGTGCATCATCTGAATCAAGGGGATCAGCCGAGAATACTTATTATTTCCATCAACGAAATGCACTAAATACCTAAGTTACTTATGTATTTAAAGACTTAAACAATAAATTTGTTCAAGAATATACATAGTGTGGGAAAATGAACTGAATGATAGCTGTAACTTTACTAATAGTGATAACAATAATACATTTATTATTAACAGGTTTACACTCAATTACAGAAAATACAGAAAATAATACCAAAAAATTTACTATGCATAAAATAAATTATTTAACATATAAATACTTAACACATATGTTATAATATGGTTACATTTGTTGACCAAATGTTTCCTTATATTTATACATACAGTATTGGGGAATATTTAATTAGAAAGCCTGCTTTGGATATGTGCATAAAGGACAAAAATAGTAAATCACGTATGCAACAGAAAGAGATTTATACATCGCTGTTGCCATTTTGTACGTTGTGTTTGCAAAGTAATGAGGGTAAGACTCATCGGATCATTCCCTTTTCTGCACTAAGTTTATTGTAGATAGGATAACCATGAACAATCTAATCGCCTTGCCCGATTCATTTGCAAACTACTCCAGACATGCTCGATTGGATTCAGATCTGGAGATCGAGCTGGATATTTATTCTTGCGATATTATGCTGCGCCAAAACGTCAGTGATTACACAAGTCCTATGTGGACGGGTAATGTAATCGACAAAAAGAATCCTTCGGCGCAATTATCAGCCCAAGCTAATACCCACTCTAGGATGCACAAGTCTCTGTATCTGGAAATATCCACACGTCCATGCCGGCTGATTCCCCCCCAAACTATTATTCAACCTCCAGCTAGCCTTGGGTTTAGATTTTCCTCATCGCATCGTTCCATTTTCTTCTATAAATCATCACACGACCATCAGACCGAGAATGAATGAATCCACATTTATCAATAACGAGACAATTCTGTCATTATTCTATATCCCATTGAGTTGTGATTCATTTTATTTTAGGAAAAATGCGGCATTTTACACATTCTGTTTAAAGTAGTGCTGAAAATATAAAACATAAAAATTACTAAATATTGAAGTAGATTTTTTTTTTGATTATCTTATAGTATTCCTAAAGTCTCTGCTGACGATAACGACTGAAGAACTATTCGAATATACAAGTGAATAAATATTTAATTGATATTTATGCCAGGTTGGATTCTAATGATATATGCTGTGGGGGTACTTAATGACATTTTGTGAAAATTACCAAAAACTATGACATTTCTTAAAGAACATTGTTTATTTTGCACTAACAAAATTCAAAATTCCATTCATTTTCTTCAAATATGCTTCAATAATCCTTATCAATTGTTTTCTAATGATATCAGCCGATTTACACACTTGATCCACATTCATTTGTTTCACTCTGTGACAAAGGAATATCTATTTTTGGTGAAGACGAAAACTCAAAAAAACCTTCATGGCGACAACATTCATCAATACATTTGTCAAAAACTTATTCTGTTGTCGATTTCTGAAGCGGATTCGCCAAATTCACTATTTTTTGCTCCAAAAAGTCGCAACTGGAAATTTTCAAAAACGTTCAAATACAGTTCAATTCTCCATAGCAAAAAATATATGTTATGACTGCTACAATTTTTACAGAACTTTGCAATTTTCTTGAGGGTTCCACTTACCACCCTCTAAAATCTGTAACACGAACAATCTGCCATTAACTCCCGGATACATTTTAACGAAAAGATCAAATAATAAAAATTATGCCGGTATTTCAGAATACATGAGTAGATGAATATTATTGAAATTATCTAGTGGAACGTTTGTTTTAAACATAAATTTATGTTAGATTATATTGCTTTGTTATCTCTACTTTCCAGTTCTGCGGGTGTATATATTAATAGTATTAGTAATAGTACTATACACATAAATTTATTAGGTAAATCGAATTATATTTGAAATACCAAATTTTTGTGATGATTTCAATAAACAAATCAAAATATTGGGTTTTTTGTATTGCATAATATGCAATATATTTTCTTCATTGCATGGTAAACAAAAAAAAGATTACTTTCCACAATGAAAAAAAGCCTTATTTTTATTATGATCTTACATTTATTGTCATTGTCTGACTACGTAAATATTCACAACATTAATGTAATTTTTATGTACGATGTTAACAATCAAGCCTTCACTTTCTTATAAATTGATTCTGTAGGCATTATAGTAATTTGTCTAAAAATATACTAAAGTTAGAGATGATCTGACAAGATAATCCGGTAATTACGTGTCTCCCGGGGGCTTACTTAGTTAGGCTAATATGTTAATCCTATAGATATAAGGGTGGTTTTTTTAACTTTGTTTATTCACCGACTCAATGAAAATCTGGTATAAGATGTAGATGGAACTTGCTAGGAAGTAGACTTTCTTACAAAGTGTGTTAATGTAAGATAAAAAAAATATATTAAAGTGTAGCGGTTACATTCGGACGTGGCTATTGTTGACTCTGAATGCACGTACTTTTTTACGGATATTTTAATCTGATACAGATGGATTCACTAGGATTTACTGTAGAATCCTAATGCAGTAGCACTCCACTTTAATGACGAGTATCTTACAGCACACAAAATTTCTGATATCATCTCATCGAGATTCGCCTTCAACAATTTTTTAATTTTTTTTTCGAGGTTACATATTTTCCTCACTTGAAAGGTGTGGAATCGAAAAAGTTGCAGAGGCAACTTTTTTTAATAAGATTTTCAATACTTTAATTTTAACACGTTCAATTAATTTATCCATGATTTTGATATCGACTATTGCCAATCGTTCTAAGCAACATAAATGGTCTATAGATATCAAGAAAGTAAGTTAAAAGTATCATATTCGTTAAGTATAGACCTATCGTGGAATCGTATTTGAACTATTCTCCTCGGAGTTCCACAGGGATCGGTACTGAGGCCACTTCTATTTGTACTTTTCATAATTCACTTACAAGAATATCTTTTAATTATATTTACTGACGATAATTCACTATTAATTGTAAATGACAGCTTTAAAAATTTTGCTGAAAACATACAGCAGAGAAACAATATTTTTGTGTCCAAGTTTAGCAATAAATTACTGATACACGAAAATAAAAAACACTACGTTAATTCACTTCACACCTAGAATGTTAAATTGTTATGAAATTAGAATTAATGGTCAATCTGTAGAAGAGGTAAAATCAACTGAATTCGCAGGTATCAACAGCTTACTTGAGAAAATCACATCAACAATTTACGTAATAAATTGTCGCCTCTTTATTTCGTGCTGTACAGTTTGAAAAATATTACAAATGGAAATGTTTTATTATTGTTATAATGCTATAGTTCTGTGGATATTACATTTTAAGGCAGTTCTTATCATTCTAATGGAGTTTTTAAGATACAAAAGAAGCTGCATGGAATCTAATGGGAGTTACTAAGAAAACATCATGTAGAAAATACGTTAAGAACTGAACATTTTACCACATACTTCTTTATATATTATGGAAATTCTCTTTTGAAATTAAATCACGACACATCGTTGAGAATTAATCACAATCATCATTATAAAACAAGAGGACGTAATAATTTATTTATCACTGCTCATCCTTTATCACTTTACGAGAACATAAATAACAGTATTTCAACAAGATTCCGGGTTGTCTAAAGAATATTAACAACAAAAAATTTTAAATTGAAGTATATGCATTACTGTTAAAACATGTTTTTTACAGTGTCAATGTCGAGACATTTTTAGAATTCGTGTGTTTCTTGGTTCACAAATTTTTAATTATCAAACGTCTTATGATAGGAATTTATAGAAATGAAGGCTAATTTTCATCAGTTATATCACGAGGGGCGATTATTCCTTTGAATATACATCTGGAATTGTCAAATTGCACTACTAGTGGCTATTTCAAAATAGAGATATGTAATCTATACTAACACTTGTTTTTGTATAATAATAACTGATGTCGTTAATGAAAGCCCTATACATAAACCTGTGAACTGCCTCTCCACAAATAAATTTTAGTAATTAGTTAAGATCCTGTGAGGGTGCAATATGACTTTTTGACAGAATCATAATCTCCATTAGGTATGGGTTACTTAACGCTTATAATCAGCCCTAAACTCTTAACGCTTGTGACTATCGTATTATCAATACTGAAAAGTATTTCCCACTATTAAAAGGTGTATTTTTTTAAATAACGCATATTATTTTGTGTTCATTTGAAAATTAATCAACCTTTTTTTTCTTTAGAACCATAAAAAATGTAAAACTTTATCATTTTCTTCGCTAAAGTATAAGCCATGGTGTTCAATAAAATTACACACGACGAAGAGGGTAGATACCCTCAGCTTACAAATTAAGAATAAACCTGCTATTTATTGATGATAATGTTCAAAGAAAATAAAAAAACGGTATTGTTTGAACTATTAATCGTTTGGTTTTGAACTCTCTTTCGGAAGTTAACTCTTGAAAAGATTTTAATATTGTATGGGGTGGCTAAAACGTTAAAAAACTAAAAAATGACACAATTTTGCATAATACAACTTTAAATAGTAAGTTTTAAAGGTTAAAAAGAAAAATACACCTCCTATTATAGAATTATTCTCAAAAACGGTCATATTTGTTTTGTTACACATAACTGCTCCAAATCTCAACTGATTTCCAAACCGAAAAACCATTATACTCGCCATAGAATTAGATTTGAAATGATGTTTGGCAAGTGGTGTAGTTTTATTTAATATTTTAAAGTTGAGCGTATTAGGGGTGAATTGTCATCACTGCCTGAACGCAAAAAAAATTAAAATAATCATACATATCCAGTATATGCATGTTAACCCGAAATGTAAATTATCGATAATGACTTACCCAGAAAATGCGATTGAATAACGTGAGAAAAGTTTACAACTTTGTTATGTTTTGTCCATTTTATGGAACTCAAAAAAAATTCTGATAAATTCAGTGAGCTTAGATTTTCACATATAAACAAAAAATGTGTTCGTTATATTTGTAAACAGATAATTTCACTCTTTATTATAATAATGTTGTTTTCTATTTGAATTTCCGCTCTGTTATTATACATTTGTTTATACAAATAATTCAGTATATTGGTTTTATCACACGCTAGCATGAAATGAAATAATTACGAAATATAATGAAAGCATCATATGATATAGTAATTGAACAAATTTATATATTACCACAGGTTTATATAAAAACGTAATCATGCCCGAATAACATTCGTATTATTATAAAGCCTGAGTATATTTGTATAAAAACATTTTCAGCGATAATTACATCCATATCACTGGGACGAATTCCATAGTAATCCACTGGTGACAATGTTTCTATTTTTCGATTACAGCGCATTTATTTGGTCGCAATGGTTAATATGACAATTGTATAGCATTTAGAAAAGAGCTTACGTTTCAACTGTCCCTTACAGATGAAAATTCTCAGAGACAACACATGACAGCATTTTCATAAGCAACACAGCTTCTATACTTTCTTCCGAGAAACACCTCCTTCATTGTGTAAATACATTTTCTGTGTGCAGCGAAAATGATTCAAAGTACAAGAACAAAAAGTTCAACATTGTTCCCAATAACCGAGGGGGATGTTAAGCTTTGTCATTTCAATGCCTATTACCGGAATAGCTCTACCTTATAAAATTAAGGCTGACTTAGTTAATTTTATGCATAAAATATAATTTATTGAATGTAACTTTAGTTTTTTGATGCCATATAGGTGTTTGGTAACATTTTAATATGACTATTATAATAGAAAACATCATAGATAGCAAAGATATATTGGAATGATATTTAATAAGTGATAAAAAATTAAATAGACGATTTGTGGAAACGGGTTAATGCACAATAAAGAAAATAGAAATAAACATAGAACTGTATTAACAGAAGAAAATGAGTTAAATATTAAACTTTATTTTGAGGAAAATTCGTCCTATTCGATTCGTGATGCTGCTCTAGATTTAAATATATCTTACAAGTCCATTCAAAAAACTTTAAAAAAGCATAAATATACGCCATACAAAATACAGCCAGTACAAATGTTACATGAAGATGATAAAAACAAACGTGTAGAACACTGCAATAATATTTTAAATAGATTTGCGTTGAACAATCATTTTTAAATATATATTATGGAGTTATGAGGCAAATTTTAACACAGCAGGCATATTTAACAGAAAAAATGTACATGGCTGGTCAGTAGAAAATCCACATAAAATATATGAAATCAGATTCCAAGGGAGAAATTCAATATGAGTGTGGTGGGAATAATAAATAATGAAGTTGTAGGCCCCATTTTCTTTAATGGAGCTTTCACTGAAGTCAGATATTTTAATTTACTTCAAAATGAAATAGAGGAACATATTGACATAATAGTGCCTATAGGTCTCTTAAATGATATTATTTTGGCACCAAGATGGCGCACCTATGCATAATATTATACTTGTTCTGAATTTTTTAAATAACAAATACTTAGAGTGGATAGGAAAGCATGGAACTATATTGTGGGCTCCATTTTGTGTTAATTTTTTGTATTCCAAAGTTACCTAATGTATAACAAGGAAATTAGAACAAAATTGTATTTTCTTATTTTCTTTTAGCTGTAATTTTGTTTGTAATTATCGCACATTTTAATACGAAATATGAATAAATTCCTTATTAATAGTACTAATAAATGGTATCACGGTACCAATATGGTTCCATTTGAAAAAATTGAGTTTTTCCCCAAATACCATTTTGATGAGCTTTATTTGCTTATGAATCACGTAATTTAGTATTTTTGACGGGATTTCGATTTTTCTAGCATTACACGGGTTAGAATAAATCAGAACCGTCATGGCACACTTAAATGGAAAACTAAAAGTTATATTAAAATTGACGTTTGAAATGTCAGTTATTTGGTATCGTTGGATTCAGAAAATTATGCAGAATTCAAAAATGTAATAATATATATGATGTTCCATTTAAAAATCGAAAATTAGTGTTACTTCTGGCAAAACCGGAAGTGAAAAAAAATTACTTGTATGTCAAAAAGTGCCGCTTATTATGTATATAGGATATCCCAAATTTCAATCAATTATCTTCCAACCTAAAGGAGAAAAGGGGGTGTATCATGATCCTGTTACACCCTGTATATAAACGATACACTATTTATGTCAAAAATAATGGACGAGATTTTGAACAGTTTCTTTAAATATAAGATATTTGATGTTACTAGCTTGATGTTATTTCCTTTGTTAAATTTAAATAAAATTTAATTTATTCTTACAAATTTTTTTCAATTATTATCATCAGTTTTTTACGAAATATAAATATATACGTTATTATATATTTTTGGAAAGAGAATTTAAATCTTTTTTTCAAAATTGTAAAAAACATTGCTTTGCTTTTTCCCACTTTTATTTGACTTTCAATTGTTTTTTTTTTGTTGAAATTTTCGGAATTCTTGAAAAAAATAGTATAAGTTACGTTAAACATTTTTAATTTATTTCCAAAGACAAACCAAAATATTCGGGTGAGAACGTTGTAGGAATCACCCTGGTATACGATATAACAAAAAAAAACATTTCATTTTGTTTTTGTCATTAATTTAATGTAACTCCACGAGAAATATGATATGCTATAATGCTTTATTCAAAGTAATAACAATTGTGATATTGCATCCGAAATATATTTTCAATCGCTATCCAGAAAGAAGACAACCTAATAAAGCTATTTTTAGGTTAAAAGAAAATCTCATTTATTGTTGGTCCTTCAACAACGAAATATCAACTTTCTATTAAAGTGTATTGCTAAATATATAGATGGACCTCTTACACATATAATTAACCTGTTCCTGAAACAAGTTATTTATCCTGTCAAATAAGAAACTAAAAACGTAATACCTTTACATAAAAAAGGGGATACTAGCCTAATTACAAATTACGGAGAGATTAGTCTAACGTCAAGTGTTTCTAAAGTTTTCGAGTTAGCTGTTAATAAACAATTAGTTAATTCTCTCTTATTAAATAATGTATAATCTCCAAATAAACATGGGTTTACAAAACATAAAATTCTTGACACTGCTCTTAGTGATTTTGTGAAAATGGGATTGTAAATGCTCTCGATTCGTTTTTGTCTAATCGATTGCAATAAGTTAAAGTCAACAACAGTGAATCACCCTTAGGAATTGTCAGTACTGGAGTTCCTCAAGGATCTATCCTGGGACCAACTCTATCTATAATCTTTATTAATGACTTGCCTAATTGTATAGTTCATCCAATGTGCTTGACGGTGTCTTATGTCGATGACACCAATGTTCTTATTCGCTGTAACTCTATTAAAGGGGCTGAAGATTGTGCTGTTTTAATTTATAAGAGAATAAATCCATGGACTACCAAAAATAGATTAATTATTTTGAAGAAAAACACTGTTTTTAGATGTTTCAAAAATATAACTCTACATATGTTTCGACTTGTTAGGTCTTTCTCAAGAGCATTACAGATGAATACTGATCATTTAGTATTCATCTGTAATGCTCTTGAGAAAGACCTAATAAGTCGAAACATATGTAGAGTGTATCGAAATACATTTTTGAAACATCTAAAAGCAGTGTTTTTCTTCAAAATAATTATTTTCAAGATGTTTCACAAGGAACCTACCACATATTCAATCCAGTGTATTAAAAATAGATTTTGTAGATGTGTGTAATCGAAGAACTAAATTATGTACGGTTCGAGTTTTGCATTAAATAGGTTACTAAATGAACAATGGCATGTTTCTCTATTTTTTGATTCTCGTAAAGAAATTAAAGCACTGAAAAATGTGAAAAATACATATATAAGTTGTGGTTCCGTCTGTGTAATATATTTACACAGGTAAAAAAATTCTTGAGCTTCCGAACCTCATCCTCTTTTATTGAATTAAACTGTTGTAGACATGTCAATAAAAAAATTAGCATCTTCAGGGCTAGATTCAAAAAATCTTTAAGATATTTAAGTAGATGGAAATAAATTCTTTCCTTAGTTTAAACTAAACAAATTAAAATTAAGGTTTGACATCATTTCCAAAAGACGACACAAGATACATATGCAGAAATGATTTTATAATGTTACAGAAACAATTATCAGTTAACTTTTGGTTCTGACAGGATGAGCCAATAGTTCATATTGCTATAAATGTCATGTAAGTCATAAGAACAGTGTTTGGTAACCGTAACAGATATGAAATCATTGTTTGGCCTACTAGGTCACCAAATTTAGCATTACCAGACTTCAGTCTATTCATTGTTTTTAATCGTAATTCAACTAAGAGACCGAATTTATTTGAAGAAATCGTGGCGTTGTGATAAATTTTCAGTAAAAGTTGGAAATGTGCATAGAAAGTAAGGTTTCCCACTTAAAGACATGATTAAAAAAAATGTAGCAAAGTTGTAAATATTTTTATGTTCTGTCATAAACCCGAAAGATCCTTACATCTGTTGCCGTAATAAAATATTTGTTTTGTTGTTTAGTAACTTTTTTATATTTATTTGAAATCGTCAGCATTCAATGGTGACTTTGCATAAATAAAATTCAAAATGGCAAAGCAATACCAATACCTTTTTTTAAAAGGCCCTTGTAATAAACTTTTTATATTGTAAACACACAGCTACATTCATTTAAGATTAATAAGACCTTTAGCAAGAAATAAAAAAAGTCTGTATGTTTGGCTTTAACTTTTTTTACTGACTAGATCTCATTTGCCTCATTTATCATTTTTCTAATTTATCTTATTTTCTTATTTATTCTATTTATCTTGTTTGTCTCATAAATTTCGTTTATATCGTTTATCTTTTTATTTTGTTTATCTTGCTTCTCTTGTCTCTCTTGCCTATCTTGTTTCTCTTGCTTATCTTAGGTATTTTGTTCATCTTGTTTATTGTCATTATCTTGTTTATCTTATTGGCTCATTTATCTCAGTTGTCTCATTTGTCCCATTTATCTCGTTAGGCATTTTCACATCTTTCTCGTTTGTTTCATTTATTTCATCATTTTCTTATTTATCTTATTTGTGTCATTTCCTTTATTAATTTTGTTTATTTTGTTCATTTTATTTATTTTTTGTAAATAAATAAAATAAATGAAAACGATATTTTTAATTAAAATAATTTCTTTTTTTTCATATCAAATTCAATATGATGATGAGCAAGTATTGTCATGGAGCACTTGCCAAGACCGAGTTTCCGTTAGGTATTGTGGTAAAATTTTTAGCGGCTGAATTTATATATAAATCCTAAATAAAAGAATAATGAACAAGAATATTTCAAGTAATCTCGAAAATTAAAGCGTTAATTATTATTGGCAATAATAATACAATGAAAATCATTTTTTTTACTAAAATCAAAGTCTAATACCGACAACACTCTGATTAATGAAGAAATGTTTAAAGCTGATTGGATTTAAATTGAGTTTCGATAAAACAATAACTCAAATATCCTTTAATTAAAGCGAAGAATTACAATCGCTTCGGTCGTTGGTTTCGAAACGAAAAAGGGACATAATTATTAATTAAACACTAATCCGCAATTGTTGAAATGATCTGAGTTTCAAAGTAACATCATTTTCAAGTTTCAGGATACATTCGAGTTAAAAATAACCGCGCTTGAAACGCCTCTAGATTTGTACAAAGTGGACTATTCCTGTGGGATTTTCGGGTTTCTTGGTTACTGTACTCTGTTTCAGGGTTGCAGAAAACTACACAACACATTTATTCTCCACTCTATTCCACTATGAGTAATGTTGTGTTGTGACTGGCAATTTTGCGGAAAGGATAAAGCTTGTAAGCATTGATACAAATATTTCAATCTACTATTTAAATAGAGACCGATATCATGTTTATACACATACAGGATCGGATAGCTACACAGAATCAGGCATTGTCTAAACTACTCTAGGTAAAAAAAACGTCAGAGTAAAGTTTCGTTAACTAAGTTATTTTTAAACAAGTTGTAAAATATTGCAGAACATTTTTCTTCAGAATTAGGTGGAAAATAGTAAATATATAAATGTACACCACAGAAATCAGACAACCCCTGAATCCAAAGTCGAAGTTTTACGGGAAAGGATTACACTTGTAAAAAAATATGGACATATTGTCAGTGCCGGTGGCGGGATTCGATGGCTACCTACGATGGAGATATTATCTAGTGACACTTCCCATCGTACGCTCTAACCAACCACTTCCACCAGAAATATGTCGACAGATATCAGATTTTATCAAAAACTATTGCTATTTTGTAAAATTGCACCGTTTTAAAATTTTATTTTAGATACATAATTCACTGCAAATTTCAAAAAGGTATAACTTTATAAAAAATCTGTATTTTTTTATGAAATTAGAAATCTTTTGATATACAGGGTGTCCAATCCAAAAGTAGGCACCCTCAATAACTTTGGAGATAAAATTTTTTTTGTAAAATTGGTAAAACACGTCGACCTTGTTTCCAAGAGGCACATATTTTAATGTAATACTTGTATACCTATCATCTTCCCTCTACCATACATGGCCACTCCCTCAAAAAATTCAAATGGCAAGGGGGGGTCGAGTGATACATCTTTTGAAAGGTCTTTCAATTCTCTACATAACTGTGTATTTTCTTTAACTTTTATCGATTAGTTCTTAAGGAAAATAATTTTATTTTTGATGATTAGACACAATCAAAATCGTTTAAAAAATCTAAAATACACGGCACTGGATATTGCAATTTATAAAAAAACTACATTTTTTAGTGCTCTCAAATCAACACGAGTTTATTCGGCAAAAAACACTTTCCTTGTCCGCTTAGTTTTAGAATAATAAAAGACTCATAAGTATTGATAGTCCTTGAACATTAATTTGTCCACAATCAATTTTAAATCGAGATACATTTTACCAGAGTGAGTTCTCAAAGTGGTTTGTACCCTCCAGGAGAGAATAGAAATTGTAAGTATTTATTTTAAAAACGATAATTGTGCTAGAGCTACGGAGCGCATATTCAACAGAAATCACCCAGATAGAAGGGTTGGTTCTCAGTATGTTTTGCAATTATTGACAAAATTTATGGAAACAGATTCTGTAGGAAACAAAAAGCATGAACCTCAGCGACCGAATAGGAATGAAGCAGTTGAAGTGGCAGTTCTGGGTCATTTGCAGATGGATAATACTCAATCGATCAGGAAAGTAGCTGAGGCTTCCGCTGTATCACGAAGCAGTGTTCATCGAATTGTAAAGGCCCACAAATTTCATCCATATAAATTTAAATTGGTACATGAATTAAACGAAGATGATCCCGATCGTTGGCTTTAAATCTGTGAGATTTTTAGTGAACAATTAAACGGTAATGCCAATCTACTGTTCAATACGTGTTTTTCTGATGAAACGACATTTCAGTTAAATGGGGAGGTAAACAGGTACAATTGTAGGTATTGGAGTGAAACCAATCCATATTTGTTCATGGAAACTCATACCCAAAGGCCTCAGAAGTTAAATGTTTGAACTGGCATCTTAGCGGATCACATTGTTGGGCCGTTTTTTATTCCTGACAATTTAATTGTCGAAAGGTACCTCGATCTGTCAGAAAATAACATCGACCTAATGATTACCCAAATCCTTGAAAAAGACGATAATCTTTTAGAGGGCGAACTGTTTTTTCAACAGGATGTGACACCCCCACATTTTGCTATAGCAGTACGTCAATTTTTGGATAATCGGTTTCCTGAGCAATGGATTGGAAGAAGAGGTCCCGTGGAGTGGCCGCTAGGTCACCCGATTTAACTTCCTTGGATTTCTTTCTGTGGGGACATTTGAAATCGAAGGTATTTGCAACAAAACCCGCATCTCTGGAAGAGTTACGTGAAAGAATTGACTCCAGATGTGTTCAGAAATGTTCGTACAGAATTTCCAGACAGATTATACTACTGTATGGAAGTCGGTGGGGGTCATTTTGAACATACGATAATTTAAACTGCTTCTATTATTTTTATTTCCCGAACCTAAAATAATGAAACAATTATTCCTCATGAACGAATCGATAAAAGTTTTAAAAAATACACAGTTATGTAGATAATTGAAAGACCTTTCAAAAGATGTATCACTCGAACCCCTTTGCTATTTGAATTTTTTAAGGAGGTGGCCGTGTAGGGTAGAGGGATGATGATAGGTATACAAGTATTACATTAAAATATGTCCCCCTTGGAAACAAGGTCGACGTGTTTCACCAATTTTTCAAAAATTTTTTATCTCCAAAGTTATTCAGGGTGCCTACTTTTGTAAGGGACACACTGTATTTTCCACTTCCCACTAAACAGAAAACATCGCAGACTTGAAAGATTCTTGATATTTTGTTACAATATTGAAGTTTTATTCAAAGTATTATTAACATTTCAATACCCTGCGCATCGTTATTATGCATGTTCTAAACTTAACAAAACCCTTGCGATGAAATAAGAAGAATGTTTGTGTTTAAAACCATTACTTTCTTAAAATGACACTAAGATTTAATAAAAATTATCAGTTCACTTCCTCAGCATGTTTGTTTAATACACTTTAAATGGATTGCCTAAAACTTCCTCAAAATGATGTAATGAGACATCGAAGTTACATTACCCTTATTACAGCAGTTAACTGTGTGTTGCAAACACATCATAGCAACATAGACGCTTGTGATAGTTGGGTCACACTATCTATAGGTATAGTATTAAGGTACTAGGGCTAGTATTATGGAAAAACCTTTTTGACTGTGTATCGAACCGTGGAGCTCAGGATTTGTACTCCCATGCTTAACTCAGTGAGCCACTCAGAACTTATTAGAAGAATGTATAATTCGTTAATGTAGATCTATTAAAACAATTATGAAAGTTCTAATATAATTAGGAAATTACACACACGCCCACATATTTTCTTATGATCATTTATAAGACAAACACAATTTAAGTTTGACGTATCATAGGTACCTGTTACCAAAATAAACAAAATTAGCTTTTAATATCTAATCCCTAATTATAATTTTAGTCGTGGCTGAATGGACCTAGCTTCCGAGGCCAAAAAAAGTTTTTAATATGCTAAAAGCCGATAGTATTATGAATAACATTCCTGTCAAATAAATCAATAGTTAGTTGATTATATGTATTTTATGATTAATTTTCTAATAAAAGTATGGGCAATAATAACTGCAAGTAAAAGTAAAAAATAAGCAAGGATATATAACCGCAACTTTTTAATTTATTTCAATGTTTTTATTTATTCGTAGGGGCAGTATATTAACAGTAAAACTTGCATGAACCCATCATATTGTGTAATAAACAACTAAAAATTAGGCACCATAGATTTTATGACTTTACTTTTCATGATTACTAGAGCCCCGATCCGAGGGGTATATTGAAATTGACACCTTCTTCTCATCCATTTTCAGTAATAACTACAAGACTGATGAAAGTAGGCACTGTAAAGTAACATCTTAAACTCACAGAATATATACAGTGTGGAAATTAAGTAATGCTTAAATTCAGTAATTCCGTTGATATTAATTTTTTGAAAAAAATCTCGAAGGGGTGTATCGATTTTAACTCTGGCAAACATTTTCAGTCTATTTTCAGTTTCTTATGTCATTTATTTTTTTAAGTTATCACGTCATCGACTTTTTTTTAAATGGCAACCTATATTTTTTATTATTGACTTTGGTAGTAGTTTTTATTCCGGTTTCGACCGCATAAAATTTTCAATATATTTTTATTTGAAAAAAAAATCGAGAAAAACAGTCTTAAAGTTCAAATAATAAAAAATTCATTAAATTGGGTAAATTTATCTAGTTGCCGGTGTATCACATTAGTTACGGCTGTCAGAATTACACAATTTGTAAATGTCACAATAGAGTAAGTGTTATTATTTTGCTTTTTCTAAATTAGAAAAACTATTTTATTAATAGAAATGATACAATTGAGCGACAAACAGAGAATTGAAGTGTTAATAATGATTGGTTATGGCGACAGAGCTAGAACACATCAAGAAGTGTGTCATCTTTTTAAAGAAAAAATACCCGGATCAGCCCATAAATCAATCAACAATTAGCAGGATTGAAAAAAAATTTCGGGAACATGGCGTTGTAAAGAATCTTTCAAAAACTGGACGTCCGGCGACATTAAATGAAGATGCACAACTTAATGTGCTACTAGAAATTGAAAACAATCCACATTCAACTAGTAGAAGCATTGCTTTGAACCACAATATAAGCCACACTACAGTTCTAAAACTTTTGAAAATTCAAAAATTCCACCCATATAAGGTGCACTTGGTTCATGAGTTGACAGAAGATGACTTTGATCGTAGGCAAGAGTTTTGTGAACAAATGTTGGGCAACCGAGTTCCAATGTTTTCCTAGCGTGTTTTATTTTCGGATGAAGTAACATTTTGTTTAAATGGCCATGTTAATAGACAAAATTGTAGATATTGGGCTAGGGACAATCCCCATTTGATGCAGGAAAGTCATACCCAATGTCCTCAGAAGGTTAATGTTTGGGCAGGAATTATTGGTGACAGAATTATAGGTCGATTCTTTTTTTGAAAACAATTTGACTGGAGATAGATACCTGCAATTTTTACAGTTGGAATTGATGCCTGCATTAGCTGCATTATTCCCCAATGTAAATAACCCTGAACTACCAAATAATACCATTTGGTTACAACAAAATGGCGCTCCGCCTCATTACGAAATTATTGTGCGACGCCACTTGGACCAAGTTCTCCCAGCAAGATGGATAGGGAGAAGAGGTCAGATAGAATGGCCGCCTAGGTCTCCTGATCTAACGCCATTAGACTTCTTTTTATGGGGGTACTTACTTAAAAAGTAAAGTGTACAACAATCGACCAATAATTTAGACGATCTCAGGTAAAGAATTCAACATGAGATTAGGTTAATATCGCCTCAAACTTTCAAAATGTGAGAAATGAATTTTATAATCATCTTGGGTATTGTCAAATGGTACAGTGTCGTCAATTTGAACATTTAGTGTAAATGTAATTTAACAACTGTTATTTCTGTGCTTATTTTTGTGTTTGATGATATTGTTAGAGTTTTTTTCTGATTAATCAAATTAGTTTCTTTTTATATCAATGTTTGCCTCACAAAGTTATCGTTATTACTAACTTTGAATTGAGCAGATAATAAATTTCTAGTTAGATTTTTCAATAATTTGTATAATTTCAAAATAAAAACGAATGTGCCGTCGATAACTTTCCGGCAAACTTATTTAACTATATAAATTTTCCCAATTTAATTAATTTTTGTTATTTGAACTTTAAGACTGCTTTTTTCAAATAATAACTATTGAAAATTTTATACGGTCGGAACCGGAATAAAAACTGCTACCAAAATCGATAATAAAATATATAGGTTGTCATTTAAAAAAAAAGTCGATGACGTCATAACTTAAAAAATAAATGACATAAGAAACTGAAAACAGATTGAAAATATTTACTGAAGTTAAAATCGCTACACCCTTTCGAGATTTTTTCCACAAAATTAATATCAACCAAATTACTGAATTTATGCGTTACTTAATTTCTACACTGTATAAACCATACAATAGCTAATAAATATAAACTTCATAAACGGCATGCACAAACACAAACAACTTTGTGCAATGTAAATAATTTGTATGGAAGTACGTTCTGAATTTCGAACGGCAATGTTACATACAATGTTTTGAAAACATTTTGTATACAAATTTATTTATACTTATCTCATGATAAGGAATGAGGCTTCCTCGATTAAGGATTCCCTTTAAAAAGGTTTCTTTCTTTTTAAAATATTTCAAAGATATTTTATATGGTCGATTGTGGGAAGTTGAATGTCATTCTGTAATATCATCAAAAATGACAATTTTAGAATAAAAAATTTATACACAGGAAAGTTGCTAAATTAGTATTCAACTTAGTAGACATTCCTTGTGAAATAGGTTACATTTATAAAAAAGTGTGCTTCAGAATCAAAAAAACTTCAGTTTTCTCAATATAGGTTGACTATCTCGCTATCTGACAGTGACTGTTTAACTAACACATCGACTCCACGTTTTCATTTGCATGGTTAATTTGACGTAGTTTTTTGGAACGCTCATTATAAATGGTAAAATTTTACCAGTTTTCATAAAGCAGTAGATAAGTTGTTAGTAATCCAATTAAGTATAAGAAACAAATTATATTATCCAGCAAAGAAGTACAAACAGATTTAGAGATGAATAAACAAGACAATCTTTGAACACGAAATGGTGTTCCGTAAGTCACACTAAAGTAACTCTTAAAACATAAGCAAACAAAGGTATGGGACGGAAACATTGCAACCATGATTCCGGTTTATGCTTACCTTCAATCAACCAACTTCCAAGCCAATTTAGAATAAGTAAATTAATCATTTTTTTCTCTACTCCAAAAGAAAAAAAATAATTAGTTTCTTTTTAAATGAGATTCCTGATTTTGTTTAATCAAGTTTTATGAAGAAGTCAACACTTGTGATTCTTAGCGTCCAATATATTTTGAGAGATTGTTTGTTTGGGGTTATAAGGCATTTTACGGTTTGCACGACAGGTACGGCTCGTTACAAATTCATTTTGTAATTTTCCACAACCACATTGGCTTTAAATTTAGTCATATTTTTTGGAAAACTAACTAACTCCTCAGATGGACAAATAAACTACTTTAGTTGAAAAAAAATAGTTTAACTATTGAAAAGCAGTTAAAATTCCAAATAAAGGACAGCTCTGCCAGAGGGTTAAGATCTGGTGATCGAGGAGGCAAACACATGTTTATATGAACTTATTTTATGAAATAAGTCGGGGAAGCACCTCCTAAGTATTTGAAATGTATTTGGGGAATATCCTACATACAGGAAGAGAAATACACTTAAGAACAAAAAACCTAATAGGGCTTAATATATTAGACTTTCCAAAATATAAAAAAAAATTGGAACGCTAGATTTTAGAAAACAAATCTTAAAGTTTGAAGGGTAGAAATTACACCCACCTATGGTTTATTAAAACGATTTTATGTGTTATAAATAAAGCTGGCCGAGGTGGCTGGACTACAGCCACGGTCTTGCGCTGGCGTCACACGTGCCGATTTAGAAGTGATTTATGCTGCAGTCTTATTTGAAATGTTAATGCGTGAGGTTGTACCTATAAACTATACATAATGTCAAACGCGCCAAAGGGTAAAAAACGACCGTACGCGGACACAGTGAATACATTTATCGGTGAATTTCCGGATTTATTCTATGACAGATGCAAAATAATTTGTAAAGTTTGCAATCAAGACTTAATGTGCTGGCACAAAACAGATTGTCGTCGTCATATCAATACCGTGCAACATCAAAATAAAAAAAATGGCATGCCTTTGACAACTCAGTTTATGTTTGATTTATTGTTAATGTTAATAGCCTGTAATATTCCGCTACATATACTGGATAAACAACCATTTCGGTAGTTTTGGTGCCGCGACAATGCGCGTGGTAGGCCGTTCTCTTCAAAGAGACAATTGTAGGTTTTTACATGTTACGTGTAAAGTGCATGCGTTACATCTTGTGGCAGAAACGATTCGAAAATGTTTTCCAGAGGTAGATGCATTAATAGCAAATACAAAAAAAGTATTTCTCAAATCTCCTAAACGGCTTCGAGCATTTCACAAACAGTGTCCTGGTATCCCTGAACCACCAGAGCCGATTCTTACACGTTGGGGAACGTGGGTGAAAGTGACTTTTTATTATGCTGAATATTTTCAACAAATAAAAGCTGTGATACTACAGTTCAACCCTAACGAGGCTGCAGCTATTAGGGAAAGCCAAACAAGCTTTCAAGACGTTTCCCTTGAAACAGATTTAAAAACTATTAATAACAATTATAGAGGACTACACGACGCAATAGAAAAATTGCAAAATAGTTCGTTATCGTTAGTGGAATCGCTGCAAATAGTGGACGACATAAATACACAGCTACAGGCTATAAATGACGCAAAAAATAATCGCGTTAGTGAAAAATTCGAGAGTGTATTACAGAAAGATCCTGATTTTAGCAAATTAAGACAAATTTGTGATGGTTCATCTACAACTTCGTTAAGTGAATTCACAAATTGTTTTACTTATGCCTGTATTATATCCGTAGATGTCGAACGGTCATTTTCAAAATACAAACATATTTTTTCACCAAAACGAACATCGCTGACGGAGACAGCTGTAGAAACATAGCTAATGCTATTATACTATAAATCTTCCCCACTTTGTGATGACGACAACCAAACTTCTTCATAGATCTGCTTAAAAGGGTGAGTATTATACAAATTTTTATAAAATGTAACATTATTGTTAAAATTTATTTCCATTTATTGTACTTATTCAAGTATTATGATATGATGTAAACATATGAGTCATATGACGGCTCTGTCGGCCAGGTGACCTCGGCCAGCTTTAGTTATAAATTTAGCTCTTGTTATCTTGAGTCCATCAAAAGAGTACCTAAGTACGAAATTAAAGACCATAGGATTATACAATATCACTTTTTTCATAAATGTCATCTTTTTCAAGAATCAGGGATTTAACTTTATTAATGTTTTGTATTATAACATTTCAAATATAGAAAAAAATGTTTAATACACGTTTGCTTGAAATATAATAACATGTTTTGTTCAGTAGTAGGTTTAAATTTTAACCGGATATAATTCATAATACAATGTCCAGACGCTATGAGAAAGAAAACACAACAGAAACATAAGCCGATTTGTTTACAGTACATATGTGCTAATTTTCAACAAGTAATTAAAAAGGACAGAATCAAAGTTTGGTCTTGCAGCTATAGAACATTTTAAAGTGTTTAGACGAGAAAAGATTTACTACGTCCGATATTTGCGTCAATATTTTTTAAGCTGAGTAAGTAAGCCTTCGAGTTCAATTTATACCAACACAATTCAAATTTTCCATAGTCAACTACGTCTGGAATAATAAGTAATCGAAATTATCATCACTGGGTATTTGTCAGTGAGGTTAGTGTGCACTTGCAATTTTTTTATCCTGGTCAAATACATTAAGGCCAGTTTTTCAATTACAAATTAACCACTAGTTGGAGGTTAATTAGGACTATATTTTCATAAAAATTGTTAAGATTCTGACACAAATTGCTTTAACTAAGAGGTACCTCATGTATAAAATAATTGTTATCATAAGCAAAAATAAAGGTAAAATGTAAAAAATTCATGTGTAGCAAATCCGGTTGGCCAGCTTTCTTGTGTGCTAAATTCAGCTGTTAAAACAGAGAATAAATATCTAAACCTGTTTACGAATTTCGGAGAAATGGAAACAGTTTGCAGAAAATTAATTCATAGAGTTGCCATTTTCAACTTCGAATAGTTATTTGAGTTAGGTCAGGTTCAATGCATTGGCTATTTTACATGGAATATTTGTTTCTTCTAGTTCCTTGGCCCCCCTTGTTAGAAAGTCTACTCATACAAACTGAATACTTTGTGTAGCCAGTAATAGTAATGACTTGTGATGAACCTAATAAACTTCATTCTTATTCATAAGCCGGAGCAGTTTTCATTATGTATATTAAAATAATACTTCATATTTCTCAAGAGCCTAACCTCACACAAATTGGAGCAAAATATTACAATAACACTTATCTAAGTGACCCATCTGTGATATATTACAATAGGACTATCTTAATTGTATATGTCGTCCTCTAAAACTTACTCATACCTAATTTTTGTTGTAGTTTTGATTTTGTAATAAAAACTGTTAAACAAAATTAATTTCAAAAATCATTATTTTAAGATCTGTTCACATTATGACATATTAGGAGATAATCATGGCGAAGTTGATGTTGTATATACGGATTTCTCCAATGCCTCTGATCGAATATACCAGACAGTTTTAATAAACCGTTTAGACCAATATGGAATATCATCAGATGTCATAAATCTATTTAGATCTTATCTTTCCAAGACAGTACAGTATGTGCAATATCATGGCTATGAGTCTAACAATATAGATATATTCTCAGGGGTTCCGCAAGGCTCCATCGTTGGGCCTCTTTTATTTAATATATTTTTAGATGACATAACATCCACCCTCAACATCGGTTTTCTAATGTATGCTGACGACATGAAATTTTATTCTAAAATTGACTCGTATGATGTAAAATAAATAAAATCAAGAACTAATTCTTAAAAAATTAGCAATTTACCTAATAGATCTTGATTACCTAGTGTACTAATTAGCAATCTGTTAATAATAATTCCTCTTTTTATTTTTTCTTCTCTTTTTTATTATTAGCCTCTAGTCACTTTGTGTTAATTTAATTATTTTTAACTTTTTTATTTCTTTCTATTTTTGCCTGTCAATCGTTTCTGTATTATGTTACTGCTATTTTAAAATTATGTTTCATTGCATAAGCATATATATATATGGCAAGCGAGTGAGCGGTCGTTGTGCGTGTAGCTCTAGAACTATTCAATAAAAAGTAGTGTAGGACTAAATAAAATTAATGCAATTGTGCAAAAACCAAATTGTATTTATAAGTTAATGTGAATTGTGTAAAAGTTGACAGTTAATTGGTACTAAAATGGCTAAAAGCATAAAAGAACTTAATACCCGTGTAGACGAACTAGCTGATCAATTTCAACAAGGTATAATAGAAGTGAAAAAATTATTTAATTCGTCTACAGGGTCCACTACAGAGGGTCCCACAACTAATTATGATAAAAGTGAATTGAATAATATTTTCAAGAAACTCGAGCAGGATATAAATACTAGCCTAAATAAAATAAAAAGCGATATAAAGGAACTTCAAGTTAGCATGGATAAATCGGCGAGTAATACAGAAAAATTGTTAATAAATCAGAATAATAATATATTGCTTATTCATGGGTTGAAGGAAGATGATGGAAATATTTACGAAATTATACAAAATCTATTTTTAAATAAACTCAATCATCAAATTGAAAAACGTGATATTAATTACTGTTATCGCCTGGGACAAAAAACAGAGTTCTAAAAAACCAAGACCGATAGTCGTTGATTTTGCTCTGCGCTGGATGCGAGATTCCGTTTTTTATTCAAAGAAGAAACTAAAAGGTACAAAACTACTCATAACGGAAATGTTGACCACAAAAAACCTAGGAATCTACAAACTAATACGCGAAATAAAAGAAGATATGTGCTGGACCAAGTATGGAAGAGTTATGGTGATTCATAAAGAAAAGAAGATAGCCGTTGACACTGAGGCAGACGCGGTAACTTTGAAAAATGACATACTGGGTGAGCAAAATTAAGGAGTAAAAACTGTGAGCGAATTCATATTCAATAATTATCATTATAATATATAAATTACTTGTTTTCTTTATCATAATTATATTAATTTAGCTATAAAATAAATGTTTACATATATAGAGCTATACTTTTGATCGAGGCATCATATTTATTGTACATCTATAAGGAAAAATGTGTAATTTGAGTATATATTTTCAAAATTGTAGAGGTCTAGGAACAAAGACGCAGGATTTTTATAAAAATAGTGTTGAACAGAATTTTGACGTTGTTATAGCGGTCGAGACATGGTTGAGAGAGGGCATAGCGGATGGCGAACTGGTAGACACTGATACATATAACATTTCAAGGTGTGACAGAGATCTTCAACTTACAGGTAAATCTAGAGGAGGAGGGGTTCTTATTGCTGTAAATTCGAAATACAAAATTCTTAACATTACAAAAAAGGCAAGCGGTTTTGAGGCTTTGTCAGTAAATATTAGAGTTAAAGGTGGTACAAAATGTTGTTTAGTTGCTGTCTACATGCCACCAAGTGGTACAGACAATTATTATAGAGAATTATTTAGTTTTTTACAGGATCAAATAAATCTTAACAGCTACGTATATATATTTGGAGATTTTAATATACCAGAGGTGATTGGCATAAATACTGTATTTCATAATATGAGCAACAAATTGAGCAGCCTAAATGATTTTATGAACTTAAATTCACTGATGCTATACAACAATATAACAAATTCGCAAGGTAGAACATTAGATTTAATAATAAGTTCAGAAGTAAATATTAATAGGTGTCACGTTGCGAAAGAAATATTACCATTTGTTAATGAAGACTTATACCACCCGGCTTTAGAAATTAATATAAAATATGACCAAAGCAATCAAAACGATAGAGTAAAGTTTAACAATGATTTTAGGTACAATTTTAAAAAGCAGACTTCTTAGGGTTATGTGAAAATATAAGAGAAGTTAACTGGGAGAATGTTCTGGCTCACAATGACGTAAATTTAGCACTGGAAAAAATGTACGAAATTTTAAACAAAGTTTTTGATATACATGTTCCCAAATTTAATTTCAATTGTAAAAAGAAAAAATTTCCCACTTGGTTCAATAAAGAAATCATAAACCTACTGAAGGATAAAAATAGATATAAAAAATCAAGATTAATTTCAGAACATTATAATAGCTTATTTATTGAGGCCAGGCGAAAGTTAAAGCGACTAATAAAATCAGCATACAAAAATTACTTAAGTATCATTGAACAGAATTTGATTAGCGACGTAAATGTGTTTTGGAATTATGTTGGGAAAAGGAAAGGGGAATGTTTGCATAATACGGAATATATATACAAGGAAAATAAAGTATCTGATAACGAAACAGCTGAACAATTTGCTGAGTTTTTTTCTACAACTTATAATACAGATAGATCAAATTATACACTTGATTTTACAGGTAACACTGAAAGTTATTGTAATAATTTATTTAGTCTCAACCAGATTTGTGAGTCAGATTATAACATGGCTATTAAGAAACTGAAACCTAAAAAGGCAGCTGGGGTTGATGGGATTCCGCCATACATAATTAAAGGGTGTCAAGAATGGTTACGAGTCCCTTTGCTACATATCTTTAACTTAATTTTAAAATATTCCACTTTTTCCCACTGCTTGGAAATTGGCGATATATACTCCAATTTACAAGTCGGGGAATAGAATGGATATTGAAAATTATAGAGGTATTGCTATAATGTGTGCACCGGCTAAACTATTTGAACAAATTATATATTCTCACTTAATGAGACACGTGGAAGGCAGTTTAGTTGAAGAGCAACATGGTTTCATTTCAAACAAATCAATTAATACTAACTTATTATTATTTACGAATTACGGTTATGATACTTTGGAGAAGAAAATGCAACTTGACACTATATTTACAGATTTCAGCAAAGCTTTTGACAAAGTTGATCACGATGTATTATTACAAAAGTTAGATAAGTTTGGTTTGTCTGAAAAGATTATGCTGCTGTTAAAAAATTACTTACAATCCAGATGTTTTGTAGTCAGACATAATGGGAACACCTCTGGAAAATACTATGCTAATTCTGGAGTACCTCAAGGTTCAAATTTAGGACCGCTATTGTTTGTACTATTTATTAATGATTTGCCGTCTGTTATCAAATTTTCAAAATGTCTACTTTTTGCTGATGATTTTAAGATATACAAAAAAATTAAATCAATCAGTGACTGTGAGGAGCTCCAGAAAGATATCGATAGTATTTTTAAACGGAGTTGTGATTTTAAATTACAATTTAACATCAAAAAGTGTTTCCAAATATTAATTACCAGAAAGAGGGATCCCATTGTGTTTGCCTACAAAATGAATGAAATAAATTTAACGCGAGTTAACAGCGTTAAAGATCTAGGGGTTACTTATGATGGCCAACTGTCTTTCCATGAGCACATAGATAACGTATCGGCTTCAGCCAATCGAATGCTAGGTTTTATAATAAGACAAACAAATACTTTCACAAACATAAAAGCAATTACAACCCTGTACTTTGCATTGGTAAGGTCTAAATTGGAATTCGGTGCAATAATTTGGCATTCTCAACCCCAAACTTATCTTGACTCAGTAGAAAAAGTGCAAAACAAATTTCTTAGATATTTATATTACAAAAAATATCATGTAAGACCAAATTATAACTATGTTAGATCCTCACAGCTGAGGACGGAATTTAATATAGCTTGTTTGGATATGAGACGTAAAGTAGCACAGCTAATGTTTTTATACAAAATTGTAAATAGTATATCAAATACATCGGATATTTTAAAATTAATACCGTTTCATGTACCTCCCCGACGAAACCGTAATATGTTGATGTTTAATATGCCCACATTGTTGATCACCACTCGCTGTCCCCTTCTCACTATGCTTAGGCTGGCTAACACTGTCAACGTTCTTATAGATTTGGATTGGACTCTACCTATTAAGCAATTCCATAAACTTGTATCTACACATTTATTAAGTTTATATGTATAATTTTTGTGACCTCGCTGCTTATTTTTATATAATTTAGTAAGTAAGTAATAATAAAATTATTAAAATTGTTAGTATTAAATAAACCATCCCTGTAATTAGGTCACTGGGCCTGTTTGGATGTAGATCAATAAATAAATAAATAAATAAATAATAAATTTAAATGTTAATCTAATATTGTGTAACTTTCAGCAGATATTTGCTGCACTATTTTGTTTATAGTTTGTGTTCCTATCCCGTAATTGGAACCACGTTACTGTGTGATAGTGTATTTAAATAAATAAATAAATAAATAAATAAATAAATAAATGAAACTCAGTTTATTCTTTTATGTACTACCTGCCTTAGGTGTGTTGTTACGTTTTCTTGAAACACCTTGTATAGTGCTGCTTTAATTTTGCATGGCGCACAGTGGACGGAATCGCCGAAAAGCTGGCCAAAATATAAAGGCATTGAGCTATTTTACTGAAATTGTGCACACAGGGATTTTTTTGTGTCGCTGATCAAGAATCCGAAGTTGAATACTGAAAAAAACAAAATGGCGGCCATGAAATCCCCCCAAAACATACCATTATCGCTGCATTTTTACAAAACTTTGTGTACAGTTTTTTTGGGTCGCTGATGAAGAATCCCATATAGAATTTCAAAAAAAATTACGACCAAAAATATATACATAGTTCAAAAATTATTATTGAATTGAAGCGAATTCATGTGTTTCATTTGTTTCGGGAAAATTAGGATCTGGGGAATGGAATAAAAATGTGTAATGACTTTGAACGCATGAGTTGAGAGCGCATGACGTTCTCATTTCATGAGAACGCATTCAAAAGGAGCCCACGAATGTGCATGCATCCGTGCATTCGCGTACAATTTTGTCAATATCTCGCAAAGATGCAAAAAGATGCAGCTAATTTTTTTATACACTTTCGAAAAAATGTTCATTGAACACATTCCAATAAGTTTCAAAACCAACCATCACCAACCGCGTAACTTATGGCTTTTTTTGTGGAGTTTATGAATCGTTGCATGTACAAAAATACACTCCACTTCGATAATTATTCACTAATTACCATATAAATAAACTGATCTGATACTGAGATATTTTAATTGTACTTACTTTCTGATGCAGAATCCATTTTTATGGCACAAAAAAACTGCACTTTGAGAATTTTTACGCTGCAGACAAAATTTATCGATTTTTGAAGCGTTGCGAGCTGCTGAAGTGACGCGCAGCAGGGTCGCACAATAAGTAATTTCCTCGCTCAGGTAGTGAACCTGGACCGGTATTAACGGTCGTTTCTAATGCTAGGGGTACCACTACAACGATTTAAAACGTTTCCATTTCAAAAAAGAAAGCTTAATTTTTTTCATTTTGGCCAGCTTTTTGGCGATTCCGTCCACTGTGTGGCGGTGTATTTTCCGTTCATAAAATGTGATGTAAATAGCCACTTTTCAATATTCTCAGTTCTATTGTCAAAACTTTTTGAACACCCCGTATATCATCTCCCTGCTCTATGCTTATAAATAACATGTACTCATGTGGCTTCTGCTCATTCAGGGTCGTACGAAATAAGGCGGGAAATGCTAAATTAATGACGAAAAAGGGCACGAGAATTTATTTGACCAGGATTGTGTTAAAATAAATCGAGGGCCATCCTGACAGCTAAATAAATTATTACGTTACATGTAGAAGCCAATATCTGTACAAGTGACTCATTTAGAATTTCCACCATCGAAGCGTTGTTTATTTTACAGAAACGAGCACTGGTGGAACTTGCAGGTTATTGTTCTAACGAATAACAGCCCTCGTATTGGCTGGGACGACAAGACGGATTGAAGCGCTATCGAATACAAATATTTGAAACTGTTTATATAAGTAAAATTTTTTTTTATTAACATATAGTCAAGGTTTTGATACTTACAAACCAGAGCGTTCCTTGAATTACACTTTCTCTTATGACTTTTGGTATAATCACAGCGCTGACTTATTATATAGTTGGTGAAAACTTATTCAACTTTCTTCTGTCTGTGCTAGCTTTACTTCAGAAAAAAATAGTAATCTTTATTAACTGACACATATACAAATCAAGCAAAGTTTAACTCTGCAGTCACATTTACATGCAACTCCGTAAAGTGTGACTAGAAAGCAAACTGCCATAACTTCAGGAATCGGGTAAAACACAATCAAGGAGTCGCAATAATTTAAGAAAAAAATATTAAGGAACTACCGGCTTATTTTTGTTTCATGTGTCTTTTCCAAATTGTTTGAGTCTGTTCTTTATGAAATTATCTACAGTTCAGCAAAACCTGTACTTTCTATTTTTTAGCATAGTTTCTTACTTGCGAAATCTACTAGTACTAATTTATTGAATATTGTTCAAGAGACTAAAAACGCCTGAAAAGTTAATACACAGTTGAATACGATTTACGCAGACATAACGAAAGCTTTCGATAGATAGAATCACCATATTCTGATTACTAAATTAATATGAAATAAACCCTGATATCATTACCACTTATCTTTACAGAAGACAAGCTATATAAATTAAAATGGTTGTCATTGTGCTTTGAAATTAGTTCTGGAGTGCCGCAGGGAAGTAACTTGGGTCCACTGCTATTCCTCATATTTATTCATGATTTGCCTAACATACTTAGTAACTCTACGTGTCAATTTCTTGCAGATGATTTCAAGCTATATCACAGAATAGGAACGTTATTGATTGTACTCTGTTACAAGAAAACTTAAATCAGATTTCTGTGTGGTGCAATGATTTTAAAGTGGATTTAAATATTAAAAAGTGTGTAGCTGTCACATTCTTAAAGAAAAATTTATTTTCCATATATCTACAATTAATAACACCGAAATTTGGTGTCTTCGTTAACGAAACGTTATCTTTCAATAATCATAAAAGGCAAATAAGCAATGCTGGCTTAATAAAATTGGAATTCCTCATTAGAAGCACAAGATATTTCACGAATATAGAATTTATAAAACATAACATAATAGCCTTATTAGATCTAATTTTGATTATTAAAGTACAGCTGTTATAATTTTTGTACATAAACTCTTCTTCCTGTTGGTTTTTATAAAAATTACCAATTAATGTATCTAACCGAATGAGTAGAAATTATGACATGTTTGATGTTCTACCATTCACAACCAACATGTATTTAGCCTACCCAATTGTGAGATTATGTATATTTGGGAATCTTGCACACTCGAGAACTTTTTTCTCCCTCTACTTCTAAATGACGAGAACATGGTAAATAAAATTTAAATGTATTAGTCTTTCTAGAATTTCATTAGTTTAAATGTAAAATTTTCACAAATCCAAATAATTTTCTTCGGCAGATTCCTTTGGTATAATGTTTATTTTAGACTTCATGAAATTAAATTGCCTTTGTTTTTCAAAATTGTCAAGCCGGTACAATTAGATCTTCTTTCCCGCGATTTAATGATAACGGGCGCGTGTAATATGATCCTTCATTAGTTTTAATAACAATTTATAAAGCAGAGGGTGAAGGGGAGATACTTCCGACTTTCTGAGATAAGATAGGTAGAATCAAATGATAATATTTTACCTTATCATGCGAAGAGGGCATTATTTTTAATACGACACGATTTCTCACTGTCTAACAGTTTCCGAAAGAAACCGTTTTAGCAAATGGGAAATAAATTAAGTATAATAGCGATTGCGGCGAAGGACCGGTCGTCGTTTTTTTTTAGCTACTTTGTTGATTTTGGGAAACAGACAAGAAGCAAAGGGGAAAATAAACAGAATACTCGAAAGGAGTTATAAAAAGAGGAAAAGAAATTGGATTATTAACGTAATAATTATTAATTACAAGAGGTCTGTCTAGCTATTCTGTATAAGGCGGCTTGTTAAGAAAACAGTGGTCATAATTAAAAGAATTTCTTTGCCAATATAAAAGTGTGAAAATTAACATTAAATTCAGGTAATACGGTCCTCTTTATCTTTAAAGGAACTTATGAGGAGGGCACATATTTGAAGACAATGGACACCCAATATCCCAGTATGCTGAGAATTACTGTTTGTTTTTAAAAAAATCGACCTAACCAATTTCTGTTATCGAGATACAGAATTTATTCCATCATAAAATTACAGACTGTATTTGAGAGTAATTGAAAGATTATTGCTTTCTTGTAATAGTAGTACAGTACAAAGAAAATCATGGAGTGCGTTTAAAATTTTGCCTTGCGATATATCCTCCTAAATTAATAGTGAGGATCCTGTACAAACCCATTTACTTTGAAGATGCTGCCTGTCACTGATTTAAATCGAAATCAACCCTCAGTCGTTGAAAATATGGAGATAGGACGCACCCACGGTCGAGGAGGTTGTTAAAATATATGTGCTATCAAATTGTAGCTTTTCATCCTCTAGTAGAGAGAAACTTTACACAGAATTTATCTCACTTGTAGACTCACAAATCAACCAAGGACGTTTCCCATATACAGTGTGGCCGATAAACATTAGTGAAGACGCTTTTGTTATATTTAGGCTTTATAATATTTGATTACATTAGATAAATGAAGTCAATTTTATTATTAACTGGTTCGCGGATAAAATTTCAAGTATACACTCACAGTGATTATACGGCGGGATGCAGAATAACAATTTATGAGAAAATAATCAAAGGACATTAATCCGCTAAAATTAGTGATCTGAATAATATTTAGCAAATAGTTGGTTAGTCCAGCAAATATGTTACTATATGGATAATAGTAATATAAAAGTCAAATATAATAATGTGGATTCTGTGGAATATGGAGTTCCACAAGGTTCTATCTTACGGCCACTATTAGCCATGACATTTATTAACGATTTACCTAATTTCTTCAAAGATACTTTGATAGTTATGTACGCTGATGATATTAGATTTAATTTTGGAGTTCCACAAGGTTCTATTTTAGGGCCACTATTATTCATGACATTTACTAACGATTTACCTAATTTCACCATAGATACTTTGACAGTTATGTACGCTGATGATATTAGTTACACAATAGTCTCTGATTCTGCTGAAAAATTAAACTGAAAATTAAAATCTATACTTGATAATGTCAATGTCTGCTGTCAGTGTAATATTCTTCTATTGAACAAAACAGAACCACATTTTTAAATTTTCGTCTTAGAGCACCTATAGCAGATTTCTTTGCTTTTGTTGATACACAAAAAAAGAATAGTACATGTATTGATGACATATTAATATGATAATCTCATATTGATCATGTGTGTGCAAATTATTAAATAAGGATATTTTACAGTAGTTTAACTAAAAGCCACTCTAAGTGGATCTGGGCTCATGGAGGTATACTATGCATTAGTTTATTCTCACAAGTCCTTAAATATTCTGGTCAATGGGACTTTGGCAGAATGTTTGTTATTAAAAAAAATATATCAGACTGATCTTTAACATGATTAACAGGTCTGGCGAATTTTCAAGTAATTTCAACCAGAACTAAACAAAGATTTCATTCCATATCATGCCAAGTTATATTTGTGAGCTTATGACCGTACAGTATAACATTGTTTACTTTTTATATACAGTATATAAAGTTTTACTGGTCCTAGATCTTTCCTATTCGTTTACGATAAGTGAGAGAGTTGAAAAGGAAATGAGAAGTTTGTGACTATTATATGTTGATTTCTAATCTCTAAACCTTTATAAGGATGTAGTAGGGTGATAACTATCCATTCTTTCCTTTTTCGTGATAGCTTGATATATGTTGATATATTGGGTGTCAAAAATTGAAATACAGAAAGAGAAGCCTGAAATAATTTGCTTACAGTCAACATTCTTGTAGGTTTTAATTAATAAAAGAAATATTTAAAAATGACAATCAGTGTGAAGCATTAGAGAAAAATTTGGATCTGATACATTCCAAAATCTTTGCAAATCTCGCTCTTTACTTGTTATTTAGAGCTAGAAATATCGCTGGCAACAAATAATACCTTTGGTTGGGTATTTTGTCGTTCATGTGGAATACGCCGGCTGCCAGATCGTGAGAAACAATTTCCATAAGACTGATCTACTGTCATTCGATAGGATATCAGTAATTTGTTCTCAAATTTAAGTTCCCGTACTTTGGAGGCAGTGTAGAATGCGATAGTGCTGTTTTAGAAGAAAACTTTTACTGGAAACAGATTATAGTTGCCATCTTTGGTGAGGCGTCACTTAGACATTTTGTTTTTCATAAGATGGCACGTTTATTTCTTTGTTTTCTAGGCTGGTTTGTAATAAACGCTTGCTCTAAATACCACAATATAGATATTGTTTTGAGGAATGCTGTGTTTTGGCACATAGCAAATCAGAAGTGAGGTTATGTCTTTGGTGGTTCTACTGGAGAAATTGGAAGACACCTGTACTCTCTGTGTTTGAGGTAAAAGTTCGTAAAATTATAGTTATTGTTTTTGTTTTGTGTATGAGCACATTACTGAGTTTCCAGTGGGTGAAAGTTCAACAAGTGTGTAAATCAAACGTATTTTTTACGGTGCACGCTTGGGGAAAAATCTGCTTAATTCTGCACGCCTGGGACGAAGTTTGTATCGTTCTGCAAGTCTGGGTGCGAGGTCTGCATCATTCTGCACGTCGGAGGCGTGGCCTGTCATTATTTCGCAAGCTTAAGACTGAAGAGACTGCGTGCCTACCTGAGCACTGTGTGAATTCCAAGTCCAAGTAAAAGGGGACGAGGGAGAGTTTAGTGTAGACGAACTGAGGAGTATCTACCTTTATGTGCCTCTGGTAGCTGGTAACTGTATATTCTTTTAGTTTTTATGATAAGAGAATTTCAGCCCCATTATTTATTTCATGTATGATAACGACAACCTTAACCTCGGTTGTCACAAAGTAAATAAGCTGTGAACCTTTAATGTGGCCACATTTAGGGTATTATACCTTGTCTTAATCTCTTTTATACATCTTGTAAATAAGGGTTGTGTCATTAGTGAGTACTGTAATTAGCATTTGAGGCACAAGATATCACAAGGTAATGTAAATGATTTTGACGTGTTATGAAATTTATATGAACATAGCCTGTTTCATAGTTGTTGAAATTGATATTTTAATTTAAAGCACCACCTTACAATGAGAACGAATAATTCATGATAAGTTAGTTTAAGTAGAATAATTAATTATTTGTATTAATATTGAGATAAACGCCCTGAGTTCTGAGGTAGTTTTTAGTTTATCGTGACACTTATTAACTTATCCGGGCTAAATAGTGTCTCGAATTGCTACATCCCCACGACCAGTAGTTTTGTGATTACATACCCTAACCTACAAGGTAGGGGATTGAAGATTAAAGGGTAGCAAGTCGTTCAAAAAAAAAAAAAAAAAACGAAAACAGAGGAAATATTAGATAATTCATAGTTTATTGTTTAATATTGATGTTGATATTTAACTTTTGTATGACATTTATTGATTTAAAAAATTCCAGATACTTAACCTGTTAATCAAGAAGCCTTTAGAAACATTTTTGTTTTTAAATAAAACCTATTCTTAACTCAATTTTGGACGTTTACAATGAAGGAAAAGTGACTTTCCCTATAAAGCGCACAGTCACAAAACTTTTGATCTCGTGTATTGGGAAAACAACCCTAATTAGTAGCGAGTGACATACACCGCACAGATAATTAACGATTGGAACGCTGTTGTAACAAGCTGTGTCTTCCCTGTTTCGCTATTGCTCATTTAAAACCATTTCATGTACATGATGTACGTCAAGGGAATAATTATTGTTTTTAATCATGTTGTATAATAGCATCTTGATAAGATGCAAAGAATTTTGTAAGACTAGTCGTTGACTTTTTATTCATGTGTTGTGTAAGATGTTATATTCCAAAAATCAAAACGACTCGAAATTTTGTCACAAAATGTATGTATATGTAAGTTCGCCGCTATGTTATATAACGAATATACAGGGTTTGTAAAAATTACCCTATGTAACAGTCAAAATAACATCTAACTCACCAAACCATAATTACTTCCTCACCCCCTCAGTGAGGAAGATATATATTCGAGAAAAAAATTTTGAAAATTTTTATTGCATTTCTGGACGAATCTCGACGAATTATGACGTCACTTTTTTTGAAACGCCAAAAAAATGTAACTTTCTTGAAACGTCAAAGTGACTTTTTTTGAAACGTCAAAATGTGACTTTTTTTGAAACGTCAAAAAAATGTGACTTTTGAAACGTTAAAGTGATTTTTTTGAAACGTCAAAATGCGACGTTTTTGAAACGTCAAATTGTGACTTTTTTGAAACGTCAAAATGTGACTTTTTTGAAACGTAAAAAAATGTGACTTTTTTAAAACTCCACCATACGTCGAGTTTTACTACGGTGAGGAGTTCTGTCCCCAAGTAATTGGCAGCGATTTTTAGGTATAAACTGTCGAGAAATTAGCTTAAGTTTAAATACTTATCTATTTTTAAAAGTCAAATAAGCTGCTCTAGCCGCAGAGGGTGGTATTCGTTCTAGTCTTCTATCCATACTAGTTCTACCCTAACCCAACCTTCAATCACCACGTTCCTCATCAGCGCGTGGATGTTTGGCTGGATCTGGAAGTAGATGTATGAGATAGAAGTGTATGTAATACATAAATAAACTGTTTTGAATTTGACAAGTCTTATTAGTCATTGTCTATCTGCTTCTAAATTCGATTCTCGACTCCAACAGATGGCAGAGTCTACGGTATTGGTTGCATATCCAATATTTTTCAAAATACAGCTGCCCTCCTCATAATTTCTGCTTTAGGATTTGTCTAATTTATGTGTAGTGTTTAAAAAAGTAAACACTAATGTCATTATTTCTTCCATAAAAAACAGAAAAACTTTATTTCCTATTTTTATTTCTAGAAGACTTCCAGCCAGGTACATATTTATTCTACGTTTCGTGCGAGTTTTCGAACTTTTTCAAGGTTAAAAGCTAAAAATAATGGTTTTACATAAGTCGTAAATTAGATTAGTGACAGAATGCATCTCTAAAAAAGTGTTTTCTTACCTAATATAAATTTCCTATTTTAATTTAATTATATGGGCTGGTTTTATTTTGTTTTTCATCATTTTTTATTTGATAGGTATGTGTAGTTCGACAGTTAGGCAGAGAATGATCAGTATTTGGTGCCGTCGTTGTTGTGTTTCTTTTTAAAAGTAAGTAATTATAACAGCTGATAGTATACTTATATTGATGGTCCGAGTGACAGAGTTATTGTAAACATTCTCATGATATTGGATAGCCGTTGAGAAGAGGTTTTGCAGTTAGCACATATACAGGTTGTATAGAAATTGTTGCTATTGAACAAGATTGCGATATATGCTACTTAGATTTTCTATATCTGTTTGATAATTTACTGTTTTTTTGTTGTTTTGTATTTCGGCCATTTACAAAAACATGCGTTTTTTTGGTATTTCTTTCTTTACGCAGTATGGTTGTATCCGGAAAGTTAAAACTGTGTGAATTATTTATGGCGTGTTAGTTAATGCTGTGCTACATGAATTAGGAGTTGCTATGGAATTTTTAATTGATAATTTATATTAATTTATACGTTTATTTAAATATTGTTGGGCTTATCCAATGTAACACCTACCGCAATCTGAGCAATCAATTTTATAAATAACATGGGTTTGATTTAATTTCTCTATTGGATCTTTTAGTTTTGAATATAATTTATTTTTTATGCTATTATCATTTCTGTATGCTAATTGTATGTTGTATTTACCTAATTCTTTCTGAACTTTTTCTGATACTTGTGGTATGTATGATGCCGATATGTATATTTTGTCTTTATTTGGATTGTTTTGATTTTTGTCCTGGTTTGTGTTGTTAAATATAGGTCCAAAGCAGTTAGGTTGTAAATCTATGTCAACTTGATTTTTATTGCTTCTGTTATTGATTATATGTATTCTTTTTTGAATATACTTATTCATAAAAGGTGGCGGGTAAAAAGTTATTTAAAAGAATGTTTTTGATTTTAATTATGTTTTCTTTGTGAAACAGTTTATCTGATAGTAAAATGGCCCTGTCCACGAGGCTGTTTATAACGCTAATTTTGTATTTATTACTGGTTTTTGATTGGAAGTTGGTATATCGTCCCGAACTGATACTTTTTTTTATACCAATTGGTATTAATTCTACTGGTAGATCTAATTAAAGTCAGGTCTAAGAAGTTTATTTTATTTTCATTTTCTGTTTCTAATGTGTATTTTATTTTCCTGTGTTGTTCGTTGAAGTTCTTATGTAAAATATCATCACTAATGTCATGTTTTATTTTCAGGTTAACAGCCTTCTGCAATGGACCACGAAGATAGTATGATGAATGCAGTTCCAACAAGTAGACAAAAATTAGTGGTGACAGTAAAGTTGCAAAAGATATCTTAACGATAACATCCAATGTGAAAGTAGAGGAAACATACAGTGAAAAGAAATATGACTGAGGTCGTCGAGGAAATCTACAACATAAGTGTTGGTATGAACGACAGTTTGCACAATGCCACATTACCCCAGAAGAACAACAGTTTAGTTTATGAAATGCTCTTTCGACGGAACTATTCTGTGATTATAGTATACAGTGCTTTGTTTGTTGTGGCGGCGACAGGGAATTTGACTGTTTTTATTTCCTTGTTTCGCTCCCGGCATCGGAAGTCGAGGATAAGCTTAATGATCCGTCACTTGGCAATCGCCGATCTCTTTGTGACTTTCGTCATGATTCCCATTGAGGTAAGTGCGCGGCAAAGTAATCTGTTAACGGGAATAAAAGGGAGTATACGGTTTGTTTATCTACAATCTACACACTTGATTTAGTTTGTGTAGAGAAAATGGAATTCAACGTAAGCATCAACCAAATATAAACACAATATGCATGGATAGAAAGTATTTATACCAAGTTGCAATGTCCTTTATATAGGGCGTTACCAATCTAAAGCACATCAGCATTAACATTTAAATAATAATTTATACAGGGGTGGGGCAATAGTGCGTCCGACTGCGACATCTCGAGTTCTATGATACCTAGAAACTTGATTTAAAAACATAAATATACTAATATAACTAGTAAACTAATATACAGTGTGAGCCAAGACGATTCTACAGGGTAAAGTAATATTTTTTGAAACCTCTTTGCGGCTTCCTTTCACTCCTGTATTATTATTGACTTTCTCCCAACCACTTGGATGTTATGATTTTTTTTTTTGTTGAAATTATACCACTTACACGTGTGTATTAAAAATATCACTACAATCACAACTACCGATTTTAAGAAAAAACATGTTAGTACCAGTTATGAGACATCTGTGTGATGACACTCAGCCATTTTCACTTCCTAAAAGTATACAGGGCGACCAAAAAAGTATTTTTAAATTTTTTCTCAAATTTCTCAATTTTTTCAAATGGAATGAGGTTTGGACGATTTGAGGGAGGATTGAAAAACGAACATTTTTCGTACGTGCATTCTCATGGCTATGTGACCATTTTCAATTTATTGAACAATAACCGCAAAGTTCAGCAATAAAAATTAAAAATGATGGTTTTTTCAAATAATTCAAGAGAAGATATTATAATAAGCGTGTTACATGATGCCCATAAAAACATCACACCAACAACAATCCAAAATTTGAAGGAAAGGATAATAAATGCTTTAGGAAGTATCACTCCGGCAATTTTATGAACGGTAGAAACCTCATTCCAAAGACGCATAGAAATGTGTGTCAATCAAAATGGGCAACATGTGGAGCACCTTTTATATCTTCTCTTGAATTACAAAAAAATATATTTTTAATTTTTATTGCTGAATTTTGCAGTTATTGTTCAATAAAACGAAAATGGTTACAAATAGCCACATGGATGTACGTACTAAAATATTTGTTTTTCAATTCTACATCACATCGTCAAAAATATACAGGGTGTTCTATTTGAAAAAATTGAGAAAATTCAGTTTAAACAGTTGTAGATTTAAAAAATATTTTTTGGCCACTCTTTATACTTTTAGGAAGTGAAAATGGCTGAGTGTCATCACACAGATGTCTCATAACTGGTACTAACATAATTTTTCTTAAATCGATAATTGTGGCTGTTGTGATTTTATAAAATACACGCGTAAATGGCATACGTTCAAAAAAAAAATTCATTCCATCCAAGTGGTTGGGAGAATCAATAATATTACAGGAGTGGAAGGAGGACACAAAGAGGTTTCAAAAATTTTTCTGATAAACATAGCATTCCATTTAAAAAAATGTTAGTTGACACGTCTTGGCTCATCCTGTATATCGAAAATAATTTCCAGTTATAGACTGTTTGATCTAGTTTATTTATGTTTTAAAATCAAGTTTCTAGCTATCATAGAACTTGACATATCGAAGTCGGACGAACTATTGCCCCACCCTGTATAATAGCAACAGTTATAATTTTCATTTATTAGTGTATGTACTTAAGATGTCGTTATTCATGTTCATGTACCACACATCTGATTGAAAATAAAAATTAAGATTTCAGGTAAATGAAATATTCTGTAACTTTTTGTTTGGCTATTAGAAAGGCCAAGAGAAATGAGTGGCAACAAAGACAGAGATATGAAATTGAAATCAGTTTCAATTCTAGTAATTAAATTATATGGTTTGTACTAAGACAGAAACATTACAAAAATGATTGTATTATTTATAGAAGTAATAACTAAAAGTTATAGTTGAATTTTGCTGACTGCTGAATAACACAACACTAAGACATAAGAAAAAGATGTTTTCAATTTGTGCATATGTTCATCAATGTAAGGATAATAATATACAAGTGATGTAAAAACAGCAACATAATTAGTGTTCTGCTATAAGTACTGGTAAAAAATGTATTACAGTCTACTTACAACTTGCAAGTCAAACAGTATCATTTTTGTATTAAATGGAAGCTCTATTGTTTGTAAATGTATTTCTCATATTTCGTGACAATAAGAAATAGCACAAGCCCAAGTGGTATACTATGTGCTATATTATGTCAATTCAATTATCCTCTATTTATTCTAAACTTATATTTTTCACAGAAAATGTAACGATTTGTCAATTAATTTACAGAAAAATGTTTGGCCTTTCCTGTGATTGGACTAATAAATAAATTATGTTTTATTTTGACATATTTTTTAATAATCTGTAGAGTGTAGATGTGGTAAAGATGCCAATAGTCAACAAATTAATATAAAAAAGTATAAAAGACAAATTAGACAGTTATTGAACGAATGATGTCAATAATTTAAATTCTTATATGAGGAGCTTATTTTTAAAATGCAATTTCTGAAAACCGCTTTTTTAGGAATAATTATATAATATTCTATAACTAAAACAATATGTGTCCTTTACTTATCATGCATTTTAATTTTTTTTATCAATAAACGTTTTTCATCAATTGCCTTTTGAAAATAAGCTCCTCATATACTATTAGTATGGTCATAGTCGGAGAGTTGGAGTCCAAAATGTGCAAGAGTTTTCTCAAAGCTAATTTTTTGAGGTTAGGTTACTTTTTAGTGATGGAAAGTAACTGTTGAGTCAGCACCTCCGGTACCGGGACACCTGGCGCTGGGACGCTCGCAAAGGTGTAATATTAATTAACGTCTCTAAACTGTTTTCTCAAAGCTCAAAATTTATAGAGAACGAGCAAATATAATATAAAACAAGAATCCAACAGTCAGACAGCAAAATATAGGGACACGTGGCGTCAGCGCTACTTCATACCTGTCAAAAAAATGACGTGTGTCAAAGTGATTTCTCAAAGCTGAAATTCTCCAAAACATTAATTAAAACTATAAAGTTAATAAAGGAGACAGTGAGACTCATTTATGATAGGACCACGTCAGTCAGCAATCGATAGATTTGAGAACGGTAACTGCGCGCATTAGTACGCCTTTTCTCAATACATATTTATTTTATAACTCAATGGAATGTGGGTTACCAGGGCCGGCCCGATGGGCAAGTGAGCCAGGCGGTCGCCTGGGGCGCAGAATCTTGGGGGCGCTGACTTGCCGCAAGTCGGTTGTAGTTTCTGAATAATTAAATTTAAATTTTAATCAAAAGCACGCACTCTAAATAAGTCCGCACCTGCCCGCCTATCAGTAAGCGTGCTGTATGATAACAAAAAATCAAAGTAATACCGGCCGGCGGAGTACAAAGTGTTGGCGTGGCTATGATGTTTACGTTTTATCGTTTTTATATAGAGCTCCGATTGCCGGTCTTCTTTGACCGAGTTCTGAATTTTCTGCATTTAATTTTATTATTTATTCTCTAACTAAAAACAAAGAATAAACTACTCTTTGCTAAATAAGCGAATTGTTGAAATCAATCTATTATATTAATATTATTACTATAACAGTATACTACGGTACGCGTTTAAGTTTCCAGTGCTTCAGTTGGCATATTAATATATGTATAATAGATATAACATATCGTGTCATCTTTTATTGCAGCTTGCCAGCTTGTACTAGCTTTCTTAGGACTTTGGATATTAGTTAATAAAAATTAAATTTGCGTTGTGTATTGTGTTTGTTGACGTTATAATATTGACATAATTCAAAAAATAATAATGTCTTCGAAATGGTCTGGGGTGCAAAATCGTAAAAGAAAAATGGTAGCTCTGAAAGAAGCTGAAAAAAGTTCGGCATTTATGTCAAAGTTTGTAAAAATTTCGACGTCTTCGTCTTCGAATGAACCACAAATAAATTTTAGTGAAAGCGAAAGTGAAGTCAGTGAAGTATTTGAAGAATTTAAGGGTGGTGAAGAATGTGTAATGGTGCAGGTGCTTAAAGACGACAATGAGAACGTTGGTTGTGCTAAATATCCTGAAATTGAGGCTGAAATGGAAACTGAAACTACGAAAAATAATGATAAAATAACCAAAGGAAATGAAAATGATAATACACCGATGTTATGACTATTCAGATATAGGAAATTGGCCAAGATTTTTAACTGTTTCAGCTCGAGATGAAATAGTTATACATGGCCCAGAAAAAAATGAAGGTCCTAATTCACGATTTCCCAGGGATGCTAATCCAAATAATTCAAAAAACAAAGGTAGGTACTTTTCTCTTTTTCATTGTCATCGTATTTTATCTAATGGAGAAATGAGTTACAGAAGTTGGCTTCAATATTCAAATTCCAAAAACTGTGTTTATTGTTTTTGCTGCTGACTTTTTGATAATAAGCCAGTATCAAAACTTGCAATGGGAGAAGGTTTAAGTAACTGGCAGAATATTGCTGATTATTTAAAGTCTCATGAAAGATCTGGAAGCCATATTTTAGCATATAATAAATGGCGACATACCGAAATAAATTTGAAATATAAGGCTGGCATTGATAAGAATTTGATTTAACAAATTGAAAAACAGGCTGACTATTGGAAAGAGGTAATAGAACGTTTAATGTCTATTGTTGGTTATTTGGCAGAAAATAATTTAGCTTTTAGAGGATCCGTCGATCGTTTATATGCATCTCGAAATGGAAATTTTCTTGGATTGGTTCAGTTATTGGGCAAATACGATCCTATTATTAAAGAACGTTTAAGAAAAATTAATACAAAAGAAACTCATAATCATTACTTGGAAAAAAACATTCAAAATGAACTGATAAACATTCTGGGAACTAACATTAAATCTGACATAATTTCACTGTCAATGAATCGATTCTTTTTTTTTCTGTTATAAAATAATTAAAATTATTTTTTTCTTGTATAAAATAACTGATATCTATATAATAACTGATATATAACAATTACAATTATTAAGAAACAATTAAAATTATTTTTTTTATATAAAATAAATGATATGTATTGAGAAAAGGCGTACTAATGCGCGCAGTTACCGTTCTCACATCTATCGACTGCTGACTGACGTGGTCCTATCATAAATGAGTCTGACTGTCTCCTTTATTAACTTTATAGTTTTAATTAATGTTCTGGAGAAATTCAGCTTTGAGAAATCACTTTGACACACGTCATTTTTTTGACAGGTATGAAGTAGCGCTGACGCCACGTGTCCCTATAGTTTGCTGTCTAACTGTTGGATTCTTGTTTTATATTATATTTGCTCGTTTTCTATAAATCTTGAGCTTTGAGAAAACAGTTTAGAGACGTTAATTAATATTACACCTTTGCGAGCGTCCCAGCGCCAGGTGTCCCGGTACCGGAAGTGCTGACTCTACAGTTACTTTCCATCACTAAAAAGTAACCTAATCTCAAAAAATTAGCTTTGAGAAAACTCTTGCACATTTTGTACGCCAGCTCTTGGACTATCAGTTTTATTTGCCGGAAAACGTTATGACTCTACAACTATCTAATGATAATTTTGGCATCTGTAACAAAATCAAAACCAATAAACTATTGCATTAAAGTAAACAAATTATTTTCATTTGTGTCATATATTTTTCTCATCTTCTAAAGAAAATGGTTATGTTATTAACGTATATTGATAAGTAAACTATATTTTCTGCTGCTTGTATTATATTCAGCCCAGACGGCATACTTGAAAAACAATAATACGAACTAATCCATCATTTCTCCATGACGCTGTCGATATATTGGCATTCAATATGAAATTCGTTTATTTTTATTTGCAGAATTATCTGAGATATTCCTATTACAGTGTTCGAGGATTTTCTTATCAAAATTTAGAACTGGATTTTCCTTTGAAGGAATAATTATTTATTTTTATAGCACAATTTATTACAATTTATTATATTGTTAGGTTTTGTATATTCCATTTTACTAGCTGAATTTTCTGTTGTTGACTATAATCAACTATTATCCCACTGCATAGTGGACGGAAACGCCGAAACGCTGGCCAAAATATAAAGGCATTGAGCTATTTTACTAAAATTGTGCATACAGGGGTTTTTTGTGTCGCTGATCAAGAATCCGAAGTTGAATTTTGAAAAAAACAAAATGGCGGCCATGAAATCCCCCCAAAACATACCAAAAATCGCCAATTATCGCTGCATTTTTACAAAACTTTGTATACAGTTTTTTTGGGTCGCTGATGAATCCCATATAGAATTTCTAAAAAATTACGGTCAAAAATATATACACAGTTCAAAAATTATTATTGAATTGAAGCGAATTCATGTGTTTCATTTGTTTCGGGAAAATTAGGATCTGGGGAATGGAATAAAAATGTGTAATGACTTTGAACGCATGAGTTGAGAACGCATTCAAAAGGAGCTCACTCTATGGTGCACGAATGTGCATGCATCCGTGCATTCGCGCACAATTTGGTCAATATCTCGCAAAGATGCAAAAAGCTGCAGCTAATTTTTTATACACTTTCGAAGAAATGTTCCTTGAACACATTCCAATAAGTTTCAAGACCAACCATCACCAACCGCGTAACTTATGGCTTTTTTTGTGGAGTTTATGAATCGTTGCATGTACAAAAATGCACTCCACTTCGATAATTATTTACTCATTACCATATAAATAAACTGATATGATACTGAGATATTTTAATTGTACTTACTTTCTGATGCAGAATCCATTTTTATGACACAGAAAACTGCACTTTGAGAATTTTTACGCTGCAGACAAAATTTATCGATTTTTGAAGCGTTGCGAGCTGCCGAAGTGACGAGCTGCACGGTCGCATAATAAGTAATTTCCTCGCTCAGGTAGTGAACCCGGACCGGTATTAACGGTCGTTTCTAATGCTAGGGGTACCACTACAACGATTTAAAACGTTTCCATTTCAAAAAAAAATCTTCATTTTTTTAATTTTGGCCAGCTTTGTGGCGTTTCCGTCCACTGTGCACTGTATAAAATCAATCTCGGCTTGGTGTACCTCACCGTTACCTTTTTCATTATCACTAGACACAGGAGAAAAAAAATAATATGCCAGAGATGGAGATAACCCGACTATTATATTCCGTATTACGCAGATATATTAGCAAAAAAAGAAACTATAATAGTGACCTTGCACATTTAGCTTATTCACATGAAATCGGCACCAATGAGGGGCATCCAACGAAATATAAAATGAAAGATGAATAATTTTTTCGTCAGCAAATATGCTATACGTTACCTTTGTAGTAAAAGGAATACAAGTAAATTAAACTATTTCACACAGATTTACGGTACAATAATCTGATTTCGAATTTGGGGACTGCTCTAGAAAAAAATGCCCAATAGTCTGTTGTGTTCGAGATATCCTAGGTAACTTTTTTTCTTATGGCAGCCATATTGGATTTTTCGTTTTTCAGATTGCGCATAAAAAGAGATTTCAGATGATGTATCACATGCAGAAGAAAATATTTTTCATGGGACTAATTTAAGAAAACATATCCATTGCTTAACAAAACAAAATAGTAGGTCATGGAAAATCAAAAAGTTATTTTGATTCATGGATATACCTAATACCAACCATTTTAAAGCTCTTAATCTGAAAAACGAAAAATTTAATATGGCTGCCATATGGAAAACAAAAGTTACCTCGGCTATGGAAAACAAAAGGACATCGAACGTTCATTTCTACACCAAAATATGTCTCCAATAAGTAAAAGTCTAAAATCTGCCTGACTAAGGATTACTTGGCTACTGTCAAAAAAGTTTTCGTTTTTTTGGAAAATCCCAAAAATGGTTTCAGTTAGCCATGATTTCTTAACGGACTTGGAATCAGCATAATAATTTGCTAAAACTGGTCCCATTTAACCGAGATCGCAATGGTGAGCATCGAATTTGGGACACACAGTATATGTATATATGAGCAAGTAAAAGTGATACCAAAATTATATCAGATGTCTCTTCCAAACTAAGTAATACCAATGTGGCATTTGGTAATCTCATCGTAATCCTTAAAAAAATTAAACTGAAACTGAAATCACGCATACAACCAAAATATTTCATATTGTTATAGGCTTGAGCAACGAGATAAAATACACCCTTTCGCTTGGTCGATCGTGAGTTATTTGAATTTCATACGTTTCAACCCTTAGTTAATTTCATTACCCTCGCGAAAAAAATGTTAAAAATAAAACACAAAAATTATGAACCTCGGAAATTATTTGTGTGCCTTTTTGGCTGTAATTAATTTAGAGAAGAGATGAATACATCAAATCAAATTTGCCAGTCACAAATCACAAAGCAAACTTTTGCTCAATTTTCACATCCCCCTTTGTCGTCATTAATTAAAGCCAATTTGGTTTATCAACTTGAAAACTGGATCAAGTTCAAGACGATGCTCAAGCACTGTCTGGAGTGTACATTTTTAAATGAAATTATATTTATGATAAATCAAAAAAGAAAAATTCTCATAAAAATTCCTTTATTACTGTGACCGGTTTCGTGAACAAATTAATTACTTCACATCATCAGAAATTATATTTACTTTAATATGTTTTCTCGCACGCATATATCTTGAATTTGTTAATTATTATTAGAACTCGACTGTTTCGTCTAATGAGTTGTCTTTGGATATCACATTGAGCAAAAAGTATTTTCGTTATAGTTATCCTTGAATTCCAGACAATTTGGCAGCGATTCTCTGACACAATTGTGGTAAAAGTATGCATACAGTATCTCAAATGAATGGGTGGGTACGTTCACAATTTACAATTCCACCTTTACTAAAAATATCTCGATTGTACTTTATGAAATCCAACACAATTTTTCATTCCAAATTTTTTATTTAAATAATTTTTGTTTTGACGAAACATTTTTCGGGCCTTTATGAGAAGTATCCTCCCTGGTACAGTTTTACCAATATTCAATGGTGAGCTCCCTTGTGCCTCCCAGATATTATGTGTTAAATTTAAGATGTTCATTTTGGACCTTATTTGAGGAACACCTATCACGCTATAGACCAAAGATACACAGATACACAGACACAGACATACAGATTCATATACACACATACACACATAGACAGACAAACTGCATGCCGATTTGGATACATTTATTATTTTGGGGCTTTAAAATGGTAAATTATTGCGTGCTTCAAAAATTTGGTGGTGGTGTGGAATCTTTCTTTTATATTTGAGGTTCCAGATCATATGATCATACATTACTAGATAATTTTGCTTTTTAGATCGTCCAAATGTAGACCCCGGATTTTAAGAAAGAATCCAGAGAATTTAAATCTGGAAATCTATCTGGTCATTTTATGGACTCTCCCTCTTCTAGATAACACATGGTTGTGCACCATACCATATACATCTCCAAAAAGATTACGATTTCCTTATTGATCTAAATCACTAATTACAACTTCTGTTAAACGGAGAGGGTTTACATTATTCTGAAGTATTCCTAAACAAACATCTCCCTTGAGATTATTGCCAATGTGTGCACTTGTGAAGTTGAAGAAATAAATATATAAATAAATCTGCAACTAGAAAATTTAAGTGCCAAATTTTTTCACAGGCGGAGACTCATTAATTTCTGTTTGATTTATTTAAAGTTGCAAATAATTTGTTTTGCTGTTGAACATATAATGATATTTTTGTTTCCAGTTGAAGAGGCTTCGTCTGCTTTACAGTAAATTAGACTCTGGAGTTTTACAAGTATTAAGGGCATTAGGCGTTTAATAATGATTAATTTTGAGTCGAAGGAATGACGTCTCATTACGTTTTATGTTAATTATAAACACAAGTTTTCAATTCATTATTGTAGAAGCTCCTAAATTAAGCATTATTTTAAATTTAAAATCGAAAGTAAAACAATAGTTAATTTTCGGATTCCCCTTATTTAGTTTGACTAAGATGTAAATATTGTACGTCTCTAAATTCGTTTAATTCAACTATACGGTGTTTTGAAGAGTGACTAGATATTTCGGCTTGTAAAATGGGTTCGTTTCGAAAATGGAAAGTAAAGAAAAGGTTTTTTTTTTTAATTTTTACGATAGGCCATGATCATGAAGTTACCATATTTCATGTTTGATCTTCAAAATAGATTCAATGTTATACTTTATCCAGTGATAACAAACTAAGAAAAAAAAAATAAATTAAATTTAAATTTAAGATGTGGCTGAACGAGATCACATTCAAGGGTTTATGTTGTGTTAGACTTCATTATCTACTTATTAATTGAATCTTTATTATTTGATGATTTTTCTCAGTGATTCAATAATATTATATTCGTTTTACAGGTTAAGCTTCATTAATATCTATCACCTAATTATGGATTTCTAGTGAAAGGTATTCTACCTTAAGATTTTTTATAAATTAGATAGATAGTTAGATATATAGATAGATAGATAGGTAGATAGATAGATATTTAATATTATGTATATTATGGTAAGTCAAAACAGAATAATACAAAAAAAATGGACATCAAATATAGATATTTTTTGGTCACACACAAGATATGCAAAAACACAAATAGTAAATAATATCACTTAAATATTTACAAAATATAAACATTACACTACAAGAACACTAATAATAAATAACACTACTTGAACATTACAAAATACGAACATTATACATTTAAACATTCTTTTATACTATAAAAGGCAGATTGAACTAGGAAGGCTTTTACTTGCGTTTTAAAACTCTTATATGAATTCATTTATTTCAAAGAAGTTGGTAAGTTATTGTACATGACTATGAAATTATACTGAGGTGAATTTTTAAAAAATGTATTTTCATACTTCGAAATTTGTAGTATATCTCCATGACGTGTTGAATAAATGTGGTATTCATTCAATTTTTTAAAATTAGGCATATTACTTTTTACATAACTCATTTTAATATAAACATACATGATACTGCTAACAGGTTATTGTTTTTAAAAACATCCTTGCAAGATTCCTGATGTTGAAGATTAAATATCAAACACAGTAATGTTTTTTTGAGAAACAAAAAACCCTCTTTATATCAGTGGTAACTCCCCAGCATATTATGTTATTATTAATATGACTGCATACCAGTGAATAGTATACAGTTAATAGACCGTCATGATGTAAACATGACTTTAGTTGCAAAATAGCCAAAAAAGCACTATTTAATTTAGCAAAAACATAACCGAGATGTTTAGTCCAATTCAGCTTTTCATCAAGCCAAATGCCTAAAAACTTAGATGTTTGAGGGAACTGAATGACTGCTTCCAAATTTACAATAGTTTTTCGTTTGTAAAAATGTAAGCAAACTGTTTTTGTATCATGATTATTCTACTACTTTTTTCTCTAGTTCCTATTGTTGATATTTAAGGTGTTGTAGTAATATAGGCGATAGAAGTACCAGTATTTTTGTATTTCGATAATTGCCTAAATAACAAGACCAAGATCATTGAAATCGGTTGGGAATTAAAGAAATACCAGGCAAAATATCAAAGCTTAGTTTTTGTTCCAGATTTTAAAAATAGCAAGTAGACCTTTTTTGAAATCGCTATATCTTCAAAACCAATAAGCCAATATAACTAGCGGCAGACTTAAAATGTAATGACAAGTTTATTCTTCCGAACTCTGTCAATAGTTGCGTCGTTTTGACAACTTACAATTAAAAAACACGAGCGCAAAAAAAGATTTATTTTCAGTTTCCTCCACGATCTTGAAATCTGATGTTTCGGCCATCTTGACATTTCGGCTTTGTAGCCTATTTAATCAGCTGACTATTGAGACCAAATTCGCTAAAATCGGCTGAGAAGCAATAATTGGCAAGAAAAATGGTACGATTTTTTGGCCCACTCAGTATACACATCGAGACAGCAGACAGGTAAAAGAAAAACTTCCAAAAAGCGTGAAAAGCAAGTGATCAAATTTTGAAATTTCTTGTATAATTATAACATTTCGTAAGTCGATGCATCAGAACATAGAACTGAATTGAGTAATTTCTTACTTTTATAGTCAGCTTGTCTCTGTTTGTATCTGTAGTCTATGTTTGTAGTGTCGACAACGCTCAATTTGGAAATCTGACACTTTACATGTAATACCTAGGTTCACCCCACTGAATGTTAGTGAAATCGTTGTATCAGGGAGGGCAGTTTTTATAAACCCAAAAAAATTCTGATTTGAACAAAAAAAAATATTTCATATGAAAATGAGAAATTATGTCTAAACATTTTTTGTCAGATTACAGTTACCGAGAAAAGAAATACAAAAAAGGTAATTAGATATGATGAGAAGTTCTGCCGAGGTTCACCCGAGCTCGATTTCCAGTAATTCATCTCCAACCCGCGCCTCCGCCAAAAAATGCAAAAAAGAAATTGAAAATCTGTGTAAAACACTTTCTGTGAATTTTTTGTGATTTAATTAAACACATATAAGTCCCTACACAAAGTCCACAGAAAGATACTTTCAATAATCTTCATTAACATTTCTATTTATTAAATACTTGTTTTGATACAAACATAAACATCAACCATCCCACACGTATAAAACCTAATTATGCAGTTGTTTTTTTTTTTAATTACGAGCCTCTTTGCTTTATAATATAGAAAATAATACACAAAATGATCATCCTACACGAAATATATATAAAATTGCATTGAATTCCAACATTCCGTTACTTTTTTTAATATGTTTCTTACAACAGACTGCGCAAAGAGATATTCATGCCTCAGTAAATAAAATCTGTAAATATGGAGTCGAGGCATATAATTTGCTTTACAGCTGTTGTCCTAATGAAAGTAAAGGTGAAGCCGTAAATTTGAAAACTGTTAATTGTAACATCGTTGAAAGCAATGTGCATTATTTGTTCACAAATGTTAATGCTAGTGACTGATCCAGCACAGTATTTGCATTTGCTAAAAGCTGGCCGGTTGCTAAAAGCTGTCTTTCCATATATAATACATGATACAAGTAAGATTTACGCCCCACATTAGAAAAAAATTACAAAGGAGTAGACGTGCTAATTGCAAATACAAAACAGATTTGTGTGAAATCCTCTAAACATGTTCAGAAAGTTAGTGTGGCCTGTTCAGACATCCCACTGCTACCCCAACCTATTTTAACACATTGTGGGACATGGTTGGAGTTCTCTATTGTCACAAATATTTTAATACCCTAAAAATTTGATTATGTACACGTTGTTTTTAACAACTATAATGTAGTATTGTACAGTATCTACAAATTAGAATATTTTTTTCTTGTCCCTAGCATATTCTCTTGAACTACTTGAGAGTATACAAACTTTGACAAATGTCCCCGATATGTTGGTTACTTATTAACTCGCATATCAGGTCACCACATCTTAAGATTTACACGACGAAGGAGGCGTTTCTCAGAAGAAAACATAGAAACTGTTGCTCATACAAATATTCTCACATGTTCTCTCTGGGCCTTTGTCGTATGTATAAGACAGATGAAAGTTAAGCGCTTTTCTAAACACAATGTAACATTTACAATTGTCATATTAACCACCAACCAATTAAGTACGTTGGCTCACATCTGACGCCCCTGAAAAAAATGTTAAATCTTGAAACAACGTTGATATGTTATACGTATCCGATCCGAGACGATAAGATAAGATAAGATATTCTTTATTTATCCATAGATAGATAGTATGTACATAAAAAAATAATAGGCATAAAAATAATAGTTGCAAACTAGTACTAGTTTACATAATATAGACATATAATATAGAAAAAAAAAACAAACCTCAAGCAACATCAGTTTGGCCGATATGCATTATCTTTTATAAAACATAAAAGTTTACTCTTAAATTGATTAACGATATTACTAGTCTTAATTACGCGAGGAAGAGGACTGAATTGTACAACTCCTTTGTGGAACAGACTTCTCATTGTACTACTCCTAGAAGTTCTTTTAACATAACAGTTATTTGCCCTAGCCGTTCGTGTGTTACACATGTGTACGTCTGTAACAGGCAACAATTATTGTCGTGTGAGATATTCCGGTAAAATGTTATTAATAATTTTGAAAATAAATCTCATAGTTTGGAAGAAGAGGAACTGTTTAATGTTAAGCCATTTTAATGTATTAAGCATTAGCTGACTGCTAGTGAAACAGTTGCATCTTAGTATTATTCGCATTGCCTTATTTTGGAGAACCTGGAGTCTACTAAAATTTGTACAACTTGTATACAACACAGAACAGCAATAGAGAAAATGAAATAATATTAAGGTATTATACACAGTTAGTTTAGTAGTAGTTGATATAAATGATGCCACTCTGCTAAAAAATCCGATCTTTTTGCCGATTTTCCTTGATATATATTCTATGTTTGTTAAATTTTAGTTCACGATGAATTATTAGGCCTAGATACTTTATTTCCTGAACAATTTCAACTTTTTTACTATTTAACTCGATACCAAGATTTAGATTAGCAAACTGTTTATATAGATAATTATTACCCACGAACATAAATTTGGATTTTAATTTATTCACTTTTAGTCTATTGATCTTAAATCTTTCTGTCAATAATTTTAGTTCTAAATTAACAGTACTTACTATTTTCTCAAAATTTGTACTCTCATAGTAAATAAGAGTGTCATCAGTAAAAATATGGATTTTACATTTTTGAAACACATTGCCAAGGTCATTAATATAAAGAATAAATAATAATGGACTCAGTACACTGCCTTGAGGAACCCCAAAGTTGCGTAAACTTGGCTTCTGATAAATTCCCATTCATTTTTGTTACTTGGTACCTATTTGTTATGTAACTTGTAATCCAGTCTATAACGGTGTTCACAAATCCATATCACTTTAGTTTTAATAGTAGTATATTACGGTCAATTGTTTCAGAAGCACGCTTAAGATCAATGAAAACTGCGTAAATCCCAACTCCTGCTCTATCCAACAACTGCTCCCAATCTGAAATTACTAATTGCAAAGCCGTGTCACATGAATGTTTACCACGAAATCCCGATTGATATGTGCATAGAATATTATTTAAATTTATGTACTTGATTACTTGATCATAAACTATTAATTCTAAGATTTTTTCAACAAAGGCAACATATTTACTGGTCTTAACTGTTCGGCCAGATTCGTATTGGGTCCTTTTGGTATAGGTACTACTACAGATGTTTTAAAATATTCAGGCATAACACCCTTTTCCAGATTCAAATTAATCAAATTTAAAAAAGGATATCCTATTATGTGAAAAAGACTTTCTATGTCATGTCGGATTTCAGTAGTGCTATATTTTTTTCTTTGTTTAGTCACTATTTTATTTAGATCTTGTAGGATTATAGCATTAAATGATGTTATGTTAGAATTTACACCCGATATAGATTCATTAACTATATCAATATCGACATCATCTGTCCCTATGCTGATCATAATAATCTCAATACTACCTACATAATACTGATTCAATAAATCCGCCAATTATGTATTACTCCATTACAGTTCAAACTTTGCAGAGCGTGTTCCCCGCTTTTATTTCCCAACTAACTGCTTTAAGCTGTTCCACATTAATTTTGGATTTGACTTATTACTATCTATATTTCTATCATAAAATATTGTTTTCGCTTCCTTGATAACTTTTACACTATTGTTTCTTGTCTGCTTGTAGTAATTCCAATCCTCATCCTCGCGTGTAAAAGCAAATCTTTTGTAAGCCCTATTTCTATTTGCAATAGCTTCCCGACACTTATCATCTAACCATATATTTTCAGCTAGCTTTACTTTTATAATTTTTTTTGGTGCTACTATATTTAGTATACCTAATATATTATTTACAAATGTCTTACTGACAATATTTACATCTGTGCAAGAATACTCCCATTCCTTTTCAATTAACAAATTTGTCATTTCATCAAAATTGATCTGAGATCTAATTTAATTTGTTTGATATTTTGATAAATCTCTACCGTTTTCTACTTTTGCTTGAATTATTGAATGGTCTGTTATGATATAATTTTGCTCTACATACCCATACATCATTTATTGTATAATCATTATTGACAACAAGATCAATTATGCTACTAGAGTTACTTCTTACTCTAGTAAAATTTTGTATAAACTGTTTCATGCCATAATTCTCAATACTTACTTTAAACCTTCTTTTTTACATAATCATTTTTGGAAAAATCAATATTAAAATCACTTGTGAGGATTATACTCTGTGTATTATTTTTGTCAACATAATCATCTGGCCATTGCAAAACCTATTAATAAAAAGTGTTATATTATCACTAGGCGATCTATAAACAGAAGTCACACTATTGTACTCCTGCCGAAGATACATAAACCACGAACATTATCGCATCGTATTGTTTCACCAGTACGATCATCGATTAACCATTTATCAAAATATTTGAATCTGGAGTAATTAAAGTATTAAACATCTTTCATACCTGTCTTCTTTATAAGACTAAATTAAATATAAACATTTAATTTATCTCATGTCCCTTGAAGTTAACGAGAGTTTTGTTTTACTTAGTACCCATAAATAAAAATGTTCATCGGATTATCATTACAACTTTTAAGTCGGAACCAGAAACTTTCTAATTATAAATTTTGTTTCAAATTTAGGAGATATTTTTGCGACGTGACTACGTAATACTTGCTCAGATATACAGAGTGGAGGAACTGAATATGGATTTTGTAAAAATTGGAAGTTATTTAGTTGATTGCAGTACACATTTGTGTACAATGAATCAAACAACTTCTGTTCAGGTTATTACTTCCTCACCCCTCAAAGAGAGGGAGGCATGTAGTCGTGAAAATAATTTTGAAAATTTTTATTGCATTTCTGGACGAGTCTTGACGAATTATGACAATACACAAAATTTCAGCCAAAAAAAAATTTCTGTCTGTGTGTCTGTCTGTCTGGTTCGCGATAGCAGCTACAGTTTTTGAGATAAAGCTTTCAAAATTTGGTACACACATTCTAGAGGTCAAGGAAGAGATTGAATTCGTTGATCAGCAAAATCGGTACTTAAAATTTGAAATGTCGAAAAAAATATTAGTGACATTTTTGAAACGACAATTTGAAATGTAAATTTTTTTTGACATTTCAAATTTTAAATGTGACTTTTTTGAAACGTCAAAAATTACTTTTATTACAAACTCCACCACACATCGCGTTTTTTTTGAAACGTCAAAATATGACTTTTTGAAACAACAAAAAATGTGACTTTTTTGAAACGTCAAAAATTGTTTTTGTTATAAACTCCACCACACGTCGAATTTTACTACGGTCAAGAAGTTCTGATTCACAAATAATTGGCAGCGGTTTTTTTCTATGTATTATACAATATTTAAAAAAGATAAAATCATTATTCAATTCCTTTTCCCAATTCTGTATAAAATTATAAAGAATCTACAGATAAATCTTATAATGGAAAATAAGCTTTAAAGTTTTACGCCTTCAGTGTTGAATGAAAGAAAAATATCGTAGCTTGTCTACGTTGTTTTAAAATCCTTTGTAAGAAAATGCGTAAACTCCTACACATTTGACAGAAACTTTTTTCATCATTTTTGTATTAAATACAGATGCCAAACCACTAACGAGCAACACAAAAGATAAAAATAGAACTTACACTCCCGAAGTTAAGACTTACGATACCAAAAGGCAATAAGTAATATTTTCCCAAGTTCATTAAAAGATTTCTATAAACCGTATGTGAGAGTTTTTATATTACTTTTACATACTATATCCATAATATAATATTCAAAATTCCTGAATGATATTAAATAGTGTGATTTATGATGTTCAGCTCTCCCAATTGCCGTTGAAATGTGGAACGAGAATAGATCACTAAAGAAAGTTATTGTACCCATCAACACAACATAGAAAATCTGCGATAAAAGAGTGTTTTGTATTTCGAAGGGCTGCTGTCAAATTCTACATATCCTCGTGTTAAGGAAGTGTCGTAGGTATCCTATAAAAAGTTATAATTGTTTTGAAAACATTTGATGTAATCTCTTATTATTTATAACATGATTAGAATCTAAAAAAATCTGAAAATCGGTTGACCCTGCAGGTCATCCCTGAAACTTCCCGCTATTTTCGAGCTTAAAGCGCTCAAAAATATACGTATTAGTTAATTTTTGAGCTCTCCGAGCTCAAAATATTATACACATATATTTTTGAGCTGTACGATTAGGTGAAAAATCTCGAAGTTATATTAAAAAATCACTTTTTTTTGTAATTTTTGAACTGCGATATCTTTTGAACAAATTAACCAATCGAGATGCAGTTTGCAGCATTCAACGCAGTTTTCTAAGTACAAAAAGTTATGTTTATATCAGAAATCTATCCGACAAAAATTTTGAATGTTATTTCAAAAATACACTTTTTTTGCAAATTTTCCGTAATCGATATCTCTTGAACGAATCAACCGATTTTGATGCGGTTTACGGCAATCAACGCAGTTATTTAAGTACAAAAAGTTACATTAGTACCAGAAATCGATCCGACAGGAATTTTTAATGTTATTTCAAAAAAAACACTTTTTTGCGAATTTTTTCGTAATCGATATATCTCGAACGAATCAACCGATTTTGACGCCATTTGCGACGATCGACGTTGCTTTATAAGAAGAAGAGCTGATTGTATTTTGGAATTGATCGGTTCAGTAGTCTAAAAGATATTCCAAAAAAAAAGGTCAAATTTTTGAAAATTTTATTTTTGAGATTTCTCAAAATCTACCGGGCCGAATCGGTTCTAATTCTCAGGAAATCTAAGTTAGCGTCAGCACTGGGAGGAATTTCCCTTTGTATATTTGGTAGTGAAAGACACTGACCGCTAAAATTATTCATTCTCACTGAATATTTTGTCCTAAAGGATCCGTTTATTGTTATTCCATCCCACCTTAATTGAATTTTATACGGCAAATTTTGCTTCTCAGTGTCTACCCGGTAATAATTGTTGTTAATCAAGATTGATTATCTCTGAGGATTACATCATTCAGGTTGATTTGTAGATATGTACATAAAAATTACACGATAAAAGAATTATTTATGAATTGTCTTCTTCAGTTAAGTTTTTAATTCAACAAGTAAGAAAAATCCCCAGAATAAAAATTGAAATTTTATTTAGATTCGGAGGCAGTAAGCTTCACATTTACAATCAGAATTATATAGTTAGGGTACTATAAATAGCAGGTTATAAGATAGATTTCCCTAGGATACATTTATCAGTAATATTCTCAATATTCCTTGAAAAATATTTATATCATAAATTTACGTACCAGTATTGTCATATCTCAAAAAAACTATGTAACGGTATTAAATACTAAAGTACATTTAAAAAACTCGCTATTTAATAAACTTAAAAAAAAAACTATGAAAATACTAACTAGAAACTGCTACCAAGGACTTCAACTCACTGTTATCACAAAGTTGTGTTTAAAATAATTTGGAAGAATTATCAGCAAGATTATACAAACTTTTCATAGACTTATTTTTATTACTCTAATAATTTTCAACCAACTGTTTTACCTTACGAGGGTCCGTTCTAACGTCACAAAGAGCGGCTAGACCAAGTTTCCTGCGAAAATAATCTCTAAATTCTCTGTTGGTTGTGCAATTTCTAAATATATTTCAAAACGTTCTATTCTGCTTAATTTCTTAATAATCTCACCTTCTGGTTTAGCCACTACTAATTTCCCCCAATTATTTTAAGTACAACATTATTTAAATAGAATTACTTCAACGAGTTTCTAATATCGGTATTCCTTATTGTAGGAATTGGTTCGTTACAAGTACAATATGAGGTACTTTATTAAAAGTTTAATTCGAAACTTAATTATAACTAACCGAAGTGTTTCATATTTTGAGTAGGAATCCACAGTCTGGTAAGCTGTTTGAAATTCCAAAGGTAAACAAACTGCATACAGTTTAAGTTTTATGTACAGTATTGTTTAGCATAAAGTTTGTTTTAAATCATGGTTACATAAATGGGAAATTCTCGTCGACATCATAATCGCGACTAACCTGGCGAATGCTGGTATATTTTTGTTATTTTGTATAAAACAACTTGGACTTTTTCTTCCTCATTGTAAACCATTTTGATTATTTCATTAAAGAAATGTCACTTATCAAACACAATAGTTGTCATTTTCATATCGCACTTTAATAATGTTAACTTTTTCATATTTACAGTAACTAGTTTAACTAAGATATCGACGTTTAATAACTCAAGAACGGTATATGGTAGGGTGACATATGGTATATTTTTGAAATCAGGAACAAAGGATCATTCCAAAAATTTAATAATATACAGGGTATCTCATTTTAAAAAAACATAATTTTTTGTACCCCTGAAATCTGTACGCTACTGTACATTTGATAGCATTTTAACAAAATTTAGTCATAACCACACAACTTTTATTTAAAACTTTTCTTTCTATAGGCAACAATAACGATGATAAGGGGTGGGTAATTTATAATGAATAACCCTGTACAAGAACAAATTACTACAAAATATTCTCAGCAGGATAATATAATTAGATTATTCTGACTATAATAACAATGTAATTGGAAAAAATTAAACAATTGATCAAGAATACTGCTAAATGATTGGAAAATAAAAACATTAAAAAATAATCACGGAAATAGCATAATGTATGTGGTAAACACGATTTAAATTTTCGCGGTCTCATAACCTTCTATAATTGGTTAATATGTAGCCAATAAAAAATGCCCACAGTATGGCAGCCAACATGTAGGGGACTGTATTGTATCACAAATCCAGAATATACTAAGAAATTCATGCGCTATCTCAAATAAAGTGCTGTTTTCTCAGTCTTTTTTATAAAAAATGACGTATACTATCCTCCTAATGGATGGTCTCTTGGAGCGCCTAACTTCGGAAGGATTTTATGCGCAGGCATATGCGGACGACGGGCTGGTCCTAGTGGCCGGCCGCTTCTTAAATGTCGTTTGCAACAGAACGCAGGTAGCTTGTAGAATAATAGAAAGATGGTGCGGCGAAACAGGTCTCTCAGTCAATCCATCTAAGACTGAGATGATCCTATTCACCAAGAGAAGGAAAATAGAGGATTTTAGGGCACCAACCATGTACGGTAAACCTCTTGCGCTTGTGCAGGAGGTTAGGTACCTGGGAGTGACCCTAGATAGCAAACTGTCATGGGGGCCGCATATCGACAACGTCATCAAAAAGTCGACTGCGACCTTCTGGCAATTGCGCCGAGCGGTAGGTAGGAACTGGGGCCTCAACCCACGGATCCTACACTGGCTGTACACGGCGGTCATCAGACCTAGGCTCCAATATGGATCCGTGGTCTGGTGGCCGAGCGTGGACAGAGCGATGACATCCCGAAAGCTGGCAAAAGTCCAGAGACTAGCCTGCCTAGGGATCACTGGCGCAATGAGGACGACACCGACAGTTGCTCTGTAGGTTCTGCTAGGCCTTCCAACGCTTCCCTCGTGGATAAAGAGGGAGGCTATGGCGGCCTATCTGAGAATGCGGGATTCTGGGAGCTGGCAGTGTTCAGGCAGAGCTGAAGGTCACGCAGCAATTGCTGGACTGACGGAGAGGGAAATCCCTCTCTCTGTCCTGAAGGTGAGAGAAGCGAAAGATCAGCTAAGGTTGGAAAGGAATTACACTCTCACTCTTCCTAGTAGGGAGGAGTGGAGTGAAGGAAGAATTGACTTTCGCCCGGACTCTCTGGTGTGTTATACAGACGGATCTCGGCTGGCCACTAGATCGTCTTCCGGGGCGGGAATATATCTGGAAGGCAAAGAAGTACAGGAGAGCTTTGCTCTAGGCTCGTACACCACGGTCTTCCAGGCAGAGGTTTACGCCATCCTAGCGGTGGCAGGTAGGGCTGAGGTTAGGTATGGGGCGGAACAGATAATATACATCTGCTCCGACAGCCAGGCTGCTCTAAAGGCGGTGTGCTCCCCCAGGACGAGATCAGCTCTCGTCCAGGAGTGTGGGGATGCCCTGGAAGAGCTGGCCAGGCATAAACAAGTCAGACTGGTATGGGTCCCGGGACATATGGGAGTTCCAGGCAACGAGAAGGCCGATGAATTGGCTAGACTCGGAGCCGAGGAACCCTGTCACGGGCCTGAGCCTATGTTAGGTATTTCAAGAAGGCAGGTCACAACGGCCCTCAATGAGTGGGCCCACGAGACACTGAGGACGCACTGGAGGACCAACAGGGCCTGCAGGCAAACCCGAGATTTTTGTGACGGGGCCGAACAAATCGAGATCGGCCTGGTTGCTGGGACGGAGTTGTAAGACTCTGAATCTCTTAATCGGTGTTCTGACAGGCCACTGTAGACTTAAGAGGCATCTATCATTGATAGGTATTGAGGAAGACCCTACATGTCCAAGATGCAGGAGTGATGAAGAGACATCTTACCACTTCCTGGGACAATGTGAAGCGTTTGGGCGCCTGAGACACAGTATCTTCGGTTCTGAGGCGCTTCTAAGGGAGGAGATGAGCTCCCTCGCAATGAGTGACATCCTGACCTTCATCAGAAGGTCGGAAAGATCGATGAGGGAGCAAGAGAAGCACATGGCTGAGGGGACAGCTGGGGGTTGGTAAAAAGGGCCCGTCTGTGGCCTACTTGCCAGGCGTCAGCCTCCCCCACCATTACCATTACCATTACCATCCTCCTAACCATCCAGAGTATTATTGTGGGAAAAAAATGCAAATTGTTAGGTATGTCTAGTGTAAAAAACGACAGAAGTGTGTGAAATTACTGCAAACTACTTTCCAACACCCGATTTTTATTGTGTTGCACCTTCAGTGTTTTACTATTAAAGACCAATTAAAGTAGTACAGGGCTGATTTATTTCCCGAACCCCTACACGTTTCAAATTATTGTAATAGAAGTGGGTAAGTACCTGCTTGTTAAAAATAATAATCGTTTTATAAACTTTGAAAAAAATGAAATGGAAACATTGATTTCCCTCGAGATTCCTTAAAAAGGAAATGCGGCAACGTTGCTTCAATCCAATACACCATTTTAGCTAAGATGGAGAATGTTTCCAGAAACCAGCAGTTCCAAAACAGTTCCATCGTATTTTTTTTGAAAGTCGATAACTCAGTTACACGTGGAAATTAAAAAAAATGAGTCAGTGGGTTTCTACAGATGTAAAGAATCCCTGGTTTAAATATGACTACACACTTAAGACTCTCCCTGTATGTTAATTTAAAAACTTCCCGTCCTGCATATTTTGTGGGTATAAAGGGAGATACATTATAACATCTGTTACATATTATCTTATCCCATCATCCCTAACCATATCTCGTGCTGTCTGCCACCACGTAGGTATTATCATTAATTTTCTGGGTATACGTTAAACGCCAAGCCCGGCTGGTCTCATTTCCAGACCGTTCCTGATAATAAGCAACATCATGGACACGTTTTAATGTACTTGCAACTTAACTGCTGAAAACATTTCAGGAACTGAAATAAGTTCTACCGCATTACGCAGCTGATATCACCCACGAAAACTACAAAACCGTGGGATAATATAAAATTTTATATTCCTCATGTGCAATTTATGAGGGTTTGTAGAACGTAATCTTTACTGTAATTGAAGAGTAAAGTCCTTGCTTGTGTTTGTCGTAAAGGATAATAGATACATTTTATTTCGCGAGGAAGTTGGAGATTAAAATGACAGAATAAGTGGCACAGTCAGTATGTAATTTATATAATAATAGGTAGATGATAAATTTTATTCAACTTTATCCAATTACTTTTTGTTCATTACATCCCGACACCGTATATTTATGATATTAGTTTTGCAGTGCTGAGGTACAATTAGCAATAGCAACTAATGGTAAAAGTTTTTCTAGATTGTATAAGGGATGGTTTATCTACCTCCTGGTAAAGTTACCGAACAGATAAATTCAAGAATAAAATTGTTGCACTAGTAAAATAATAGTTACTATTTATCTATTTCTGCAGAACATAGAATATACTTCTCTGTGATCAGTTCTTTGCAAAAGTAGAGATGTAATAATTAACAAATCTGTTTGGTAACCACAGCTAATCTACCAAAAGATGGTATATCCATTTTTTATATAACGGGGCTCACCCTATTAGTGAATAAAACAAAAAAACTAATAATAAAATGTATATTCAAAATAGCAATATGAATGCTCTTTTCTCCGGGCGGGGAAGCAGAGTAGTTAACTAGACAAATCAAATAAACTTAATACTAATTGAATCAAAAACAATAAAGATCTATATAGCAATTGCCAATTCAAATCATACGAAATATTAATCCAACATAATTAGTTGTTATTGTGCGCCACCATCTTTTTAAGTTTAAAATATACAATAATTCTTCTAATGCAAGTCGACAATTTATTGTTTACTTGCGAAGCGCTCAGAGTTTGATCACAATGTAATCGTGAAAGTAATTTCCGATAAAATCGGAAGTAATATTAAAAAAACATTACCAGTAAATATTTCTCTTATAGCAGGCAAAAAGTTACCAAGAACCTACATCCGAAAACCGATATTAAAAGAGTTACAGCAATAAAAAAAATACAACACTAAAAAGTTAGACAATAAAATTAAAATATCTCAAAAACTACTGCAGATCTGACTTTTCCGAATAAGGACAATTTTGCTTTTAATTTACTTTTTAATTGATTGTCATATGTTTCCAAGCGTCCTTCATCGAAAAATATTTTTTAAAGGGCAGCGCCATCTCCGGTGATAATGTTATAATAGTAAATTGTACTTCTTGAAAAAGGCATTAACAATGAAAATCTAATACCGTTTACAGAATAAAAATACATTTTTTAGTTTCCGAGATATCGGCTGTGTGAATGTTAATTGAAACACTCTGTATAATCTTACAGTATTTGATAAAATTCCTGAAATGCTGTGAAATATACGACGTCCGTTATATCACTGGTGTGATTTTTTGTCACTACTCTGCATTTGTGCTGATTGGGTAGGAAAGCTTTCAAATACAGCCAATGGCTCTAAATAAAGAGAAGGATCTAGTTTAGATAACAGAATCCATACCCTTTTGATTTTATTTATGCTAGCATAAGCAGAAAAACAGAATTGTTTTGTTCTGTAAAACTTATTTTTAATGATACACAGGATATAATAACAACGAAAAACTGTCTCATTTGCTACGAAAGCTTTACTTTTATTTTCTCATTTTATTTTGTTTGCAAGCTACTATTCAATTTTATATAATGGATTATCAATAAGGTTCGATAATTTTTGACATCTTAGTTGTTTGGATAGGCAGTAGTTACTTTGAGTTTCAACAATTCCAATTCCCTTTCTGTTTATTTTCCACGGCAAGATGTGGAAATTGTTTACATTGGATTATTTCCCTCATCATAACTCTAACCAATAAGAAATAGGAAATTTGTACTACGTGACTTTTTTTAAGTAAGTGACTATTTTGCAATAATAATCGGTTATATTTCACCTAGCTGTTCATTTATTTTTGATTTAATTTGGCTTGTCGCTGCAATGCGAAACTCACCGACTTAACAATTCTGATAGTTTGAATTATCAGTATCCTTTATTCTTACCTACACCATCAAATAGAAGTAAATAAAGAAAGTACTCGTTTCGGAAATGTTTCACTTTCCGAAGTTGACAAAGAAATCCTAAGAAATGCGCAAATCGGAATGGGGTGAATTAGCTGATTTTTATAAAGAAAGAAGATATCAATGTGAAGCCACTACAACCATAGATATTGCGTTGGTACTTAAAGAATGGGGTTTCAATATGAGACAGAGAGATGGTAAAGATTATAAGGAAAATGTAATAAAAACCATCTGGAATATAACTGCAAAAATGCTTCAGGAAATGTATTTCTTAAAATCCAATGTCATTTTCGATCCATTTAAGGATATTCAATTTAAGTGCGCTAGGGATGCTTGTAATGCTAAAAGAAAATATTTACAGAAAAGTATCAAGGCCTCCTCAGTTGCGTTAGATTCAGAAGATTATAAAACAATGTTAATGCTTTGGAATGAAAACACTTCTGAAGGACTGCAAAAAAAATGTATCCATATTATCGTAGTTGAGCTCGCTTGGAGAGGCGGAGAAGCCTCAAATTGCGTAACAAATCACTTTAAAGAAGAAATTGATAACAGAGGACAAACAATGGGTAAAAAACGGCTCACTTTTTATTTGCGACTGTTCAACTAAATCTTTTTTTGCGCTTTTAGGATGATTAGAATATAACTCTATGATCAGTAAGACCACAGAAGAAGGTGACAAGAAACGCGCCGATATTAAATGGTTAACGCTTAACCAAAAATAATGCCGATCTATGTCATGTAATGCTATATAAATAACTATTATCCAAGAGGGGTTCCATTATTACAGCAAATCGTTTATTTTTGACATGCAATAGATACTGGAATAAATCCGAAAATTCCTATTGGAACAAAAATTCACGGATTGGAAGAAATGAATTGTCCAAATGAACAAAGGAATCAGCCGCAAAAATCGGTTTAGATACAACAACTGTAAACATAACTAATCATTCCAATCGAGCCACAGCTGTCAGTAATTTAATTTTGTAGACCCGGATCGAAGAGGATTTTTTATGTAATTTGATCTGCTGATTCCGAATCTGAAATATATTTGGCCCATTAATCCCTCAAAATCTCAAAAAAATCGCAAAAAACCGATAAAATAGCAAAAAATTGCAGTTGAAAAAATTGAAAAAAAATCTATGAAATACGATTAAATACGTTTTTTGTATTTTTTTATGCATAAAATACAAGTTTAGAATTTGAAAATGTGAAAAATTGTAAAATCTATAAAAAATGACGTCGAATCTACAAAATTTTTTTCATCAACATAATCACAATTTTTTGCCATTTTTAGCAATTTTCGAGGGTTTTTTACAATTTACTTAGATTTAAAACGGCTTGTGGTCTAAATATACTTTAGATTCGTATTCAGCGGATCGAAATACATACAAATTAGTCTTGGTTTAGATCCACAAGATTTTTTTTATTACCGAAACACCCAATTTTCGCTATTTTTTACGGTTTTTCAGTTTACTCGATATTTGAGGGTGTACGGTCCAAACTGACTTCAAATTCGGATTCAGCGGGTCTAAATACATGTCGGGAGGTAGGTGGCGTCAAATGTACAAACAACTTTTTTTTGTGTACCGATGTTATTTTTCTGCTGTATATCAGTCAGCTGTACAAGTAACGCGCATGCGCGATCAACAGACTCGTACGCCGCGTAATGGCCGCCTGCGCAGAACATTTTAAAGTAAACTTGCTGTAAATCTTTCATAATTTTCTTATTTTTACAACGTATACAGCTGACCAGTACGCAGTAGAAAAATAATAAACATTTAACTCATTGTAACGCCTTAACTATTCAACGTAGAGATATGCCGTCGTGGACTTTTTTGAAGAAAATTTAACGCTCTATAAAAAATGTTCAGAGCAATTTTTCTCTATCTGTTGCCGTTTTCGCAGCGTTTGAAGTTGAATATTTAGAAACAACGATTTTCATCATTTTCACAACTTTAATTGTTTATAAATTAAATTCTTGCTCATATAACTTACGGCAAAATTGACCATGAGAATTCAAAAAAAAAAACCGAATCGAATGGTATTGGTCGGGAATGGTTGGAAATTATCGTGAAAATGGGCCTGATTTTTACTTAATTTGATTGGTCTATTAACCAATTAAACTTGATGCACTCGGAATATAACCCTTGAATATAACATTAATCAAAATGACTGAGAGGTTAAGAAAAAATGGATAAAGAGACAAATACCTATAGTGTATACGTTTTAGTTCATTGCTTCCTCAATACTCAACAGAACACTTTCGGAAACACTCATTTTAACTAGCGTAAGAGATAAAAAATTGCTTCAAATGAAATATGTTTCACTGGATCGTCGTTTGTAAACAATCATCCCGGTAACGAATGACTTGATGACATGGTTGATTTCATATTTAACAGAACACGTATCAAATAGTTATTTACATTATTAGTAGGATAAGAGCATCAATAGATGCACGACTGAGAATATTGCTACAAGGTCGTTGACCAAGTCGTAGTAGCCACACGAGTGCTACAATATGCTTTATTTAACCCATGTGGCAACGTCTAACATTTATCTACAACCGTTTGGATAAGAAAAAACTAATAAAATTCACTTTTTTACAAAAAATTCTGATGACATTTAAATATTTATCACATGTATTAAAAGTCACATAATCATTTTGATGCAAAATAAAAGTAACAAGATGCATGATATTTGTTGATATCATGCGCATGGAGGCGTGGCTTTCGATCCTAAACGTCAGTAGCGAGAAAATACCGAGGTTTCATAATCACTTTAAAACGTTCTACACTTAATTAATAATAATTTTAAATAATATAGAAAATTTGATAGAAATTTTTATTTTAAATGTAGTGTACAAATATTGGAATTGCAGAAATTCACGTTCTCCATTAATAGTAACTGCATTGCGTCTGGCATCTTCAAAAAATAAGGGTCCAATGATTCGTTCGGAGCATATTGCGCGCCAAACAACGACTTTTTGATCAAACTGCACGTTCTCTTGAATAAAGCGAGGGTTTTCTGTACCCAAAAACAATCATTTTGCCTATTGATACGTTGCTTCGTCGCTCATTATCAAATTTTGCCAAAAGTTGGGTTCTGCTTCCACTAAGTTTGTAACGATTTGTGTGTATTGTAAACGTCTTTGAATATCAATTGGCCATAATATGAACACAGTTTGAATTTTGTACGGATACATACCTAGTAGCAAATCTAAGCAAAATTCTTCCTAAAGTCCGCTCAGACAACTCCAATTGCACCGCACGTCTTCTTGTGGAAGTTTTTGGTTCTGCCTGAACATCAGCCCGAACAAGCTCAATATTTTCGTTTGAACGACCAGAACAAGATCTTCCAGTATACTTTACATCAATTACTGTGCCATTCTGTAAAAACGCATTTGCTAAATGCCGAATTGTTTCTCCGTGTGGAGATCTTCGATGGGATATGCTCTTCTAAAAGCGCGTTTAGTTGAAATTATCGAAGAAAAGTTTTGGAAATACAATTTAATAATTTCTGCGCGTTCTTGAGGCCAATAACTCTCCATAACAAAATTCTGTATCTCTCTACTTTGATATAAAACTTTACTTTTGACAGTTGTCAAGGAAATAACAAAATTATGACAATATTTCATAGCTGGGTATATTTTGCCGGACCCCATATTTTCTTACTGGTTGGTATTAATTTTAAAATTTTTCCTTATTGTTGTTTAAATTATTTAAAGATGATTGTTTCTCAACTTGCTATGGTTATTTTATTAACTTAGTTTCTAAATTTTTGAAATCATACCAGACACTTCTTGTGAAACAGGGATTTATTTATACAGCATGTTCTAGAAACCAGTGCTAGAAAATTAAACTCGAACGAAATTTAACTCAAATCGTGCAAAATTTAGATTAAAAAAACTGTTTTTAAGCAACTTTTGAACATTCTTGTGGCTAAACAAAGCAAGTAGAGCAAATAAAGTTGACTTAATTATTTACCGTATTTGAGGTTCATTCTATGCCACTCTTTATTTGGAACACCCTATACAAATATTTCTTCTTTTATATATAAGCGATCCATGTTGACTGATTTATTAACTAGTGTGTGTTTTTAAAAATTACGCAACTTCTTCGTCGTTTTGTGCCACATAAATTTCAAGGAATTTTCTACCCATGTGCCTCATTTAAGGTGAACGAATGAGCATGGGTAGAGTCTATTTTGTTACATTTCCCTTAATTTGGCACCCTCATAGAGCTCTAACTGTGTAATTAGAATTTCAAAATAAGAATATTTAATTTTATTTTTAGAATTAGATAAAAGAGCCGGAGTAAATTTCATTCAAATTAGGTTTAGGTAAAATTCAATTTGCTTGTACGAGGGTTGTACATTATTATTAATTTCCTTGTTTAGAACTGAATTTCTGTCATTGCATGGAACAATGCAACTGAGATAAAGAAAATGTAAATGGTCACCCATTCACATTAATTCTTTGTAAACGTGTTTCAATATTTATATCTAGACATTTAGAGCTCTGAAACAGCAAATTAATTTAAGCAGTTTATTAGTAAACGGTCAAAGTTGACAATCAATGCATATTTAAAACTGTCAAAAGTGAAAAAAATTTACAATGCCTTCTGTTTATAGATTATTTTGTATAGGTACTTTCCCATGTGATAATCATGAAAAAAATCTTGTATTTCAAATTGGTGATGGGCGAAGAGAGGAATATTTTCTAAATATACCAAAGAAATCCCAACCTTGAAGGTTGTTTCCACTTAGAATTGTAAATTCTCTTCCGCTCAACGTCGACAGATGTAACTAAGTCGTCCTACTTAAAATATCTGAAGTGTTGCAAAGTCGCCACATTTACGCTGGTGTAGAAAAGATTACTTCTTTGCCATTTAAAAGGTCTATTACGGCTATCATCGTAACCAATCTAGAATTGTTTCTCAAAACCGTTTCGAATTTTTGTTTTGTTTCCCAATAATTGAAAAATGTATTGTCGAAAATTCGAATACTATATTCATTTCATCAACTGTAGTAAATTTTGATATTTGTCGAAGTGGCGTATAGCTAGAAGACTTCCTGAAAAATTTCCATGTATGCATTACAAATTTTCTTGGACAGTTTCAATATATGTTTAAAATGTAATATTATGTCTGCCTAAAAACCATCACTGGAACCGATACCTACCGTCCGAGCTATAATTATAACAATTTAAATTTATTTTAATCGCCTAAGGAGTAGCCCGGATTAACGTTATACTCTTTGGTTAAAGATGAACAAGCTCAAACGGTAGCAGCCTAAGGAAAATTATACATTAGTCAGTGGATAAGAAAAACATATTTGTTTAAGGTTTGTTCATCTGTAACGATACATAAAAAGAAACCGCGTGGAATGAGATATAAGCCAATAACATTATTCCCGGCACAAATAATTCAGTCTGAAGTAACAACGAATACATATTAAATTGGATGAATACTGCTTTATCTTTCATATGAGAATCGATTACTAGACATTATTTATCTTGTCTACATTAAAAATGAAAAAACAGTAAACTGTGTTTTTTGATGTTTATTATATAGGGTGTCCCCGAACGGCCTGGACGAAAATACACTAGATAATCTGTGGACCAAAATAAGTCGATTGAACTTAAAATACATCTACAAAGTAAGGGGGTCTTTGAATGTACGCAAACAAAACTTTTTTTTTAATTTCTACACAACGAATTATTATTGTTTGTCAAAGTTGGTAGTTCTTATTCACTAATAGAGTTAATATTGTGAGGTTTAGAAAAAAATTACTTTAGAAATACTGGTTGTTTGAGTGTTATTCTTTAATACATTTAGTGTTTAGTAAAATCAAAATCAAGTATGCCACAGATTTGTGTTTATTGTGAAATACATATTTTTGCAAACGCATTTCATGGTTTTTTGTAAACGCTAATTGGTCTAATGACTAGTAATTATAATATTTTCATTAATTTCAAACAGACAAACTTATAAAACTTAAAAATAGAACGTAAAATATATACAAAATATCTGATGTGGCTAGCACATAACTTTCTTATACCAGTATATGTCATCCTAATCTTAATAAATCATTCTATTTAATTTTCCACTTACCTCAATTAGATTTTAATAGCGTACCTCGAAATGTTCTAATAAAATTTTTAAATAATTAATTATCAGCGTCGTTCGATACAGTCAATAATAATTCATGTTACACATTTCAATAATTTTTTGTTATTGACATTGACGTAACTAAATCAGACCTTTCAAATGTCAAACTGTTAAATTTATCCTATTCCCATTTTATGAGGCCAAATGTGTACAAAATTTCAGTTTACATCAGCTTTATTTAAGGACTTGGAAAATATATTTTATCGCTTGATATAGTAGACATGAGTTATAATCTTTCATCAAGAATATATTTTTTGTAAAGTCAAATACAAAAAAAGTTTGGGTTCCGTGGCCGATTTTGCTCATCACAGAATTTATCATTGTCTTTGGCCTTTAGAACAAGTGTACCAACTTTTAAAGCTTTATCTCAAAAACTGTGGCTGCTATCGCGATGCTACAGACATGCGGACAGATTTTTTTTCCATAAAGTTATGTTTTTTCATTATAATTCGTCGATATTCGTCCAGAAATGCAATAAAAAGTTTAAATTTTTTTTCCTGAAATTGTACATAACATTTTTCTTCTTTCATTAATTATGTTTCTTCTGGTGGTACCACATTCACCAAATTTAATGTGTAACCTAAAATGTTGTTGATAATCTTAACTGCCAAATTTGGGAAGTCTCCCATTAGTATTTTTTAAATTATCGCTGACACACACACACGCACGCACGCACGGAAGCATACACACACACACATTTACAGACATCATTCGGAAAATAGTCAGAATGAATTCAAGAAGGTTTAAAACGCTGGACATCGGATATCGTTCGGCATAAAGGTGTCTAGCCGCAATCGCATTTTTTTCTACATTCCCCATGAATAATTAACATATCCACTTTTTCATCTCTTGTATAAATTTGCGGCATTTTGAACACAATTAACAAGAATTTTAAACAATTTTTAAAGACACAATAAAAATACCGGTAAACCAACAAATATTTGACAAGCTAAATATTTCATTGCTTTCAAAGCCACATTAGTTAGTTATTTATTAACATTTAATTAGAACAAAATTCTATTTTATTATTTTCTTTTAGCTGTAATTTTGTTTGTATTTATCGCACATTTTAATACAACATATGAATAAAGTCCTTATTAATAGTATTAATAAATGGTACCCCGGTACCAATATGGTTCCATTTGAAAAAAATTGAGTTTTTCCCCAAAAACCATTTTGATGAATTTTATTTGCCCATAAATCACGTAATTTAGCATTTTTAACGAGATTTCGATTTTTCTAGTATTACACGAGTTATTTAGAATAAATTGAAATCGTCATGGCACACACATCCAGAAAATTATGTAGAATTCAAAAATGCAATAATAGGACATTTAAAAATCGAAAGTTAATGTCACTTCCGACCAAACCGGAAGTGAAAAGAAAATCACTTGTATGTCAAAAAGTGCCGCTTATTATGTATATAGGATATCCCAGTTATTTTCAAAGCTAAAGGAGAAAAGAGGAGTGTACCATGACCCTATTACACACGGTATATCAGTTTGGCATACATAGGTTTGAAAGACACAAAAGAACTAGTAAATTTCATTTTATTTAAATTGCATATTGATAAGAACAATTATTCATATGAAGAACGCCTTCAACTGCTAGGTATATTGAAATTTTACAATTATACAACTTTAGGGTCCCAAAATTTAATACAAGAAACAGTGATTTGTTGTTCTATTCTGATTATTTTCATTCAAATTACAATAGTCACAGTTCCGTTGCACAAGCCACATACACTTTTAATAATTTACCATCAAACATAAATGTCAATTTTTGTTCGTTTACAAAATGTTTGACCTGCATCTGTGTTAGTATTAATCTTGTTTAATTTTTAGCTAAGGAGTTTCGTATCCACAATCTCTTAATGTAGTTTTATTAGTCGGTTTGCTCAGAACTACAACATATAACATAAATTATGTCTAGATTCAAATAAATAAAGATGTAAAACATTTAAATCCACAGTATGATTCTTTTTTTGTTTTATAGACAACAATAATTTAAAAATTGAAAAAAATTAAAATTAAAAAGTTACATAAATACACAAAGTTATAAATAACAAAATGAGGAATAAATATATTATTTAAAAGGTAAAAAAATATTTTTGTTTAAATATAAAGTAACAAAAAGTAATAAAATATTAGATTAGGAAATCACGCATACCTAATGAGGTCTTTGGTTTTCAGTCAACATAATCATAATAGTTAAATAAATAAATAACGTCGCTTATAATAATAGAATTCTTGGGTCAAACAATAACCATTGGGCAATAATTAATGGTTTTTAACTAGTTTCAATGCAGATCGATATGAAAAGAGTGTAAAGGCAAAACAGAAATGAACAAATATATTAACAAGAATTTTTAATACACATGAATACCAGTCTCTAATCACAGTAACAATGAAAGAACTATACTAAAAAAATTATTAGTAATCACAAAAAAAAGACATACCGAATTGTTCTTATTTTCATGTAAAAAGTTAGTAAAAAATGTATGCATATTTGTAAACATCTATTATTGAATTGGTGATAGATTTTATAAGTAGAGAATGGCCTAATATCCAAAATTTTACTGAAGTATCATTAGAATATTTCCTTATAATGATTAAATACTGCTTTAACTGTAGTTACTTCCTATTTAAAGGTCAGTATTATAAACAAAAGAAAGGCACAGCAACGGGCAATCCATCAAGTCCTATATTAGCCAATATCGTCACGGAATATATTTTAAATATACTACATTCACTACTACCATTTGAAGTACCTCTATTAAAGATTTATGTTGACGACACTATTTTAGCTATTCCTGATAATGAAGTAGATAATATATATTAAATTATTTTAACGAGTGCCATGATGACATACAGTTCACTATTGAAACAGAAGTTGAAAATAAACTACCATTTTTAGATTTAGAATTAATTAGAACGGAGGATCAAAAGATTGTCACCAACTGGTATGAAAAAGACATTAGTTCTGGAAGAATTATTAACTATCACTCACAACACCCCTTCAGCCAAAAATTTAATATTTTGTTAAGTATAAAAAACAGAATTTTACAACTAAGTGATTTTAGGTTTCATGATCAAAATACGAAAATTTTTAAACAAAAACTTGTGAATAATGATTATCCTAATACATTAGCGAATTTAATTATAAATAACAATAATTTGAATAATAGAAATACGGTTACCTCAAATCAACAACAACTGGCTAATAATAATAAACAGTATTTGAAGTTACCGCATGTACAAGGCCTTTCACAACAGATTAAAAGAATTCTAATGAATGAACATTCCAATATTGCTTTCTATCATATTAAGAAAGTGGGAAATTTATACTCGACAATGAAAGACAAATTAATATTAGATCATAAATCACATGTAGTTTACAAAATTCCGTGCAGTTGTGGGGCTGTATATATTGGACAAACTAAACAATTATTAAAAAATCGAATCAAGGAACATAAATGCTTGTGTAACATAAGACACATTCACAAAAAAGAAAAAACTGCTGTAGCAGCTCACCATTTCGAGTTAGACCACTAGTTTATTTTCGACAATGTTAACATTTTAGACAATGAACATAATTACAAAAAACGATTGATCAGCGAGATGATACTTATTAACAAACACAATAATACTGTTAATAAAAAAACAGATACGGAAAATTTGAGTAGAATATATAATAACTTAATAGCTAACTTTGTAAAATTATAGCCCCTGTATAATTATTACAATAATAGATGTTTATAAATATGCATACATTTTTTACAAACTTTTTACATGAAAATAAGAACAATTCGGTATGTCTTTTTTTGTGATTACTAATAAATTTTTTAGTATAGTTGTTTCATTGTTACTGTGATTAGAGACTGGTATTCATGTGTATTAAAAATTCTTGTTAATATATTTGTTCATTTCTGTTTTGCCTTTACACTCTTTTCATATCGATCTGCATTGAAACTAGTTAAAAACCATTAATTATTGCCCAATGGTCATTGTTTGATCCAAGACTCCTATTATTATAAGCGACGTTATTTATTTATTTGACGATTATGATTATGTTGACTGAAAACCAAAGACCTCATTAGGTATGCGTGATTTCCTAATCTAATATTTTATTACTTTTTGTTACTTTATATTTAAACAAAAATAATTTTTTACCTTTTAAATAACATATTTATTCCTCATTTTGTTATTTATAACTTTGTGTATTTATGTAACTTATTAATTTTAATTTTTTCAATTTTTAAATTATTGTTATCTATAAAATAAAAAAGAGTCATTCTGTGTGTTTAAATGTTTTACATCTTTATTTATTTGAATCTATACATAATTTATGTTATATGTTGTAGTCCTGAAGAAGACAGTGTTTAAGATACATTATAAAATGTTTTTTGTCGATTTGTAAATAATGAAGTAATGTGCTAAATGTCTATGTTGTAAACACGATATCGTCCGGGATATTTCCTGTAGATATTTGGATAAATAAATAAATAATTATGCTTCAATGTTTTTATGTGAAAATTCCGCACAGTATACTTGTATTTGATTCTGACATGGGAGAATATATTAATGTATTACATGTCTGTGTTGTAAACACGATATCGTTTGGGATATTTCCTGTAGAGATTTTGATAAATAAATAAATAAATATGCTTCAATGTTTTCATGTGAAAATTCCGCACAGTATACATCAGTGGCGGTTCATGGGTCAAGAGATAGGGAGGTCAATTAGAAAAGTTTACTGTATTACCTACCTTTTAAAGTGATTTAAATTCCAAGTCGATCCCCCGGTCTTTTTGAGATGCAAAGTGGTCAATTACTTTTTCATTAAAGTCTTTTATCTTTTTTATTAATGACCTTTCTATGGTAAGCATAGCTAAAGAAGATAGCCTTTCCTGACCCATGGTATTTCATAAAAATGTCTTTATTCTTTTTAAAGTGGAAAAACAATGTTCACTTTCGACGGTAGTCATAGGGAGAGTACATAAGATTTTTAACAGTTTGACACTTTCAGAAAAAGTATTGCACAAATTATTGTTAATAAAAAGCTGTAACAGAGCAAGTGCACCTTCACTATTGGAAACATCTTCTCGGCTATATAATACTTCTAATTCAGTTTCAAGTTTCAAATGATTTATGACTGGATACTCTGTTTTAACTAATTTAAACATATCTTGAGGAAAGCTTTTTTTATAATCTTTAAATCGATCTGCGTGAAATAACTGAGACACTGCTAAATGATTACTGAAGCCAAACCTGCTTTTGATATCAGATGTAATTATATCACACACTTCTAATGAAATTCTCCTTTTTGATTTTTCCGTTTTACATCTCTGGGCAGACTGCATGGATGTCTCCTCCAAATAGTTATTCAAAATTTTATTTCTGATGTCTTCAATTTTACTATTAAAAACGCCAATACACTTATTTACTGTTATGACATCGATATTACATTTTTGTAATTGATAGAACAATATATCACAATGAGGCATAACTAAATGAAAAAAATTTAACCAGTAAAGAAAATGTTCATTTTGTAAGTAGTTTTTTAAACCAATAGCTTGGTTTAGAGTGTTGTTTTCTGATTCATTATCAATGATTTTTTCTAAACAATCTAATAATTCCGTTCGATAGGTATAAACAATCTCTATGCACTTTGTATTAAAATTCCATCGTGTTGGAGCCGCTTTAGGTAATCTCACCTTAACAACATTATTTAACACGGCTGTTCTTTTTGGCGATTTTCCAAAGAATGAAGAAAAGCTATATAAATTAGCAAAAAAAAATATTTATGCTTTTATCCTGACTTGATCCTTTTTGTAAAATTAAATTTAGTTGCTTCCGCAAATCCACTCGGATAAATCGTACATTGAATTTCGAAAATACCTATTAACTTCTTTTTTCTTATCAAGAGATGTTTGCTTTATCGTCATATTAGGTTTTGGATGGCCACCACCTTTGAATTTCACTCGGTCTTCATAACCCAACTTATGTCCATCTTTCAGTTTTAATATATTTTGTACAACACTCATATTTAATAGTGAACACCAAAACACTGTTTTACTTAATTTCACGCCAAGTAGAGATTTACTAATAAAATGTTCACAAATAAAAACATTAAAAACAACGCGACAGGATTTACCGACCAATGCGTACCTAGTCAGCATTAAGACTTCTCTACTGAACCACAGAACAGAAAAAAGTACTGAACTTCGTGCGTTACCGTTTCCGTAAAATGTGTCAGGGCCATTGTCCCGCCAGTGTTTTCTGTCTCTTTTTGCTTTCTGACGATTCGCGCATAAGTCTATTTCACTTTAATTCGTTGTAAATTCGGTCCGTAGTTAGCTTTGAGGACAAGTTGTGGATTGACGCAAGATTTTTAAATTCTATAAATGAATAATGTAATGAATATGAATGTAGAGGCTCGGTGCTCGGGGATACGAAATCCTGCGACCTAGATATTTGAATAGTATTGTGCATAGAATGAACTAGAAACTTTAATATATTTTTTAAGAATATTGTTACGTGTTTGCTATCCACACAAACACCTATACTCGTAGAATCGTTGATTGAAAGTCCAGGTAACACTTACTCACTACTTTATTTACTAATTAACAATTAACAACAATAGATTAATAACTGACTTAATTATAATCACAATTGAACACTTATAACTTATGTCTTTTTCGTATTTCTTCTTTACTCGTTCATGTTCAATTTAAGACTAAGTCTCGGCCCACCGTGCGTCTTATTTATACATCCATTCGCACGGTCTAGGGAATTCCAGAATAATCCCAGCCGTTCGTGTACAATTCCAGTCTCATCCATAGACATCTCTTTATTATATGTCTATGGTCTCATCTAACCAGTCTACACAGTCCAGTGGCGTAACAATATTAAAAATATATATAATATATTTTTAAACTTCAGAAAATGAATAGCTCTATTTTTTTATTTGCATGTGAGAGGTCATTGACCAAATGACCCTATAGAAGAACCGCCAGTGGATTTGCTTCCGCCATTGAAAAATATATTATTTCATATAATGAATTATTTTTAACACCACAAAAACAGGGAGGCGATTTTATTATTTTTTAATTTTCTGCCGGAAATGCTTTTTCCTTTAACGTTAAGTGTTATTAAAATGTAACATAATGAAGCGGTATATTTAAAAATTAAATGTAGGAAGAGTACAAGGCAATTAATATGACAAAACGTGACCCTTTATATTTTGTAGCAGTATAATGTAGTTAACCCATGATTTCCCTCAATATTTATAATGAAAATAAAAATTATGGACATATGACAACATTGTTCCTGTCTGTATAGGTGGTCAGAATTAAATCTATTTTTTTTTGTTTGTTTTTATTGAGCCATCACTAGTTTTTATTGGTTTATACCTAATATTAATAACTTGATATTGTCTACAAACACTATAACGTGCACCCCATGCTAAAACTGGAAAAGCAGTGGGGTTGGTTTTGAACTGAAGAGACATCTTAATCGTAGAGTTCCACATAACTTCCAATATGCTATGCTCGTAAGTAGGCTGCATAATAATTACTGATGCTAATTTTGAGTTTCACCTAAATTTACGTGTATACCACGTGTTAGTAAGCTCCAAGGAAGAAGAAGAAAAATTCACATACTGAGAAAATAAAACCAGTGCATTCATAACACTAATTAAGAATTACATGTCAATAATTGAGTACCAGTTTACAACAAAAAAATAAACAGTCTATACTTACTAACAGAAATATAAAGCATTAATACAAAGTAAAATGTTTTATAACATTTAAGTTTCAAATAAAGTTTTCCGAAACGTTAAATATTGCAAAATAACGCACTTGGTTGTAAAATAGACTGTAAAAGGTAACAGAAAACGTACATATATACATAATATAGCAATGTAGGTAAGAACACCGCTACAAACAGGTAACAATAACAATACAAAACAGTTAAGCACGCCGCCACAGATAAGACATAATACACATAAAACACATAGTGCAATATTGTTCGCATTTAGAGCAGGGCTAATAACTCGTAATAATAATAGAAGCTCACGCACATCCGTGAGGTTAAACGTAATTTTCGGCTGGTAACTCCTTCACTGGAATCTTCGGCATTGAGTTAAAAAATGACTGTACTTACTTCTTGCACCTTAGGCCTCTCCACAGGAGACCAATTTTACATGCGTTTCAGGTACAAAATAAATCATAACACTTGTGTTTGAGTCCAAACAACTTACCCTGACCGGCTGGGTTCTTCTTTCAACTCTCCGATCTTGCTTATTTTCGCGGCATTATTTTCTACGTCCGCTGGGAATAAAGATATTCATTAAAGCTGTCAAGCTATAAACAACCTACAATTTAATTCTGCAGGTTAGAAATTGCCCAATTAACAGGGTCATAAATGAATTTTAATTTTCTATTAGACCAACTACGGGGCGATTAAAAAGTGGACCGTTACATTTTTTAGAAAAGAAAGTGAATTTTACCAGCAAATTTTCTCCTCTATACATATGACATATTAAAGACTTTCACGTACAAATTGAGATACGTGGCAAAAGGACTAGTTTCTAAAGCAAAAGATCATAAAATATAAAAAAAAGTCAAATGGAGGTTTTTTATTTTTACAGTTAACAGAAAACGTTTAAAATAGCAATCACTGTGGTATCTACATGCCGTGAAATCATATAATAAATAAGTACCACAGAATTTTGCTCTAAGATTGTAATAAAAGATAAAATTTGCCAGTTGGAAGAATCTTACAATGTAACATTACAGTTTACGAAATTCTAAGGCGAACCCTTGAAGGCGAACTCTTGGATTTAACAAAAGTTGCTTTCATACTTTTAATTTTCATATTTTCGATTGGTATAAAACAAAAGTAATTCAATAAATTTATGACTATGAGTATTAAATGTTGGTAGTCTTGCAAATTTATTACGAAATTAAAAACAGTCAAGTGTTTCTCGATATAAGTTGCCTACTCGGAATAATGATTTCTTTCAGTTTTACTTTTAGCAGAAATTCCGCGTACGCGTTGCAGCTTTGCTCAAAATATGAACGTTGCAAAATGGAGGTTCATTAAGCCCTGAAAATCTTTATTTTTTAATCAAGTTTGGCACTTAGACATATTTAGCACGTTTCCCTTTTGGACTAAAAAGTTACTTTTAAGTCTGGGCATCTCAATAATACTGTTACCCTATTTAAGAGGCTTTACTAAAAGCACGTAAAGCGTGTCCTTTTATTACTGATTTTTTTTTGTATACTAAAGTAAAAATATGACACACTGCCTACTGTAAGGAATATTTTGGCTGTGTCTATAACTAAAACTTTAACTCTAATGTTTATAAACAAATTTAGAAATTACTTACAGAGAAAATTTATGCAGTGGAGTAGTTAGAAATAAATTTGACAAGCCAATTATACCTCAAGATATAATGAAAACGTTAAGAAGCGTATTATAAGAACTACTTAAACACAATCATTTATTATCAAATGACAAAGTGCAAGATGATCCGGTATTAAACCATATACTACATATTAATTATTATTAAACAGAACAAAAAAGAAGCTCACGTTATTATATACAAGACATAGTAAGTGCATCACAACTTTTTAAAATGTACAACTGCAGGATTTATTATACTACAGAAATGTTAAGGAAATAGGGGAAGGTGGATGACCGCTCAGTTGGTACGGCTACCACTTCACAAACGAGATTCCTCAAGTACAATCCCTTAAAATACGCAGTGCTACTGAATGCTCGTCCTTGTCTCGTAACACATTCTTTGTCTCCAACGTACTTTGCGACATCCATACCATATTCAATCAATAATGATCAGTTCTTCCTATGAAATCATTACAGCCACGTCAATACATTAACAATGATATTTAGTATTGTAAATAACATCGAATATCCACGAATTGCAAGCTTATTGAGTCAATAACAAATACAGATAATTCTTAGTAACAATACTATTCGGTCGACGAATGATAGCCATAACAGTAATCACAATATTATTCGAGTGTCGACGGCTGAAAACCATAATATAATAACAATACTATTCGAGCATCTACAAATATTATATGCAACACATGGTTTTTATTCACCATTAACTACCACACATCTATCACTGCCCGTGGTCCAATATACCTATGTCTCTGGCATCAGATAGTTATGACATAGGCATAATTGACACGGCAGCGCCTACTTAGACATCTTGTTCTTATGAATAAATGTAGGTTAGGTTAGGTTAGGTTTGTTGTGAGTGGGTCTCAGTAGACCCTCCACTGCGGCCATCAGCAGGCCTATTGTGGCTCACGCCTAATTATATTTCACCCAATAAGTTCAGTCTCTTAATGAAACTGATAACTTTATTGGGTGAGAATGTGTCCAGATCCTCTGGCAGCAGTTGCCCTTTGCCAAATATTGAGAATCGGATCCTCACAGCGGGACAGGTGCATAAGATGTGGTCTGCCTTCTCATCATCCTCCAGGCATAGACGGCACTCGGCGTTTTCCGCTAGGCCGAGTTTATGCAGATGAATAAATGTAACATGCTTTTATATTTGAAACACACAAGAAATGACATATGCCTTATTAAGTGGGATATTTAAGAAAAATATGTAATGTACCCTGATTACCCTTTTCAATATTTGATAAATTCCTTACAATCGATTTATACTTGTATGTTGGAAAACCGATAGACACATTAATAGGCAAAAGAAAACCTACATGTTAATACAGTTTTATAGTACCTAATTAAAGTCCCAGTCTGCTAATATTTTTTTTGTCCGGTTTTTAGAACTGGAGCCCAAACTAAACAGTTATTTTAAGAAATATAGCGCAATTCTTTGTACTTTGCTTTACATGAATTCTAATAATTTATGTTTGCAAATGATAACTACGTTATCTTTACCTAGCACTTCTACCAGACGTCGTTTGTGTACACATGTTTTCCGATACACGTATATAGAAACGAGCTCACATATCTTTAAATGAAAAATCGTTTATTTCAAGTGAGGTCTCACAATTTCAAATCGAATGCAAGCTGCTAGAATTTTCCATTATTATTGACCGCTCTTCACAAAATTGCACGATTTACTTTTGCTGAATCAGATTTATAAAATACAACTTTTACCAACTGTAGCAAAATTTGTATGTGGTATTTGCTGTGATTTTAAAGAATAATGTCCTTTCAAGTTTAAAGTAGTTTCTACTTATATAGCATGTTCATCAATTTTCTAGTAAACAACTCAATTTTATAGACAGGACGTTCGGTGTGCAAACAGGGTTGTACTTAGGACAGGGTGTCCCACGTAAAAAAAGTATTATACTGAAATTTATTCTTGAAGCAAATTTTTGCGAGGAAGCCGATTTTGTAGATAAGAAAACAACTAAACGTTACAAACGTTAAAAACCTTATTTATAAAAAATTTAAGAAATTGATGTAATTTGTAGTTGTAACAATAAATACATGATTAAATCAATAATCTGTTTCCTCTTTAGCCAGAAATATCATTAACTAAAAAAATGCATCGCAACAGCCTGTATATTTTTGAACACAGTTTTTGAGATATTTGCCACTTAACATGCAATAGGTGTTAGATATAAGTTTGTTAAAATAATCTTGAAAATGACTGCTGTTTTCTTTTATTGCGATATTAAATAAAATTCATATAAAATGCTTCAAAAAGGTCCATGTTTAATATAAATTCATTGAATATTATTCCTCAAAACTAATTGTTATTCTCATTTCTCTTGTACTACATATATCCTTACATTTTAATATTGCAGAAAATAAACTTGCCCTTTTAATTTTAATTGCAATAAAAAGTTTAATCGTGAAACCAGACCAGCACAGTAATAAAATTTTCTTTTCCGTTTGTCAAGACCTGAATTAGTTATGAAACTTCTCATGTTGAAAATAAAATTAACCATAGTTTCTCTTCTAGAATAATAAAGTTATTAATGCATTCACGTCAGCAAGTGATATAAAGTTTTAGTTCAAGTAGAGTCAGTGAGATAACAATATTATCAACAATTTTATAGAGCATATATTTCTTGGTAAATTATATTCAGCGTTAATAACGATGACATGCTAATAAAAGTTCTTACTTGGCACATGATTATAAAGTATATCCGTAAATGATATTGTACAAGTTGTTGGCTGTTAAAGTAGAAATTATTTCTTCAATAAAAAACAGAAAAAACTTTCTTTCCTATTTTTATTTTTAGAGGACTTTCAGCCAGGTTATAAAATAAAAGAAAACCTTTTATAAACAAACAGAAGGACTAGCTATGGGCCAACCACTTTCAGCAGTGTGTGCAAATTTAACTCTGGAATATCTAGAAAACCAACTAATACCGACACTTTCAAATAAAATTGCATTTTATAAACGATACGTAGACGATTGTCTACCATGCGTTAATAAAAATGAAATACAGTACATATTACAGAAATTCAATGAACAACACAGGAAAATAAAATACACATTAGGAACAGAAAATGAAAATAAAACAAACTTCTTAGACCTGACTTTAATTAGATCTACCCGTAGAATTAAAACCAATTGGTATCAAAAAAGTATCAGTTCGGAACAATATACCAACTTCCAATCAAAAACTAGTAATAAATACAAAATTATCGTTATAAATAGCCTCGTGGACAGGGTCATTTTACTATGAGATAAACTGTTTCAGAAAGAAAACATAATTAAAATAAAAAACATTCTTTTAAATAACTTTTACCCGCCACCTTTTATAAATAAGTATATTCAAAAGAGAATACATAATGTAATAAATTACAAAAACAATAAAAATCAAGTTGACATAGATTTACAGCCTAACTGCTTAGGACCCATATTTAACAACACAAATCAGGACAAAAATCAAAACAATCCAAATAAAGACAAAATATACATATCGGCACCATACATACCACAAGTATCAGAAAAAGGTCAGAACGAATTAGGTAAATATAACATACAATAAGCATACAGAAATGATAATAGCATAAAAAATAAATTATATTCAAAACTAAAAGATCCAATGGAGAAATTAAATCAAACCCATGTTATTTATAAAACTGATTGTTCAGATTGCGATAGGTGTTACATTGGACAAACCCAACAAAATTTAAATAAACGTATAAATCAACATACATTATCAATTAGAAATTCCATAGCAACTCCTAATTCAAGCAGCACAGTATTAACTGAACACGCCATAAATAATTTACACAATTTTAACTGTATAACTGAGCATATTTTACGATTGAAAAATGATTAAGACAAGACGGAAATATGTATTTTCTGTTCTTATAGCAGATTTTATTTACTTATTTATCAAAGTAGGCGAGTTATATCTCCAAAAGTTTTAAGTTAAACACCCGGAACAATAATAGCAGAAACTAAGTCGTTTTATTACAACCTTTTTAATCACAATAAAACTGTTTTACTCGAGAGACACGTAACGATAAAATTTAATACCTCGTTTGTATAAATGAAATCATCTGCAATGTTTGCTGAATACGATATAAGAATCTACTTTACTGTCAAATTATTATTCAGGTTATGGGAGATCAATTCAAAACTAGAATTAGCGATGTTTAAAACTAATGGGTGAAACTCTTTTGTTGCTACTTTGAAATCGTTTTTATCTAGGTAGAATTGTTGTAAGCTAATTGATGAGAATACAAAAATTTTGATAAATATAGTGTGAAACCAAAAGAATAGGATGTTCGACACTATGAAAAATAAATATTAAATTATGTGATTACGATAATTCATCGAATAAGAAATCAGAAATTATCGGTTTGTATTCACAAAAACACAAGGTTAATTTATTATTTCAATTTTGAAATTGCAGTCTTTTAGTCTGTGAACGACATGTCACAAAACGCTAACCGCCACGAAGGTTTTAAATGTGACGTCACTCTTGTAGTAAGCAAAACCTACGGTTATCTTATTGTGACTGCTTTGTGAATATTTGGACTAATTTCGTGTTGTTTCTCCAAGTTTACGGTAATTAATCGTGAAGAGCGGTCTTTTAAAAGCGAACAGTATGAATTTGCCAACAATTGACACAATAATGGTGGCTAATTTCTTTGCGACTAATCCCGATTTCTGTTCTGATGAATTTAGGAACATTAAAACATCTATGTAAGTATGTAATATGTCTTTACTTCTAATTTTATGTTAATTAGGCACATATGTTTATAAAATTATGTATAATGTAGGTAATTAGAACATAATTATTAGACAATTAACATAACCTCAAAATTACAAACATGACAGATATTTGATATTTGATATTTTCACTTGTTTACATTAGTTGTAAAAATCAAAGTTACTGAAAATATAAGACAAAATAGTACTTATATCAAAGTAGTCCTCCTGGCAAGTTGTAACCAAATGTTTCTCATTTTAATTCACCTGACAGTTTTATAAACAACTTTTGTAGCATCTTTACACTTGTACTCTTGCACCAAGCACCACGTGTAACGATGGGAACTCATTATTTTATATAATAAATAAAAAGAAATCGATACCGAGCGTTACTTGCTCTTGTTTATTTACTACAAGAATGACGTCACAGTAGATAGTTACATGGCGGCTCGTGTTTTGGCGCTAATTTATATATTTGAAACTTTGAATGCCATTTTATCCTATAAAGTAATTTCATTTAAGCGAAATAAAAATTTCGGTGAACTAATACTGAGATATGAACATTTCAAGAAAATTTAAAAATAAGTCAAATAGTCTATTGTAAAAAGGGTTATAAACAAATTGGGTATTTCCCCATATTTTTTATTTGGAACGTAGCAGATAGATTATTTCATCAAACTTCTATACACTTTTGCCCATATTTGTGTGCTTTTAAAACGTTTTAAAACAAATAATACATATGTTAAAATAAAAATCACAACAGAATAATAGAAGTACCATCTTTCCAGTGTTCCAACAATTTTTTCCTAGTTTGCACTTAGTGACATAATTATGAACAATTTTAACTTTAAATTGAAATACCTATCTTATAGTGTTATATAATATATCTTTGTTGGCACAAAAAACACAAAAAATGTAATTTCAAAATTTACACTTTCATCTCATATTAAGGAAATATCACAAAAGGCAATTTGAGATTAATATATAAATCAATTATTGTATGCGCTATATCATGTTCATAAATTCGATAAAACTCTTACAAGGAATTTTTCTAATAAACACGTCAAATAGTGTTTTTAAACGTCGCTTTTTGACATGTCTTTATTTCTTAAGACACATGTTTGACAAAGAGTATATTTTTTACTTATATTACAATAATACAACAATAATTAAAATCACAGTTAATAAAAACTTAAGAAATATGTCTTTACGAGTATATTTTACTTGACATTTTTGTAACTTAGAATAAAAAAAAGTGTAAGAATTTCTACGAATATTTGTTTTACTTTAAGGACATGTATAATTATTAGAAAATGAATACCAGTTAGGCGAACCACCTTACGAAATGCATTCGTTTTTGCTACACAGTACACATCGAATTCAATAATTGTTCCAACATTTATTCTGTGCCTACAACATACTGCTTATCCCACATTTATGCAAAACCGCGTTAAAACGGATTTGTAGCTTCCAGTTGCGTATCACCCAAGCCTCACGCAGCCATAATCCTCACGTTCTTTCAATAAAACAACCATATCCAAACAGTTACTAAATTATTAATTCTATTTTGCAGGTGAGCTGGCGGATAACACGAAGTTGGATAGCGGGGAACGTGGCATGCAAAGTGTTCCTGTTTCTGAGAGCTTTCGGCCCTTACCTCAGCAGCAACGTATTAATCTGCGTGGCGCTGGACCGGTACTTCGCCGTGATGCACCCTTTGAAGGTAAACGATGCCAGGAGGAGAGGCAAAATCATGTTGGCTGTGGCTTGGGGTGCCTCATTTGTGTACTGCATACCTCAGGTGAGAATTCCTTTTACAATGCTTGTTTTGTTTGTGTAAAATGGAGGTCACATAGTTAATTAAAGTCAGACTGGCACTACCTGCTTGGCCTCCATTAATTTTATTGAAAATAGCTACAGGCAGTGGAGCTATCGATAAAAATATACAGGGTGTGTCATTTAATGCGAAACGCCCTGCTTGAAAAAATTTCGACAGGACGATTTTCATTTTTAAAAGAACCCTCAGCTGTCATTGCTTCCCCTTCCTCTGTAGAAACAATCTCTCAAAAGTTTCAAATAGGAACATAGGTCGAGTGATACATCATTTGAAATGTCTTTTAACCCTGATAACTACAGTACACAGTAGTTTGTTTTTGCGTATTGGTCGGTCCACATTTGAGATATTCGACCACGAATGTTTCAATAATGCTTCTCCTCCTAAAGTGATTAGAAAGGGTGATTATATTTTTTCTCATACAAGATTTAAACCAAATCAGAAATATAAGAAGATGAAACAAAACAAGTTCAAGTTTTTGCGTGGTGTAAAAACAAAACACTTCTGCTCCATCCAATCAATACAAGTTTACATTTACATTTTGAATCATTCGTGGGATTATTTGATGGCATTTTTCAACAATACGACGCACAGTGCAGCGACCTGTGGAGAAAAATGTAAAAACCGACCCTTTATTTTGGGTTTAATTACCTACCCTATAAGTAGGTAAGTAACCAAACAAGCTATTCCAAGAAACGTTTCTTGAAATTTCCCGGTATCGGCGGGGTGGGGGGGGGGGCGGGTTTATTAGACAGAATCGAAGGTAATTTCAACATAGTGTATTACCTACTTGGTCAGTTGAAATTTTGCTCCACTTGTGAATAGTTGTGTGCTGAACAGTATTTAATTTGTGCTATTTTGGTCATGGAGAATACAAATCCAGATATGTTAACTATTTAAATAATACATAATGACCTCGATATTTGGCATTCTTCAACCTGTTAATTTAATTTTTATAAACGGGTGTAAAATTTGATTCTTATTGAGTTTTTAACAACTTCTGTAAGCTTTAAAAAAAAGTATATGAAATTATATATGCAACTTTCTGCTATTTTGTAGTCAATTTAGTATAGATTAAAGCTATAATATGATTTTGTGCAAATATTTGCAAATTTGTATAAAAAGTCTTTTTTTCCTTTATAGATCACCCTTTTACGTATGGTGAATGTTTTGAAGTTTGGGTGTCAACAGTAGATAAAGACAAATTTACTGTAATAAAGCAATGTATTACGAACTCGTATAACGTTACAAACCCTGACGCTCCAGAACTACTGAAAGTTGCAAAATTAATATGTGCTAACTTAAAATCAAGGTGGACAAAGTGCTCACGTTCAAGATCCTATGTATTAAAAAAAGAAAGTGGTTTTCTCGCCTTGAAAATTTCAATCCCTGAAAGTTTAATAAAATCTATCAATATCAGTTCGACTACCTCAATTAGTGGCCGGGGCCATCCACAAAAGCAGTTCGAAGAGTGTTCCGTCAAAACAAAAAAACGTAAAGTGGAAACACTGGTAAAAAGCTTCGGTAGTGCGGAATTACAGTTCGCTTCTAGTATCGTTGGTCCATCAACTTCAACAGGACTTTTAGAAGTAAAGAAATAATTGAGTTTGCAGCAAGCACTTGCTCTTTACTTAGATCTAGACTTATCTGAACGAAAGTACAATTTATTAAGGACTGTGATAAATAGCGTACATAGAGATACCTTTCCTAGTTTATATAGACTTAATCCGTTCAAACAACACTCATATATTGAAAGATATCATCCGCTTCTGAGACAGCTCTTGAAGTTAATATTCAAAATATGTTATATAAAACTCTTAATAGTATTTGCAATCTTATTAATGTTGTAGATATACATAGCATTACTTCATTAAATTTAACTCTTGTCTGTAAATGGGGCATGGATGGAAGTTCCAGTCACAGTATATACAAGCAAAAATTTTCAAAAGAATCTGAAACTGACGAATTTATGTTTTTTATAGGTTTTGTCCCTGTTATGCTCATGGACAAATCCTCTAAAACGGTGGTTTGGAAAAATCCCCGTTCGTTATCGTCGCTATATTGTCGACCACTTAAATTTATGTTTTCTAAGGAAAACGAGGAAATAATTAAACAAGAATACAATAAATTTGAAAATTGTTTTAAAGATATTAAAAAGATTAGCATGAGAATTGGCGAAAGAGAATTTAACGTAGATTCTGAATTTCACTTTACAATGATTGACGGAAGTGTATGCAATATTGTGATCGAAACAAAATCTACTGCCACTTGTTATCTATGCGGAGCAAAACCGACTCAGATGAATAAAACAGACTTGACTCAGTTTGTAGCGGATTCTGAAAAGTATAAATATGGATTGTCAACTTTGCATTGTTGGATTCGTTTCTTGGAACGTTGTTTAAAAATAGCATATCGCCTTCCTTTTAAAAAAGTGGCGAGCTTCAAGAGAATTTGAGGATTTGAAAGAACAAACCAAAAAACGAATTCAAAGTGAGTTTAAAAAACAGTTAGGGCTCAATATAGACAAACCGAAATAAGGTTATGGTAGTTCCAATGACAGAAATACAGATAGAAAATTCTTCGAGCAATATAAAATAAGTGCCAAAATTACCGGCCTTAACGAGACACTACTCTATAAATGTTACCTAATTTTGAGAATTTTGAACTGTAAGGAAAAAAATTAATGTAAATAAATTTAACAATCTTGCCATGAACACTAGGGAATTGTATCTGCAAGAGTACTCGTGGTATAATATGCCTATGACTATCCATAAAACACTGGTTCACGGTTATGAAGTCATCTCTCAATACAATATACCAATTGGTGAAATGTCAGAAGAGTGCCTAGAGGCTCGACATAAAGTAATTAGAAAAGAAAGATTGGCACACACTCGAAAAAAGTCGCGAACGGAATCAAACAATGATTTGATGAATCGTTTAATCATAACATCAGATCCTTTACTAGCTTTTCACAGAAAAATAATCTCCAAAAAAGGAAAAAAATATGGCTGATGACAGTAGCATTAAAGAGTATTTCGTGTTAACTGACGAAGTAGAGCCTTTGACAGCATATAATATCACAACTCCTCTTGAAGTTAGCGATGACAGTGAAAGTGATTCAGGGGCAGAACAGACATGGGACATTTTTTGTTTTTATTATGTAAATATTTCTGGATCCTAAGTATACTTTTACGTCTCTTTCTCTGTCAACATTTCTAATATAAAGTATAATTTATAATATTTTATGGTATTATATACATGCACGTTTACATGCACTATTTTTTTACTAATTTTACATTGTAAAATAAATATTTGTTTATGTAAATGTAGACTAATGTCGGACAATTTTATGGTAAATATATCATATGTTACTACTGATTTTTTTTGGAGTTCTGATTTTTGTCCATTTGCCCCATAAGATCGCTGCACTGTGCGACGTCGCATATCTTCCAGACACTCCGGTTTCGTTGAATAGATTTTTTTTTCAAATTACTTCGTAGGAAAAAGTCGAACGGAGTCAAATCTGGAGATCTGCTTGGATATTTCATAGAACCTCTCAACGATAATCATTTTCAATAATATTAACAAGTAATGAACGAACACGTTCTTCCAGTGATTCCAAATACGTTCTACTTGCCAGATTACAATAAGGAAAAATTGTAAAAGCAGCTATTCATACAGTTATAACTTCGCAAAACTCATGTTACCGATCAAAATCATCCACATTCAATTAATTCCATCAATGGATTTGGTAGGGATAAAATTTGTAATGTTTCAAGATATTAGTAACAGTATTCAATTTCCTCGTGCTAAAAGTTGGGTCTGCAACTTATCCTAAGACTGCAAGCGCACTGGCTTCTTTCCTTACCGGAAGTTCACCTTCAAGGTTCCGTTACTTGTTAGCCACTGATCCAGTTTTCGGAACGTTTCTATTAACTCTAAAACGTATGTTATATTGACATGCTTATCAATATGTAAAAACTACCATTATGCTGTTCTTAATGGTACTAACTTGTAGTTTATGTAAATAATGATAAATCCTCATGCATAACCCTCACAGTTTAATATACTTTGATGTAAATAGGATTCTATGGTAATATTTGATGAAGATCCCACCCCTAACACAGAACTTTGTCGAGATAACACAAGAAAGTTTTTAAACTTCCATTTCCTTAAACACGGAGTGAAAACCCAGTATAGAAATGTGATGCGATTAATAAGAAATACATTTCCTTATTCGACAAAGTTTTCGTTTAATTTTTCTTTATCCTGCGGCAATTTCAAGTATTGTGTGAGGGCACTTCGGAGGTCGAAGACCTTCTGAGAGATGCATATTAAATTGGCGGTGCTTGTTAAACTGTCTTTGACCCTTACAAAATTTTTCTCATTATATTCAAATTAAACCTGAAACACCCTAGTATGGAGAATAATGTTTAGAAATAAAAATTTTAAAGGAATAGTCCGTTTTTGTTTACGTCAAAATTAATACAATTTTCTCTATGCAATTTTGCGTTGTGCGTATTATATAGTCGGGAGAATTGCTACTATACATTAATAACATTTTCAGGACTCGCAGTTCAAGACTTTTCAATCTCTCCAAATGAAAAATCCTTGTAATATATGCTAAAAGTTGGGTAAACTGTTAGTGGACATGAAGAAAAATATGCTCATGACGAAATCTAAGATTTTCCGCCGCTCCCTTTATTTAGAATGCCATGATCTAGTTCTTAACTTCGTTTTCTGAAAGTTATATCGGACAAACTCAACAAGAACTTCAGAGTGTTTAAAGAGCACATGACTAGTCTCAAACATGGCAGGAGAAATATAACAAATAATGGACAGCTCGATGCACTTAAAAGCTTCACATCATAAAATGTGAAAGTAGTATGAATAGTGGCAGAGATTCTACCCTAAATAGTTATAGAGCCACAGTAAAGTCACCGCGGTTAATTAATCTCGGTTCGTCGAATAGTGACAATAATTTAGGGATAAATTGACAGCGTTAATTGTTGTTTAGCTTTAATCACCTGCAGATGACGACAACTTGATTCGCAAAATGTCCGTTGAGTGTAATACCGAATGTTTTATTGTTCAGTATTAATAATCAGCTAATGTCGAAACTTTGTCTTGCTTACGTAATTATACAAGAACTGTTCGTTATATCGATTTACAAATGACTCTTCATTTTTCATGGGATAAAAAACCAACTATGTTATCAGCGTACCACGGAATGATCAGCATGTAAACAACGGCGATAGGTCGTTTCATATCACGCTTCAGGTGTTAGAGTAAACCATTTCGATGTTTATGGTTTGCTTTTGGTATTGTGTACGATTTATGAATTTAATATTCACACGTTGTACCGTGAGGTACAGTTACTGTTCTGTTTGTGAATCTTATTAGTGAAGGAAAATCGATCTGAACAATACCTACTTTATTTTTATAGGAGAGCACTTTGTAGAAAAGACATAGATGTAACCAGAAAATTTCCATTCTTATACGTACCACCTTAAATTTTTATACAGTATAAATACAAAATACAAAAACAGAAGCACAAGATTCAGTTGTTATCAGTTTGGCAGAAATGTCTTGCGGGACATAGGCGTATGAATCATAATAAGCGTAATAAAAGAAATTAACTAGTAATAAATGCAATAAACTGTTACAATTTATAACAATGTATGTACAACTTACCCTCTTAACTAGCTAGGTTATTACTAAAGCTGACCGAGGTGGCTGGAGTACAGCCACGGTCTTGCGCTGGCGTCACACGTACCGATTTAGAAGCGATTTACGCTGCAGTCTTATTTGAAAGGTTAATGCGTGAGGTTGTACCTATAAATTATACATAGTGTCAAACGCGCCAAAGCGTATAAAACGACCGTACGCGGACACAGTGAATAAATTTATCGCTGAATTTCCGGATTTATTCTATGACGGATGTAAAATAATTTGTAAAGTTTGCAATCAAGACTTAATGTGCTGGCACAAAACAGATTGTCGTCGTCATATCAATACCGTGCAACATCAAAATAAAAAAATGGCATGCCTTTGACAACTCAGTTTATGTTTGATTTATTGTTAATGTTAATAGCCTGTAATATTCCGCTACACATACTGGATAAACAACCACTTCGGGAGTTTTGGAATAAATATAATCCCCAGGTGAACTTACCAAGTAGTACATCGTTACTTAGATATATTCCAGCTGTTCGTGAGGACATTGTAAATAGGATTAAATGTGGATTAAAAAATACACAGCTCTGGTTATGTATTGACGAGACGACAGATTGTAAAAAAAATTCTATTTTAAATATTATAGTATGTATACTGGACCCTGTTAAACCAACATTTCCACTTTTACTAGCTAGTAAAAGACTAACTGCGTGTACTGGCGAAATAGTTACGCGTGTGGTGTTGGAGACATTCGAAAAATTTGAACTTTTAACAAGTCAAGTATTGATGTTTGTGACTGATGGTGCTGCGACAATGCGCGTGGTAGGCCGTTCTCTTCAGAGACAATTGTAGGTTTTTACATGTTACGTGTAAAGTGCATGCGTTCCATCTTGTGGCAGAAACGATTCGAAAATGTTTTCCAGAGGTAGATGCATTAATAGCAAATATAAAAAAAGTATTTCTCAAAAATCTCCTAAACGGCTTCGAGCATTTCACAGACAGTGTCCTGGTATCCCTGAACCACCAGAGTCGATTCTCATACGTTGGGGAACGTGGTTGAAAGCGGCTTTTTATTATGCTGAATATTTTCAACAAATAAAAGCTGTGATACTACAGTTCAACCCTAACGAGGCTGCAGCTATTAGGGAAAGCCAGACAAGCTTTCAAGACGTTTCCCTTGAAACAGATTTAAAAACTATTAATAACAGTTATAGAGAACTACACGACGCAATAGAAAAATTGCAAAATAGTTCGTTGTCGTTAGTGGAATCGCTGCAAATAGTGGACGACGTAAATACACAGCTACAGGCTATAATTGACGCAAAAAATAATTGCGTTAGTGAAAAATTCGAGAGTGTATTACAGAAAGATCCTGATTTTAGCAAATTAAGACAAATTTGTGATGGTGTATCTACAACTTCGTTAAGTGAGTTCACAGATTGCTTTACTTATGCCTGTATTACATTCATAGATGTCGAACGGTCATTTTCAAAATACAAACATATTTTTTCACCAAAGCGAACATCGCTGACGGAGACAGCTGTAGAAACATACCTGATGCTATTATAGTATAGATCTTCCCCACTTTGTGATGACGAGAACCAAACTACTTCATAAGTCTGCTTAAAAGGGTGAGTTTTATACAAATGTTTATAAAATGTAACATTATTGTTAAAATTTATTTCCATTTATTGTACTTATTCAAGTATTATGATATGATGTAAACATATGAGTCATATGACGGCTCTGTCGGCCAGGTGACTTCGGCCAGCTTTAGTTATTACAAACTGGAGAAGATCTGTAACAACTTTACAGCATCAGGTATGTTTCTATGGTTGCCTCCATGAGTGATATTCACTGTTTTGAGAAAACATGCTTAAATTTTGAGAACGATCGTCTTTGAACGCACTTAACGGATCTGGGGTTGCACTATCAGTACCACCACAAATTTGTCTTAATCTGGTAAAACCGGTGTCTTGCTTTAATACACGTGCGAAGTTTTCTCTAACGAGCGCATTTTTTGCGTCACCCATAGTGTTTAGAAACCTCATTGTTTTCAATTATAAATCTCTTTTTTATTAAGCTTTAATAATAATATATATTTTGTTGGTATTTGTTTCGCTGCAGTTTGATATAAATTTAAATTTTACTGAACCTTATTTTTGTTTTTTCATTAGTTGTGATTCACTTTGCCTCACTAGATATATATCTATCTGCCGTTGCACCACTGAATAGACGGACGACTTGCCAACTCTAGTTATCAGTTGTACCCTGTATTATAAAAGAAGCTGTCTGAAATTAAAATTTATATGTTAAATTGAAATTTGTATGCTGAATTTTAATTTAAGCTTTACAATCGATTTAAAACCGATACTTCCGATACTTATCGTTCATAACCTCCTATAAATTTGGTTACTACCACTCAACGATTGTAGCTTGGCACTAACTTAGCGGCGCAAATAGAAAATAAATATCGATAGCGTGGGATAAAGACGAATCAACCACTTTACACTGAAAGGGCGGCAGGGTTTAGACCACTGTGCATCCAAGCTCAAGTGCCAGGCTAGAATCGTTAATCGGTAACTAGTAGGATACCTACCATTACATAATTAATAACAATCATCGTTCATAATCCTGGTTGATTACTGTTTAACTAAAGTGGAGTCTACTATTCATTATTGTAATGAATGCGTTGTGAATTTGCATAACACAGATTTACATAAACACACTCCGGTAGAGAGTCTTTGAAATAGATTAAATGCCTCATACTATTTCGGTAATTGGCAGAACGCCAGGAATTTCGTCGATACTTTTGCTGATAAAGTGTCACACAAACTACTATTACTTCCATTCATCCAATTGGAGCATATTTTAATATAGACTCGGCATCAAGAAGGCATGGTTGTACGACAATTCTATACAACAGATGCCGTTACAGATATTTTTTTTATTTTTTTTTGTTGTCTACTTTTTAGTAATTAAATTGTTATCATACATTAAATTATCATACTTTTGCAGATTTTTCAATTTTCACCCCCGCGCCCCCAAATTTTTTTTTTATTTTTTTTAATTTCTATTTTTTAGACATACTTTAATTAAATTGTTACCGTACATTAAATTATTATCATACTTTTGCAGATTTTTCAATTTTCACCCCCGCGCCTCCTAAGTGGAGATATTTGCGAAAATAACGGTGGAATATTGTATTGTCATCCGACCGTAGTAAGTGTGCAAAATTTCAACATTTGGTTATGTCAGAAAGTGTGTTAATTGAAAGATGCAAGATTTGATGACAAACATTCTGGAAAGAAAACCGAAAACTACATTGTGAGTTAAAGAAAACGTAAATTGGAGACCATCTAAATTTGGATCATAACTTTAACAATGAGCGCTTGCGTGGTGTCTCCAAAAATTTATCATAAATACAACTGTGATTGCACACTCCAGCTAACTACTCTACCGAGCCGGTTAAGTTGAGGGATTTTAAAATATTTTTGTTCCTGTCTGAATTCATTTCTGCAAAAAGAAATACTTCAAATTCACATTAAAATACTGCCATTAATGCAATAAAATACTTATTTACCTAATTTTTTCCTATATAAAACTTAATTCGACTGTCGGAACATGTCACAATAATTCTTCAGATATTCTTCAGATATACAGATATACAAGGTAATACGACAAGTAGAATGAAGTTTAATATGTAATATACCCGGTGGATATTAAAAAACGGCTCCTGTTAGAAGCTCCATAACCCCGAAGTACATTAAGATATCGATTTGATTTTTTTTCTTTTGCAGAGAAAAGGCTGAAAAATATTCCTGGAAAATTCATAGGTGTATGCCTATCAACAACGAAATAACAAAATTTTAAAGAGTGGAATGAAAAATAATATTAACGGAAAATTTTTTGTTAGTTATTATTTACTAACTTTTATAAATCTTATCACAGATAAGTATAACATAGATCTTTTTAAACAATTATTTTCCCGGCTATTTGCCAAAACGCTGAAACTTGGATTACAAAAAAGATAATATGCACATTATGTTCAGTACAACTGACTCAATAATGTTATTTTTAATTTCAACTATTCTGTCTAGTAAAACCAAAAATAAATAAAACACAAGGTACTCACCAGTTGACACTAACTTTAAAAAACTTTAAAATATCTACCGACACGTGTTTCTGCTTGCATCGCTTCATCAGGGTAGCTAGCACATTTAAAGAATCCAAAGTAACCAAACTTGTAAACCTTAATGTAAAATTTTAAATTTGTTTTTGAATAATAATAATAATAATAGTAATAATAAACTTCTTTATTATTTCCAATTACTATAACATAATGTAAAAAAAAAAGCAAAAAACAATCAGATACAATGTGGGTAATCGAAAATAAAAGGCGAAGTTCAACACATTTAACAAGAACGCCAATGAGTTGCTCTTCCACTTAACCTCAACTTAGTTGCGCCTTGCTAAAATTTAAATTACCTACTGGAGCACTGATAGTCGACGATATAAAATGTGTGTATTAAACAAAACGTAAGGAACTTTTATTTTTATATTTATAAAATTATTATGTTTTTATTGGTGGTTAGCGAGAAGATGTTTTTTTAATTTTATTTTGAAATGATGAATATTTTTAGACTTTATATCATGTAGAACGAAATTATAAAGTTTACAAATTTGGTAGCTAAAAGATCTCTTTTAAAAAAATTCTGTTTTAAATTTTGGAGGTAATAATGTCTTGAATCTAATATTGATGTTGTGGACGTCAGTTCGATATGTAATTTTTCTGTGTAAATAAGATGGCATTTTACTAATTACAATGTTATGAAAAAGGATATTAGCATGCATGATTCTACGATTTTCCATATTTAACCAGCCGGCAACTTGTAGTTTATGAGATATTCGTTGTCGCCTTCGTATTCCAAATATAAGTCGTAGACAAGCGTTTTGAACGGTTTGAATTTTACGTTTATACTGACTGGTTAAGTTAGGACCATACACACTATCCCCATAATTAAAATTTGACAACACCAGTGTTTCACAAAGCAGCAATTTTATTCTCACAGTCAAATATTTCTGTGAGTGTAAATTATCTTTAAGGCAAAATATGATCGTTGTATAATACTGTTAATATATTTTTCAAACCTTAAGTTATAATCCATTAACAGTCCCAAATGTTTTGCATGATTAACGGTTTCAAGTGAAGAATTATTAATTTTAATACTAATTGTATCATTCAAAATTTGACGATTAGTTCTATTTCCAAAAGTTACTACATTTGATTTAATATGGTTTTTGATCAGGCAATGATCTGAGGTCGTTTTAACAAATGACTTGAGATCACTATTAATTGATGTACAGGCATTATGAAACATATACGGAGGGAAGCTGAAGTAGATTTGAGTGTCATCTGCGTATAAATGAATCTTACAGTGCTGGAGACTGTTTATTAAGTTGAAAGAGTATATAGAAAAGAGTAAAGGACCTAAAATTGATCCTTGTGCTACTCCAGATTTAAGAGTTAGATAACAGGAGCTTTCATCATCAATACAGACTTTCTGTTGCCTATTTTTAAGATAATATTCCATTAAATTAGCAGAATGTTCAGAAATGCCCATATAATAAAGGATAGCTAGTAACAAATCATAATTAATTGTATCAAAAGCTCGACTGAAATCCAACAAAACTAAAACTTTACAATCACCCTGGTCAGTGGCCCTAATAATGTCATCTACAACGTGGAGTAATGCAGTTGTGCAGCTGTGCCTTTTTCTGAAGCCCGATTGTACTGATGGTAACAAGTCAAACTGTGACAAATGATTCCTCAACTGAACTTCCATTGCTCGTTCTATTATTTTGGAAAGGGTAGGTAATACCCTAATAGCCCTAAGAGCCTTGCATTCGGAAGGATTTGATTTTTTTGGCAACACTCTGACTATAGCATTCTTCCACACTGCAGGGTAAACATTTCCCCATTACTTTTTATACTACATATAGTTTCATATACAAATATGTCATTTACTTCTGCAAACTTGTATTCACTGTTTATAATATCACAATTACTTCTATAAAAATTTAAGCGCTGTTCCGGTGGCTCAATAGCAGGGATTGAATTTATGAAAAAATTATTAATTTCATTTACATTCTTTATATTTGCAGGTATTTTGTTTATTTTTTCGGATAACACATAATTATATTTCAAAATTCTCCATGCATCATTTGGTTTACAATTATTAAATTGGAAGGGAAATAATGCCCGCTTTTCTCGTTGAATAGCCTTGTTTACATAATTTCTCATCTCTTTATAAAACTGGAGATGAACATCAGATTTTGTATTCTCATATTTTTTTCCGAGCTTTATCAGGGAGTGACATCATTTCTTTAATGTGTGAGCCAATGAGCTTTTTGGCTTAGTCATTCAATAAGTAGTTATCGGTGCATGCCTATCAAATAATAGTAGTAGTATAAAAATATCCATTTCAATTTTGGGATTACGTATAACTGTGTTTCTTAACTGAAAAAAAAATCGTTATTCCCATGTTTTTCAATAAATGTTTAAAATTTGCTGGGAATATCTTTCAACCTTTTTGTCTGTAAGAAATAAAAATTTCATTTCGATATGTCAATGTACCCGGGAGTTATGGAGAATCGTTTTTTAATAGCCACCCTGTATATACTTTCTTTCCGTCGAATTCACAGTAGATTAGTGTCTTCTTGAAACGTATGTTCGGCGTAGAAAAGTTTCTAAAGTTGGTGAAAGAATTGCCATCGGCATTACTTCTCACCTCGGAATCATTAAGAAGTTTTAGGTTTGTTAGTAAAATATGTATATGTGAAAAAGTACTTCTGCAATCCTCTGTATACCTATTATGTCAACTAACATCAAGCAATCATTTTTTTTTATGAAAATACATTTTTGTCACGCCAAATAGTGCATTTTGTCTTATGTGCGTCTCGCTAATATAATTTTCATATCCCTATTTTGACACACTATTTAATTTTATCATAACTAAATATTGATACAGACATAAATAGTAAAATTGACAAAAATAAAATAAATTCATTCTTAAAAACTTAATTAATTAGCTTGGTAGATATTTTGTACGAATTAAATCAAATGCCAGAACCGATACAGTTCTACAAAAAAAATATTTTCTAGTATTCACTGTGTTGAAATATTCAGACGCATTTCTAAAATATTTGTCTTCGGCGCACTGGAAGTTTTGGAGGCGATGCCCGTGGGCGAATGAATACATTATTTACAATAATGTTTATTGCATATAGTGAATATATTATTCATTTGAAACATATTAAAATTGTTCATAGAAAATAAAACTAAACTCTGGTATGTTTACGCCTGTAGTATAAACATAATAAAAAAGATACCAATCACTTTGGGTTATAAAGTTTTTATCGTAGTAAATTCAAGAGAATAAGGAAAACCCGTGATGAATCTGTTAGTGACATTTGTTATAACTGATTTATGGTTTGTAATATATCAGCAATCTTTGCGATTTTAAAAGCATATTATTTCATAAAAATTTGTATTTACAGTGTGTTTAGCTTCAACTGAGGATACTTCGTTATATTTTAAAAAATATTGATGTAATCCTGAAGTGGGCTGGAACCTTTGATGTGAAGATAACACTAACATAGTTTTCCATGAAATACCAAAACAAGATACAATGCACTCGACACGCGTTTCGTCAACCAAGTTGGCATCATTTGGAGATGATTAAAACTAATCTTATGCTATGAGGATCGAATAGAATCAATAAAAATTTCGGATGAAAGTGACTTTTCAAATTTTCGTTCCCCAATTATTTTATCTGTTAATCTTACAGAAAATCCAATAGCTGTGAGTAAAGAATATTTTAATTGTTAAGAATTTTTACCAAATAACATTGCACTATCTTCAACGTAAATTTGATTTCCGGAAAATTCGCGTTTTCCTTAGATCACATTTGGCTTATATTGGTTTAAAATTGTTTTGTCTGTAAAACAAATAAAGATTACCAAAAAATTGTATTATGTACATGTGACAAAAAAGGAGTATATGTATTGTAATCAACTGAAAACACACTGTATATATGATGCTCAATTGAAATCAAACTGAACTTTATTATCTACTTAAGAGACACCATGCACTTGTACAATACAAATTTAAATGATCTGCAGTCTAGATTAAATCATCATGTTTAACTCCTATTATCTCTGAATTAATTTGTAATAGTTTCGAAAACTTTAGTTTTTAACTCTCAAAGACTATGACTATCCATTGCAATGCAAGAGCCATATAGTCCGAAAATATTAACTAAACTAAAAATACATGACTTAGATGTTGTTAAAGATGGGAAATATATTTTAATTTGTTAATATCTGCTTTGAAAATCAAAATTCAAAGAAAATTCACAGTTACATCTAGAGAACGCCAGACTTGCTTCAATTATATGGAAAATGTGTGGCATCGGGTCTATTAATACCAGTCATATACAGTTTTTGTGCTGAAGATGCTTTAGTTGCTTTATATATGATTGGTAAAATACTTTTCAAATAGCAACGTATTTAGAAATGCCAAATCCTTCTTATACTAGTTAGATTTTGTCAATGCTCAGTGACTTCATTGGTTGATGCTGTGGTCGACATTAAACCCTCAGAAGGCAAGGATATTAGAGGCTGGAAATTTACAGCGGTGGCAGAAAGCTACATCTATTTAAAATAAAATGAAAATCGTAAATGAAATCCGGGGTGAAAGTACATCTGGAGCCCATGATATCCATATTACTGACAGAGATAACTGTGACGTATAGGTTACACCTATCTTCGTCGAATGCGAATGCTGTACCTACACAATATAATATTTCATTTTCTATTGAAATCAGTAATGGGGATGTTCCACTATATTAAAAGTTGGATTTATTTTTATTGTATATGATTCTACGCTATTTATGTATTCAGTATCCATAACGTCATAAGTCTAAAATTCAAAACTTTGTTATTTTTTTAACCCCTTTCCGGGGTTCAAGAAAATCCGGAAAAAATTCTATGAGCTTATATTTATTAATACTGTTACGTGTTTGCTCTCCACACAAACACCTCTACTCGTAGATTCGTTGATTGAAAGTCCAGGTAACACTTAATCACTACTTTATTTACTAATTAACAATTAACAACAATAGATTAATTACTGTCTAAACTATAATCACACTTGAACACTTATAAGTCTCTTCTTTACTCGTTCACGTTCGACTTCAGACTGAGGTTTGGCCCACCGTGTGTCTTATTTACATTCATTCACACGATCTAGGGCATTCCAGAATATTCCCGGCCGTTCGTGTACAATTCCAGTCTCATCTAACCAGTCTACACAGTCCAGTGGCGTAACAATACTATCGAATAAGGAAATAAAAAATATGTGGGAAATGCCCACTGTACTAATTGCAATATTACTATTAATTATCATTAATTTTTGATTAGCAAAAAACGAAAAAAGTCATATTGTCATTCGGTAAGGCCAGTAGGTCATCATGACGAATATTGTAGTTATAACTGGCGTTGGATTTGAATAGGTTAATGATACGCTTAAAATATACATAATACGGTTTTAGCAAACAAAAACCCATTGTAAATTACTGGCTCATCCCAAAGCGATAATATAAGAAATATGACAATATGATTAATACACATTTAGTAACACAGTGTGGTCTAATGGATCCTAGAGCTTGCCAATACAGTATTACGCTTTGTTAAGTTTTGATAAGTTTCACCGATTTAAATGTCCCAGTCTAGTTTTGACTCTATTGGAAGAGTTAAAAATTTTACGTTATGGCTAAAATTCATGATAATATCATTAAAATTTAGCACAATCCCAGATAAAGGTTCTCTCTGTGAAAAGTAGACGCACGTAGTTTTTTTAGCGTAAAAGTTAGATTACTATTATTATAAGAGTCATCGAATTCCTTCATAACAGCAATAGTTTTATCAAAAAGCTCCGTAAGGTTCTGTGCAGAGATATCAACTGAGTTATAATCAGCCCATATAATACTGTTTCCTTCTGACATGCATGACGTTAATTTACTTAAATTTACGTAAAAAAATCAATGGCCATTGCACCAAACCCTGAGGAATACTAAGGAATACTCACTTCTTAATTATTTTAAACTATATGACTGATTTTAACATAAAGCGATCTGTCAGTTAAATATTATATAATCTAGTCAAGAAAGATCTCTCTAATTCAAAAACTTAAACGATTTTTCTTTAACAAATGCCAGATTGAGTAAGTCAAACGCCTTGATAAGTCAAAGAATAATCCTATGACGAACTTTCCATTACCATTTCATCTAAAACAAATGGCAAAAATTAAGTGGTAACTGTGTCGAGGGATATTTTTTCTGAAACGGTACTGATGATAAGTTATTAGCTTGAAAGAATTTGGAAAGGATCTTGGTCTATAATTTTTAGGCTCCAAGGGACCATTTTTAATATGGGGATTATAGTTGCTATTTTTTTATATAGATGGAAAAGCACTCGTCTGGAGTCAATAGTACAGTTAGATTTTAGATAAGCTTATTTTCAAGATGAAACGAAGAATTCAGTTTATCTAATAATAATGGTATTTCTAAAAAATGTTTAAAGGCCCCATCAATACTATATAAAAAATTTGCACCAGATATTGAAATTTGGCTACATTATCTTCATTAATAAAACAAGTACCAAAAGTTTTCTTATTGTTAGAATATGTCTATTACATAATAAAATTGCCTTCGTGCAATTTTAGTTTTCTGGTTTACTAATAACATCACATATAATTGTTACCTTGATGTTGAGTACCTTTGTATACATAAAAAGGCATCAATAAATCAATGTGTGTTGCAAATGCACCATGTAAATTAGTAATGAACGTAATTTATAAAACTTTAGTGACTTTATATTCTAACGGTGAAAGCTAAATTTATTTTTTCTATAAAAGTTGCAATGAGGTTCGAAATCTCTTGCATGCCTTATGAAAAATTCAAAAAGCTTCGCAAACGTATAAGTTCGCAAAGTGAAAATTCAGATAATGACTTTTGTTGGTGATTTACTGCCATTTGACAAAAATATATGGCTGCTTGCTAGATCGGTTTATTCAGCACGTTGAGTTTAAAATACTATATATTCTTGAAATCACAGTGAGTTAGAGTGCCAGGCGGGAACATACAGTGTGGAACAGCCAAATGGAATAAATTCAGTATCTCAATTATTGTGCATATTTATAAAAAATCCAGAGACATGTCGATTTTGGATTCGAAAATGACATTCTGCGACGTAAAAATTTCATCTCTAAATTTAACCCCTTTCTATTGGCAGTTCCAACCCTTAAATTTTTAAGGGGGAAGTAGGGGCTTATAAAACCTCATTTGAAAGGTCTTTTCATTCTCCATTCAAAAATGCTATTTAATATTTATTGCAAAAATTAATGGCCTGCTTGACGAAATTCGCTACAACAAACGAACAGTATAAAAACTCACAGCGTTTTGTTCTTGCAGGCTAGCAAAAATAATTTGTGTTCCTTTTCAACATTATCAATTAAAAAGAAGACATAAAAACTTATCAAAATTCTTCATAGCTTGCATTGCCAGTTTTATTAAAGACGCCGTAGCTACTTGCTATTTGGTTTACAGCAATGAATAGTTGTCAGCGTTTCGCGTATTGTTTGGGTTTTGCTAACTGCAGTTCCTAAACATGGTTTATTTAACAGAAATGGATAAAATAACAATTATACAGATGGTTGGTTACAGAGATACAATGCGATCACATGTCGAAGTTGCTCGCCTATTTCAAGAGAAATTTCCTGATTTGTCGCCTATATCCCAAGGTACAATTAGCAAAATTTAAAAGCAGTTTCGCGAAAATGGACATGTACGGCAGATAAAAAAAAACTTCCAATGCAATGAGTAATGATACCAAATTATATATACGGCTTGAGTTTGAAGAAAACCCACATAGTTCAAGTCAGCAAGCAGCTTCAGCATTGAATGTTTCCCATTCCTCGAATATTCGCCTATTAAAAGAAAATAAAATGCATCCCTATAAACTGACCCCAACTCAGGAGCTTAGTGAAGAGGATTTTGACAGAAGAACGTATTTTTCTGAACAAATGATGCAAAGGTTAGATAATAATGTTATCCAACCAGAAAACGTTTTGCTTTCTGATTAGTCCACTTTTACTCTTCACGACCATGTTAATCGTCAAAACAGTTGCTACTGGGCTAATGAAAATCCTCACTTGGTGAGAGAATTACATGCGCAAAATCCTAAAAAGGTGAATGTTTGGGCGGGGTTATTTGTAGACCATGTCATTGGTCCCTTTTATGATGGCAATTTTAATGGAGATAATTAATTAGCTCTGCTCCAAAATAATGTCGTACAAACTTTGGCAAACTTATATCCTGCTCAAGCCAAACTACAAATTTCAGCCGATGTGATATGGTTCCAGCAGGATGGACACCACATTACCGAATCAATGTCCGGCAATACCTCGACGTAACATTTCCAAATCGAAGGATCGCTAGAATCGCCAGCACGTTCTCCTGATCTTACTCCATTAGATTTCTTTCTATGGGGATATGTAAAAGTATGGTATACAAAACTGAGCTAAGCGATGTAGCTGACTTGAGAAGAAAAATAACGGTTGCGATAAGGTCGGTCACGCCTCAGATGTTGGAAAACGTTGAAGACATTTTTATTTAAGATTAGGATGCTGGCAAGACATTCAAGAAACTCATTTTGAACACCTACATTGAAATTAAGTTTTTTTTTAATTTGCTGTAGCGAATTTCGTCAAGCAGATGAATTTATTTTTTTATTGTTAATTTTTGCAATAAATATTAAAACCATAGCATTCTTGAATAGAGAATGAAAAGACGTTTCAAATGAGGTATAACAATACCCTACTTCCCATTTAAAAATTTAGGAGTTGCAACTGCCACTCAAAGGGGGTTAAATTTAGGGATACAATTTTTACGTTTTAGGATGTCATTTTCGAATCCAAAATCGATGTGTTTCGGGATTTTTGATACATATGCACAATAATTGAGATACTGAATTTTTTCCATTTGGCTGTTCCACACTGTGTGTATAGAGGGTCAGTCTTTCTTGCAAACATACAGTAAAAAAATCAAATGAAAGGTTTGGTAGGTAAATACTAGTAAAAATTTTGTTTTGATATACGCAAATCGACTTACCGCAAAATAAATGAGTGATGGCGAGCGGCTGGTATGCGTTGTTTACCAAATTTCAGCGTTACCCAACTCCTCGGCTAAAGCAGAAGATAACAAATGTGCCATTCAGAGGCGTTACATATTAACTCTGTTTTTGTAATTATTCGTTATATTATGTTGTTTTTATATATAAATATCAAATAATTACTCGTATTAACCGCTGTTTACAGATGCAAACAATGTAGTGATTGGATAATAACTAGTATTTCTTTATACAGTGTGGAAATTAAGTAACGCATAAATTCAGTAATTCCGTTGATATTAATTTTTTGGAAAAAATCTCGAAGGGGTATAGCGATTTTAACTTCGTCAAATATTTTTAGTCCAATTTCAGTTTCTTATGTCATTTATTTTTTTAAGTTATGACGTCATCGACTTTTTTTTAAATGACAACCTATATTTCTTATTATTGATTTTGATAGTAGATTTTATTCCGGTTCCGACCGTGTAAAATTTTCAATATGTTATTATTTGAAAAAATCGAGAAAAACAGTCTTAAAGTTCAAATAATAAAAATTCATTAAATTGGGTAAATTTATCTAGTTGCCTAAGTTTGACGGAAAGTTATCGACGGTACATTTGTTTTTATTCATAATTATACAAATAGTTGAAAAATCGAACTAGTAATTTATTATCTGCTCAATTCAAAGTTAGTAATAACGATAACTTCGTGAGGCAAACAATAGTATAAAAAGAAACTAAATTGCTTAACCAGAAAAAAATCTAACAATATCATCAAACACAAAAATAAGCACAGAAATAACAGTTGTTAAATTACATTTACACTAAATGTTCAAATTGACGACCCTGTACCATTTGACAATACCCAAGACGATTATAAAATTCATTTCTCACATTCTGAATAGTTTGTGGCAATATTAACCTAATCTCATGTTGAATTCTTTGCCTGAGATCGTCTAAATTATTGGGCCGATTGTTGTACACTTTACTTTTTAAGTACCCCCATAAAAAGAAGTCTAATGGCGTTAGTTCAGGAGACCTAGACGGCCATTCTATCTGACCTCTTCTCCCTATCCATCTTGCTGGGAGAACTTGGTCCAAGTAGCGTCGCACAATAATTGCGTAATGAGGCGGAGCGCCATCTTGTTGTAACCAAATGGTATTATTTGGTAGGTCAGGGTTATTTGCATTGGAGAATAATGCAGCTAATGCAGATATCTATCACCAGTCAAATTGTTTTCAAAGATGAATGGACCTATAATTCTGTCACCAATAATTCCTGCCCAAACATTAACTTTCTGAGGATATTGGGTATGACTTTCCTGCATCCAATGGGGATTGTCCCTAGCCTAATATCTACAATTATGTCTATTGACATCGCCATTTAAACAAAATGTTGCTTCATCCGAAAATAAAACACGCTGGAAAAACATTGGATCGCGGTTGCAAATTTCCATCATTTGTTCGCAAAACTCTTGCCTACCATCAAAGTCATCTTCTGTCAACTCATGAACCAAGTGCACCTTATATGGGTGGAATTTTTGAACTTTCAAAAGTTTTAGAACTGTACTGTGGCTTATATTGTGGTTTAAAGCAATGCTTCTACTAGTTGAATGTAGATTGTTTTCAATTTCTAGTAGCACATCAAGTTGTGCATCTTCATTTAATGTCGCCGGACGTCCAGTTTTTGGAATATTCTTTGCAACACCATGTTCCCGAAATTTTTTTTCAATCCTACTAATTGTTGATTGATTTATGGGCTGATCCGGGTATTTTTCTCTAAAAAGATGACACACTTCTTGATGTGTTCTAGCTCTGTCGACATAACCAATCATTATTAACACTTCAATTCTCTGTTTGTCGCTCAATTGTACCATTCTTATTAATAAAATAGTTTTTCTAATTTATAAAAAGCAAAATAATAACACTTATTCTATTGTGACATTTACAAATTATTTAAATCTGACAGTCGTAACTAATGTGATACACCGGCAACTAGATAAATTTACCCAATTTAATGAATTTTTATTATTTGAACTTTAAGACTGTTTTTCTCGATTTTTTTAAATAATAACATATTGAAAATTTTATACGGTCGGAACCAGAATAAAATCTGCTACCAAAATCAATAATAAAAAATATAGATTGTCATTTAAAAGAAAGTCGATGACGTCATAACTTAAAAAATAAATGACATAACAAACTGAAACTGGACTGAAAATATTTGCCGATGTTAAAATCGCTATACCCCTTCGAGATTTTTTTCCAAAAAAATTAATATCAACGGAATTACTGAATTTATGCATTACTTAATTTCAACACTGTATAAGTATTTTGTTTGCATTCACATTAATTTGTTATAATTTACACACCACTGGTATTCTGCTTCAGTTTGTCGCACCAATTCGACGTGACCGCTTGCTACTACTCGTCTGTTTTACTAGTATGTCACTATTTTAAACCGAAGTGAGTCGGTTCAATGTTGTGACAGGCAGTAATGCGTTCTTCTACCCAGACGATTCGGGTTCAAATCAGGGCGATGTGAGCACGTTAATGTGGTGTCAGGTATTAATATGTCTATACAGGATAAGTATTTCTAATAAATATAAAATATTGTGGGGTGTGGCTTTGAACTTGTTATGGCTTATATTTTATTTGCTTAGCTAAAATATGGGATAATAAGTATAATTAAATAACTTGCTAAACGCTTTTAAAAAAATATAATATATTAACTAAGTAAAAATCTGAACAATACTAAAATTTAACAGTTATTGTAGAAAAATCTTCTAAATAGATTTAGGCGCCTCCCGACTCGACTGCAAGTGGAAACGACAATTTCGCGTTCGTCTTAGTCTCTGTTCTCTCGTGTGTTCATATATTTTTACCAAAAACATTTCGTGGAATGTTAAATTTAGCACACTTGATGAATAGTAGACCAGTTATGGGGGTGCTGTAAACTCCCAGGGAGAGAGACATCCGTTTAGGTTTATGTAGGATCATGTTAACTTGAGCGCAGAAAAAGTGCATCACGTTTTCTTCGAGGACGGGATTATTAAGATGAATTCATGAAACAGACGGAAACCTATTTGAAAAAGGCGTGGAGAACATTTGCCACTTGATGTGACACGAGAAGGGGTGGGAAATGAAAATAAGGAGGTTTGGCTTAAATTAATAGAAACTACAAAAATGTTAATTCTAACATGTACGATTTGAGTTTGTTTTGGGAATGCTCGAAATAATAGACAATCGGGCGTGCGAACAGTGAGATATATGCGACAATTATCCGTAAAAAAACAAAAACAAAAATCTTCTTGTTGAGCTGAATTTGATATATTATAATTATAAATGTTCATAGGTCTCATTAAAAACATGAAAGAACAGATAAATCTATTATCGATAAGCGTACTTTTGAGAACAATCATATGGTTAAAAAACTCAAGTAATATTTGGGGTCATACACCGGAACAAGCAGTTATCGCCTTAAATAAACTACACTGACTGGCACAATGCACTTTTTGTGTGCTTTCCCACTGGAAAGCACGAAAAATTGGTATATTTTTAATTAAAATATTTCTCAGTGTAAACAAAACGTGTAAAATTTTCTCTTGGTGTCTTTTCTAAACCTAGTATGTTTTTTACATACTAGTTATTTTAGAAGCATAACTTAAATTTTTAGAATAAATGATGTCCGACGAGAATTTAGGTACATGACAAGAACAAAGAATAGACGATTATAAAATGATTTTTTTTTATTTAATAACGATTATTAACTCCGCTAGCTTTGATTAAACCCTCAAGTCTACGCTGTATGTCTTCAATTATGTGTTGAATGGCCTGTTGAGGAGTGTTATCCCTCTCTTCCTGTAGTGCATCCATAAGTTACTGCAGTGTTAACTACTGCCGACAACGCTGCCTGATCCGTCTTCCCAGCATATCCCATACGTGTTCTATGGGATTTAGGTCAGGACCACGTGCTGGCTCTAAGGCTTCAATACCGACGTTTTGGAGGTAACTTTTAACAATTTTGGTCACGTGTGGACGAGCATTATCGTGCGTTAAAAGAAATTGCTCATTAATAAACTTCACAAAAACCACCACATGCTCTTCCAAAATGCCATTAATGTACTTTCTAGTCGTTAACGTACCTCCATCAACACAAGTTCTGTGCGAGCCGCGTAAGATATGCCAATCCATACCATTACAGATCCATCACCAAATCTCACCTCTTACTAAAGTTGTATTGCGCGTATCCTTCTCTCGCCTTCTCCACACTCTCCCTTGTCCACCTTAGGGCAAATCGAGATCCAACGAAGAAAAGAACATTTCTCCACTGCCCGATATTCGAATTGAGATGTTCGCATCTGAAATTGAGCCTGTGTAACAGTCCCTTTTAAGGAATTAATTAATTTAGATCACATTCGTTGTAAATTAAATAAAATGGTTCGAGTTATACTTTAAATTCCAAACTCGATTAACACATTTTCGTTAAACATTGTCATATTGCCCCTATAGCGTGGCGATACTGAATAGCTGGTGTGTTTAAAAATGCTCCGATGTGTGCGCACGCAGATTGTACGATGTTTCTGGATAGTGTTTTGAGCGCGAAAGACAGACATGCCGAGACACGACGTTGCCATGTTCTGTTGAAGATACGTTACTTTCCATTGTTCTGCGTTTGAGGTGATCTGTTGCCTGGAAGTTTTTGAAGGTGTGTGAATAAAAATACTCAAAAGATATGTGAGCTGTGCCCCACCCGCTGGTTCATCTTAATTAAATTATAAACTAGGTAGGTACCTAGCAACGATAAGTGTCCACTGGTGTCAGCTGGAGGTGCCGCTAAGGTGTAACAGATAGTTTGACTTTCAGGAATTACAAACCCGTCCGCGTTTCCGGACTTTAAGTATAAGGTATATTTAACTTTTATGAAACTAATGATCAATGTCATGAGAGACGATTGTAAGTAGTTACACATTTTTCCCCTTTTTTTTAACGGTAATAGTGAATTTAGATTAGTCTGAACTTTGTTAAAATCTCATTTAAAAAGAGGGTGGTGAATTTGTCTAGTATTAAGCATTATTTAAACCGTTCTAGTTAATCACTCGCTTCCCCGCCCGGAGATAAAGAGTCCGAATTTATATTGATTTAATGTATGTATTTGTTCATAGATTTTGTTTTATTCCATTAAATAAGCTTTGATTTATTAATTTAAATAATAGGGCAGTAAAATGCCATGTTATAGCTGACTACACGATGATTCCTGAGAAGCACCTGAATGCAAGTATTGGCTTGCATTCTGGTGCAATAATTTCTCATAATCATTAAAAATGCTAAAATTCGTCAGTTTTTAAAATGATAAGCTAAAGAAAAAAATTGAGAAGAAATAATTAACAAGAAAGCTACAAGAATGCAAACCAAGTGATTCTACATATTTTGTGTACACTGATAAAAATTTTATTAATTAAAAATATACTTGCTGTCCCACTTTTTGTCCGGTCAATGTATATCTACATTTCTATTATTTTCCTTTTCAGGCACAGTAAGTGATTTGCAGGACTATAAATTGGCTTTATTATCTGTTTATAAATTAAGCGAACAATATGTTATTTAGATCTAAGTGAAAAAAAAGTAAGAAATGTAAATCCAAATACATTCCAGGCGGATTTATGTTCATAGGATGAAGTCCCTAAAAGCGAGGTGAGGATTAGCCTTCTGACGAATGAAAGGGAAACAATTCCGAATAGAGACTGACAGCTTGATGCCTGGACGGATCAATTTGCGGAGGGATGTATATTCTTTTTTTATAGATACTTATACAACATAGCCGGAGACGCCTTGAACCAGAAAGCAGTTAGCCACATGGAAGACAGGGCGATACAATATTGATAAAAATGGTAATATTTATGGACCAGTTAGATACGAATATGTACATTTGGTTATGTCATTAAAATAAACATAAATAAAAATACTGACATAAAAACTGGGAAAAGCAATAATCTTAAATACAGTAATACATGCATAAAAATTTAGTCAAAAATGCGCAATCACATATTTTTTATTGCAATATTAGTCACTTGTTTTCTTCTGCTCATAATTTTTCTAAATTTTTAATAAGCAACTTTTCTGGTGATTTCAAAAAAATATAATATGTTGGCATATACTCCAGCTGTGAAATATTATGCTTTTTTACGTGAGATAAAAGTTGTTGTCATATACTGTAAATAACATGGTTATACACCTTAATTTAAAAAATACCTGCAAATTAAAGTAATATGACTAAATCTTCATCTTCATTTCTCACAACCTTTCTTGGCGTCCTTTTAACCGATTTGGTTTCTTCGAATAATTTTACAATGTTTGTTATTGTATTTCTGCATACCACTCATATCCCAGGATACAACTGACGGAACTATCTTTGATCTAACGAAGTAATTGAATTATTAGAATAAAATAACCTAACAACATCATGTTTTTGTATATCCGAATTTCTATACTTTCCAACGCCATTTTGCTACCATCAAAAGATAATTCACATCAGAATCTACAATCTGTCAAAATATGTACATGCTTTTATATGGTTACGACGATGGATGTTTCAAATATCCATTAGGTCAATTAAAAATTTATTATAAATGTTCCTCTCTGGAATGATATATGCAACCAGTGTTTCATAGATGGTTACACTATCGATGTCCAAGATGTAGTTCCAAATCTAGAATAAACCGTTGAACACTGCCTCTCCCTTTCTAACATAAATCTCAACTTTCAAGAGGTCACTTTGGTTACTTGAGAGAAGAATAAGCTCGTTAAGGAAGATTTTTTAATGATAAAAAAAAAGACGAGACAAAGCGAATTGATAGTGAGTTTTGTATTATAGTGTATTTCACGAGAGAATATCGGTCGTACATTTTAAGAAAAATCGCCCAGGACTCTATCCGTCCTTGTCTATGTTAAAGATTGTCTGTAATCAAATCTGATATGATTGCAGATTTGGTTATAAACAATCATTAATATAAATAAGGACGGATAGATCCTCGGGGGATTTTTCTTAAACTATGTAAAAGGTATCTCTCATGAAATACACCTTATTAATCTTAGGCTATCTATCTAGCGTCTCACAGACGGAAAAAGATCCTATCCTATTATCCGTATAGCCATTCTTTAGATAAACCAATTTTTTTAAACATTTTCAAATAAAAAAGAATCTCTTATTTATATCCTTTCTGGAAACTTGTCGTTAAATATCATTGGTGTATTTAAAAAAAGTTGAACAAGAAACGTGTTTTGACTTATTTTCTCAAAAATAATGGCATAAGGCATATTATTTCATATTGCATGTGTGAAATTTTCTTATATTAATTAAAAACCGAGATCAATATTCTTTCAAACTTTCTACATATTTTCTATAGTTTGGTCATTTTAGTGCTACCTAACGCCTAGATTAAATACGTTTTCATGATAATCCTGTTTATATACAACATTCATTTTAATATTAATTAATATTAGCAAAGATGCCCTAACAATGAGACAAACATCAACTTAGTTGATCCTCTTAGTTATTTGGTATTCAGCGATGCAAGATGGCTTTTAATTTGATTATATATCTACGTCAGAAAATGTATAAATGATGAGGTGGGATGCAATAAAATTGTACAAGAAGCACAGGGTATACATGTTTAAACAGGTCAGATAGTTTTAGACCTGAAATTGAAAGTCTCGCTGCTTATGTTTTTAAATTCACCACGTTCTTTTGGGGTTTGCTATTTCTTGAATTCTTTCTTAAGTGGTGTGCCACTCTCGCCTGTTTTTTTTTAATATTAAAGAAAATACATAACATCGAAAAGTGTAAAAATAAAATGTTTTCAGTCAACATAATTTTGTACGGGATGTTAATATTTATTTTGGAGTCTTAATTTCAGTAACATAACAATAGTAACAATTACTCAATGTAATACCTAAATACAAGGTACCAAAGTTGTAATCCTCTCACTTTATTTAATTTCAGATTAAATAAAGTTGCCACACACACATTTGAAAATTTATAAATTTATCATACAAAGAGAACTGATTAAGCATTAATTGCAATTGCCCACTCTAGTAAAATATATTTACCAGAAACCGGTCTGCGAATGGCATACGCGACGGCCTCAAGAAGGATTTCCTTCGCCATAGATAAATTTTTGAGAGATCATGCTATAATCACAATCTTCATCAGAGTTAATAGTTGCAATCAGTTTAAATCGTCAGTGTACAAAAAATCATTAGTTTGAAGGTTTTGGCATATGTCATTTATAAATAATACAAATAACAGTGGCCCCAGAACCGAACCCTGTGGAAATTCTGAAGTTGTCAAGACTTCTGTAGATGAAAAACCGAGATATTTCACATTTATAGTTCCAAGGTAAAATTTTTAGACAGATAGACAAAAATATGTAGCATACAAGCCATTTTGTTGTTACACATGTACATATTATTATTTTATATTTATGATTTACATAAAAGTATGGAGATATTATCCTGAATCACTTCTAGTTCGCTTTTAATGAGAATTTTTCGATTAAACTGCCATGGACCATTAAACAAACCCCATACTTCTGACATTAAATTCTGCTGATTCCGGCATTAATTTTACTGTACTTCAAATAAGCCCTGTAGCAATTGTTTTGTAAATATCTGTATGCAAATGTCCCTCTATTATAGCATAACAAATGATGTTAATGATGTGTCAGAGGTCATATTTTTTTTCGTATTTAATGAGTTTACTGCTACAAATATTATGCTGCGGAAAAGTTGAGTTGACGTCCATAAAGGCCATTCACCCCAGTTTATTAACAGAAGAAAAAGTACGATAATAAGTTAAAATTCAGTAATTGGTAGGAAATTCGACGATCAGTTGAAACTCTTGACATTCTCAAGATAATTTTTTTTTATATATAATTTTTACATTTGAAGAATTCTTTATATTGAGTGCTGCGCCAAATATAAAGTGCCTACTACCATATAAAATTTCCACCGGATGTGAACGGTGTACACTGAAACAGTGCAATAAAAATACTGTCAAATAGCTCTCGGGTGTGAAAAGTAGTAATATACATTGTACGAGCTGAGTGAAAAAGTTGGAATGATGAATATTAACTTTGTCTAGGGTTATAGCATGTAATATAAAATTACGGTATGAAACAGCTTGTTAATTTTTACGGTGATTACAGGGAAAAAAAAATAAATAATGCCAAATTGTGTCTATTAAAAAAATACCTGTACATTGTTATCTACAGGTTGACTGTTAATAAAGAGTTCTAAGCTAATAAATATAAATTAATACTTTGATAGTAATTTTGAGACAATATAAATATATCTCAGCCTCTTTCAAACACACCTGAAAATATAAAACTTGCTAGTTGCTCGCATTAAATTCACTGGAACTGTGATCGAAATTTCGACTGAGTAGTTGACATGTAATTAAAAAAATTCATCTGTCAATAAAAATTCAAAAAAAAAGAACTATCCATTCAGAAAGACTATTTTCACGTGTGGGTATTATATTGAATATGTCACATATGGTAGAAGTTGATATTTACACAAGAATAAAGAGATTTAATTTTTTTTATTGTACATAATTACATAATGTCATGCCATGACTAATGTAATAAAGTACTTATTTTTAGCTTAGAAAGAAAACCTGCAATTTGAAAAACTGCATGATTACAAATCTGCAGAAGGGCTTCTGTAGAATTATTTTCTTGCTCATTTTCTTCAGAAAGAAGAACAGAACTGGAAGTGACCGTAGAAGTAGAGGCTACAGTAATTACAGTATTTGCTATATTTTTCCTTAATTCACGGATAGTATTCTCATGAAGTTTCCATGTATTTGTAGATAATTTTTAATACAATTTACATCAGTTTTCGCTAAAGTTGACACTGTAGATGATCTTATTGAGTGGTTGGATATATATTGTTTTAACATCCACGACTTATTGAGCTGCATTTTTCCAATTATTCATTTCATTAATTATTCCAACCGGAGAATGTTTGAGCCAACCACTTGATTCCGACTTCTTCCAATAAAGATTTGATGCGAGGAGCATTCGGTTCGTCTTAATATTTCCTCCTCTTCTGGAAATAAGTTAGGTACGATCTAAATGAAAATAAGCATAATACATAAATTAGGACCCTCTTATTTTCTATAAGCCATTTGCATGTAGAAAGTGGCTTAGCCCCTACTTGTGCAAAAAGGAAAATGCTGTTGTATTCTATTTTGCCAGTGGGAGAGCCTTTATTGCTAAACCTTTCATTAGAGAAGATCTCAAATAATGTGTTCATGCTCTACATCGCCAAACAAATACCAAAAATATTATAAAAACTAGTTTTTTCTGTAGGCCCCAATTTTCATCGAAATTGTGGACAATATTTGCAAATACTTCTTCAGTAATAGCTGCTGCACTTTCAGCTGATTTCCTAACACGCCTGTAATTTCCTTCTTTCTAGCCTCCCTCGTAGATTTAAAAACAACAACGCTAAAGGGATTTTCATTATTTTTCACTTATTAGAATATAACTCTTACACTAACTTCGCGGTAATATTCCAAATATGCTTTACCACTCGTTCTTTATAGTCAGTTCCATTTTGCCCCACCATATTAGATACCTAAGATTTTAATATAGCATTAATTTCGGCAGGGAATATAGATTCGTTCAAATTGTATTCCTTTTCTGACAAAAAAGTTTGTGAATTGTCTCCAAATACAATCTAGACTCTCCATTTGTATTTTTTGTAACATTCTTTCTGAGTTTCTATGATATGTATGAATATTAAATCGCATAATTGGCGTAATTGGCAGGAAGTCATCAAAGTCACTACTTTTTGAGAATCCTGTATACATAGTGTTGCATACGGACTGAAATCATAAAATACACAAGAATGGAAGTATTCTCTAATTCACAATATCCTTAGACATAAGAAACAGAACGGGCACAAGAAGGACATGAACCAATATGTAAATGAATGGCCTGTCACTTTTGTCATCAAGGAAAATATATTTTTCGTTACGCATTGACCTAAGAGAATTATTCCATATTTCAGATACGAAACCCATAGGTCATCACAGAGGCACTTCCAGGCATGAAAAAGGGCCAGTCGTTTGAGAAAAGCTGTTTGAACATTATTTACGTGTCCTTCTTCCTACTTCGTCTTGAAAGGCAAACCACATGGTCAACCAAGTAATTTTAGAAAACTAAGTAGTTTTAAAGTTTCACTTGTTAGCAGACTATTTTCTAAGAATAAATTAATGACGATGCTATGGTAATAAATAATTGACTTTGCTATGTAATTACATAAAGTTAGTTTTCAGCAGCGCGGGTCTAACAAGTTTCTTAACAATGAGAAACGTGGTACAGAGGCATAACTAAAAGACATGAAGATAATTGGTTTGATAAATATGCTCTAATTATACAATGACTGTAAAAATTCGACATAAACTCCACAAACAGCTATACCACGTGACATAGATACAATTAAATTAACTAAGAAGAGTACTATTCCAATTATTTTATTAATAAGGTGAAAAATATTCAGTTACAAGAAAGTGAAATTTTGATCTCCTTTGAAGTTTGTTCATTGTTTCCAAGGGTTCCGATATTACACACCTTGCACTACCTTAAGGATCTACTCGAATCAAACAATCTCAGTCAATATGTAGTAAAAGAATATCCTCAACTCACCAAACTTTGCATGAAATAAAATTGCTTTCCACTCAAAGATAATTTCTTCGAACAACATGAAGGAACAGCAATGGGTAACTCATTCTCATGAACAGATTCGATATAAAAGCAAAAGAAGAATTCGAGTGTGTCCCTAGGGTTTGGCTTAGGTATGTGGATGATATTTTTTCAGTGTTTGATACAAAGTCGCTGATATTCACAACTTTGTTTATAAATTAAACAATCGTTTCGCGTCAGTTAAATTCACATATGGAACTGAAAACTCTGGACAGCTACCGTTTTTACATGTATTAATAATTAGAAATAGTGAAGATAAGTTAGAATTTGACATATACAGAAAAGATTACTAGCACTCTACCTCTTACTAGGACTTTCACTGTGTTCAACGCAAAATGGCGAGTGTTAATCTACTACTTCATCGCCTATTAAGCGTCCCCCTCAATAAAAGAAGGTGTGAAAAAGAAAAAGCATTTATTAAGGATATAGCTCTATGTACTGGATATTCTGTAAGTTTAATTGATAAAATAATTAGGAAACGAAAATTTAATGAGTCACCTTGAAATTTCTCGACCTTTCAAATTGTAAGAAAAAATCCAAAATTTGTATCGATTCTATTCGATCCTCGATTCACTCGTGATATTCGTAAGATTTTTAAGGACCTAAATATGACAGTGATTCATTCATCGGGAAATAAGCTACAAAAACTTGTAGGCAATCCTAAAGACAAAATTGAAACAAACGAAAAGTCGGAGATTTCCGAAATAGCTGCAAAGACTGTAATTAAAAGTTAGGACAAACTAAACGATCAATTCAAACTGGAATCAACGAGCATACGGCTCATCTCAAATATGGTAAGTCTAGTGTTGTCTAACATGCGTTTGAGAACAACCATAAAATAGATATTAACAATTTAAGATTAATTAGAAATGTAACAAATACTAGACAGCTGGATATATTCGAAAACTCGGAAATCACAGTGTAAAAATATTATGAATAGTGCTACAGGCCCAATCTCAAACAGCCTGCTCTATTTGGTTAATTGGTCACGAACCGTGACAATAGTTTAGGTATAAATAGGATACATTATTAGCATTAGGTTAGTTTTAATCATCTCCAAATGATGTCAATTTGGTTGGCGAAACGCGCTTCGAGTACAGTATTTTGGTGTTTCATGGAACCATACCCGCCTTCCAAAAATCAACCAAATCATCAGCAGACCAAATGCTTAGATTCTCTCCGTCTGCTTAGGGCACATGATTTTGGTATCTACAGCAACTAACCTTCCGCGATGTAGGGAGTTCTTGTAGTTAATTTACTGGTGCGACTAAGTTGAAGTTAGGAGGACACGTGAATAATGTCTGCCTATGCTGGGTGAAACAAAAGAAATAAAACAATATCGCAAAATAATATAAGGTTTACAAATATTTGTATTATCAAGCTACGAAATTTAAATATTAGTTAAATCGCACTGGAAAATTAATAAATCAATTACAACTAATGTTAGAAGTGCTTCACTGGCGCGTTAAAGTAATACAATATTTATAAAATAACTTCATATGTAAACTGGGAATAAAATTAGGAAAATTAGCAGGAATTATTTCTGTAAACCTTTTAGTTAGTAAAAGGTTTACATCAGAGCTCGCGCACACCTTAATATCAATATGTTATATGTCTTAGAATTGAATGGGAATGTGAGCAATGTTTATTTAATGAAATGCTGTTTATTGTTCCAGCTGCGGTTTTCTATGACAGATCTGTATAATAATTGCTCTGAATTATTTAAATGATTCACTAATTAAACTCTTAACATTAATAAATTTGAAAACTGGAGTGAGTCCTGTTAATTATTTATTTCCGACTGGTTTACTTCTGCTACCAATATCAACTCAACCAGCAAACAAGCAATATAGACCAACTTCAAAGGAAAAATAATTCCACAATGCGCGACGTTAACAATTATTTAATTTCATCTTAATAACACACTATAATGTCATAACAACTTGAAATTAGATATTTAAATTATAAAGCACTTAGTTCTTACTTATAAGACGTTTTCAATATCCACTGACCCATTAAGTAATCCCGGAGAGTTAAATATTACTTAAAGCTTACCTTAAAACGACGTCTCAGTTCATGGACACAAGTTATTTTAAAGGCCAAATGAACTTAGATTTTACATAAAAAATTCCTTCAGAATTCATAGTTTTACTTAAGTTGTTTTTCAACGTAAGAAGTTAACTATTACTGATATCAACCACTTAATAAATAGGTCTAAATTACCCTAAAAAATGGCTTATTAGAGATACTTACAATATGCGCAGTCGAATTTACCATTAAAGTTTTATTAAGAAGGATTTTGGTCTTTCTTAGACTTCAAAAGCAAAATTATTATTTTTGAAAATTCCAGATGCTTGTAATTATTTGAGTTGGATTCGCCATACTTCCGTTAGTAGCTCCCTAAATTTTCAACATTTTCTTGTGTGTACTTTTCCCTATACCGATCGATGCATTTCCTGGTGAGAAACCCTGTATAGGTCTTAAAAATGTTTGAAATTTTGAATCCCTTTCCGTAAAATTAGAATAAAGTATGTGTATTGTTTGTTGAATTTTTGTCCTAGTAGGAATATGAATAATTTACTAATTATTTATTTTACCATCTAAGGTCATAGTGTGGATTTCCGGCTTTACAATGATCAATATTTCACTTATATTCAGCTCAGAACTTTCTTCGTCTGTAAACAGAACTTACTTAGTAAAATTGGGTTAATATGCAAACATCTGCGATCCCAGTTACAAAACTCTCCTTCAATTTCTGTGAAGTTTGGATTCATCTTCTATAATATGATACGTTCCTGATATTAATATTAATGTATTAGCTTAATACACATTTTATATATACCATGTCGATTGTAATTTCGCTCTAAAGATAGATATTTGCATTTATTATCAGTTTACACTAGCGATATTGGTATCTAAAAATTACTCTTTTGTCGTTCTTTTTTTGAGGAGTAATCGCATTTTCAACTAACAGTATCGAATCTTATGGTTAAATTTATTTCAGTTTAGCAAATCGTGCTTTTAATTACTTTGGACTTCAAATTTCCCCAAACGTTTCGTACCGGCTTAGTTTTTCGGGATATGTAGATTTTACAGAAAAGTCTTCGATAAAAACTTTTCTGCAAATTATTTCCCATCAAGTGATATATTTTGATGTATTAGGTTTCCACTGGTTTTTGACATATGATGTTGTCGACGTTTTTTTTAATGGCAACCATGCTTTTTTTCTGCCAGAGCACATAGATTTCTTTGTGGTGATAAAATGTTATAAGGTTTTATAACCGTATGACTGCTGGTCGAGAGGCAAGGACACTTGCCTGTCACCCAAAAGTCCCGGGTTCGAATCCCGGCCCTGGCACTGGCATTTTTCTGTGAGAGATTAATCGTAGTATACTCGGATATTGGATGTGTGTCCGTTGTCTCTAAATGTGTAACCTCCTCTCGCACAACGTCAGTTTAGAGATACAGGGGGTTGTATTATCTGTGGTGTTTATTATTATTGTTATTACTATTATAACAAATCAATAATATTAATAGATACTTTATGATAAAGTTAAAATAGATAGTACAAAAAAAAATAGTATTTGAGTTAAAAATAATACATTTCTTAATTATGAAGAAAATAACAATAATCCATCTCTAACCAATTTTTTATACCTGTTAGTTTTTTCCACTACATCAAAGTTTTCTATTTTATTTATTGGTTCAATTTCCGTTTGAACTTTTGATAGATGTTCATGAATTCTCTGCGTACGTGAAATATATTCACAATGGATATTTTTAAAATCAGTTTTAAATATAAAAAGATGTACCAATTAGTATAGAATATCCCATGGTGAATCTAGGATTAAAGCAGTATGACGGGAAAACGTTGATGATTAATGTAAGATTAAAATACATCACCACATACTTTTAATACTAATATAATTTATTAACAAAGTTAATGACACTCAACGTCCACTGACTTCTATCAATTCTAATGACAATACTAATCCCAGCCTCCTTTACTTATTAAAATAATCTCCTACGTTCGGTCTTCCTGACTGTAGAAACTGTCCTCAGGCTTCACAAGGACCTAGAAACAGAAATCATACATTATAAAAAGTTTTATTGAGGCCCTAAGGCCTTATGGTGATCTTCGTGAAATGTGTGCCAAAGATCTGTTGATCTTTTGTATCATATTTGGTTTGGCACGTTTGCCTGAGATCCGTCTCCGGATCCCAATCTCTCGTGTAAGACTTATCCTCCATCGTCCTGGATATGACCTAGTTTGTTATATTTAGTACATTCCAATCTTGGTTTATGACAATCTCTAGTGAAATGACCTGGTGTACCATAATTATAACAGAGGGTATTTTTCACTTTAACTTGGCTATTACTCTGATTTCGATTGCTAATATTTTGTTTCAATTTGGCACCACAATTATTTGCATGAAATGATTGAGAACTAATACTGGGCGTATAGGTTTTATTCGGCATATTACCCATAGTGTTGAAATACGCGTATAATGTATTTGCATCTGTATGACATGCGCCAAGCAGCTATAAAAGCTCTTGGCTCCTACCGGTGTAACTCCAAAACGGTATGGAACTGTCAGAAAGCTCTAAATCATTTGAGCATGAACAACAAAGTGACTCTGGTCTGGATACCCGGCCACTCTGGTATGGAAGGTAACGAAATAGCGGACTCCTTAGCCAGAGAAGGAGCGGGATCACGATTCATCGGACCAGAACCAATACTTGGCATATCCTCAAGTACTGCCAAGATGGCTATCTCAACCTTGGCTGAAAGGCAAACTCTCTAATATTGGCAAGAGTTACCAGGATTAGTTCATCCGAAGGCGTTTATAAAATACCCTTTGAAATCAAGAGCTAAGAAACTTTTAGAGTTAAACAGGGTAAAACTGAAACCTCTAACAGGCCTATATACCGGGCACTGCCCACTAAACTAGCATCTGCATAAACTCGGCCTAGCGGAAAACGCCGAGTGCCGTCTATGCCTGGAGGATGATGAGAAGGCGGACCATATCTTATGCACCTCTCCCGCTGTGGAGAGGATCCGTTTCTCAATATTTGGCAAAGGACAACTGCTGCCAGAGGATCTGGACACATTCTCACCCAATAAAGTTATCAGTTTCATTAAGAGACTGAACTTATTGGGTGAAATATAATTAGGCGTGAGCCACAATAGGCCTGCTGATGGCCGCAGTGGAGGGTCTACTGAGACCCACTCACAACAAACCTAACCTAACCTAACCTGTATGACATGCAGATCTTACTGTTCGTGCAATATTCTCATCTGTAATGCCTCCAATTACTGCATCTATTAAACATTCATCGGGAATTTGTAAATTTAGTGCCCATAATTTAGAAAGTTTCTGAAAGCCGCAGTCACTAAATTTTGGCCAGGAGTTGTTTCGTAATTCGAGGCATCTTTAAGCAATTTAACAAAAGGAATAGACTAACGGAATTGGTCTGTCATATTGTGTTTTAACTCACTCCAAGTAGCATCATATTTAACCTGTTCGTCATACCATTACCTAGCGTTTTCTACAAGTCGACCAGCAATAAGTGTCATAATTGTATCCTCGTTCCAGTTATACCTTTCGGCCAAACTGTCCATCCTGTTTACCCTTTCCACTATTATTTCGTTTTGATGGGTCAAACGAAGGTATTACAAATTTGTCCCCTGTACGTGCAAGTAAGTCATTGGTTTATATTTTAGCTCATTAAGTTCTTTCTTTAGTTATTTTAGTTGCTTCATTAAACAAATACTTTCAGAGGATGTAGAAGAACTACTACTGCTAGTACTTGACGACTGGCGATGACGATTGGAGAAGTGCTTATCAGCCTTCGATGATTTCGATTTCTGTCGAGATCTCCGTTTTCCCATTTTCGCAAAACACAGTTAAACACTAATAAGGCACTGTATATCCCCATTTCTGATTAAAATACATCACCACACACTTTTAATACTGACATATTTTATTAACAAATTAATGACACTCAACGTCCACTGACTTATATCAATTCTAATGATAATACTATTCCCAGTCTCCGTTACTTATTAAAATAATCTCCTACATTAATGTGTGTAATATATTATTTCAGAGTTCTATTAAAACTTACACATACATACATAAAACATATACATTAAAAATGACCATCTGTTTATTAATGCCGTAATTTATAAATAATACCGGATATAATAATAATAATGGTAAATGTATAAAATCCTTAAAACTGAAACAATTGAATTGAAAATAATCCTTGGATAGGTCAATTTTATTTGTTAAAACACACATTTTCATGCCTAATTTAATCTTCGACTTTCATTTGTTTTCTAGTGATGACGGCAGCTTTTTAAATGATAATTGACTATTTCCCTCACATTATAAGAACCAATGAAATAGCAAGATTTTAAAAAATTGAACCAATAATAATAAACTTTCAGCGAAAATTGCATGTCAAGTGAAAATTTTACATAAAATTACAGTGAAAATTGCATTTGGCTTGACAGCTTAAAACGTCGTTTCAATCGATATAAAAATCGAAGATTTTTTCTTTTTTTTATTTTCCTGTGAAGATAGCAGGCTTATAGATGCAAAAGGAATATAATTAATTACCTAATTTTTAAATATTTTGAGTTTTTCTATAAGAGATAATAATAATTTTAAAATTCGATTTTTAAATAAATCCGCATAAAAATTGTGACACAAGAATGAAACTAAACCCAGCCGCGATTGTAATAATTTCAATTGTTAATTCAGTTAATAATAAAAATATTTCTTGTTCTATATTTTGTTCTGGAAATAGTCTAATAGATATATTTCGTGTATTAAAAATAATCTGAAAATTCAGCAACACGCTTTAAGAAACTTAAGAGAGAAATAAAATAAACTTCTGCGCTGTGTCCAATCCGCGAAAATGTCGCCTTCATAGACATTTGCATTAAGACTCAAGTTCCAGTGTGATGTGCAGGCAACCATGTCATTACAGTAGTACGTAGGTTGAATAATTATGTGACGTCACACTAAAAGGGTCTATTAAATGTGTTGGTAAGATGGGGCCCCTATAGAGTAATCTGCACGATCACCAAATCTAACGCCACTTGATTTTTCTTGCGAAATTACTTAAAGAGTAATACTTCGATGGATACGAGCATTTATTTGATAATTTTCTTGTGATAATTTTGTTAAATCTATGTGATACTTTCGGGGCACGCTGTATAAATCAATGGCACTGTATTATCACTATTTCTCTTGCATTTTATTTTAAGTGGTTATCACTTCTTTTACTCTCCTTTTCTATTTTATTTTGAAGATTTCCTAAAAATGTAGCGAATCATAAAAATGTATTATAGGATAAGTTATATAAAATGATACTGTTGGACAGCAATACGTTCGTCCTCTAATCCCCTTTTTTATTATTTCAGTTCAAATCCTTGTTTTATCATAACTCTCATATTCCAAGCAATTGCAAATATTCGCGACCACTTTAAGCTCAAGTGCTAATAACTTGGACACTTTTAACTTTTAATCTGAATACTTTTAAATATATTAAATCCTGCTTTTTGTGTGATCAAAGAAAAGTTGGGACGCCTCCACGCAGTATAAAAAACTAGTTATTAAATTATCTCTAACGATTTAAGCATTTTTATTTGAATGTTAAGGTTGCGTTGGCTCACCGAATTCACCTTGATTTTTTTTAAGAAACACTCTCACAATAATTGGTAAACGGAATTTAATAACCAGTATAATATCTAGATTTGCAGAAAAAATATAGAAATGTAGCAATTCATTAAATTACTTTTGCATTGCCAAGACTGCGAGATGCAACAGCACTCCAGGATTGTTTTACCAAGAGGCGTATTTTAAAATAGCGATTTACTAGCTCAAGAAGTAATCAAACGCAACTTTTAAATATCAGTTTCACAATCTGGAAATTGTACATCTCACAAGAAAGTATTTAATGAAAACTGTGATAGATCAAGATTATCATAATCGTATGCTATAGTTAAGTTGTTATAGTAGATGTAGGGTGGGCGACATTAACCAGCGATCCCTTCTCCGTTGGTATACTGCGGACTAAAGTAAATTGCTCGTACCAATACCTATTTTCGCACCTCCGGGATTTTTACTGTATAACAAGATAAATAAGGGTCTAAGAACAAACCCTTTAGAATCCTCTTCATCTACAAATTTTCAAACTGACATTTGACCTTAAAACCTATTTTTTGTTATTTTTCGGAAAAGTTAGATTTGTTGAAATAGTAGTACACTAATTCACAGCTAAGTTAAAGACCAGTGTGGTTGGTTAGTCAGATACACACTCTTAGCTCCACCCTCTCAGGTGTTATCTTAGATCTACGCCTATGGTTTATGTCAAAGCTGCTTAGCTCCTCCTCCCCTCCCTCGATACTAACACCTAGGTCACAGGTTCTAAGACCGACCATGTCCCCACCCCCAGGGCGATTGATGAAAATGAAGTGTTGGTAGTCAGTGGTCTAGAACCGGCATATATATGCTACTGATACCAGAGTCTACCGTCAAAAATATGAACTTAAAATAATTTGTTTTGTGGATAGAATTAAATTACGTCTATTTTTAGAAAAACGTAATATTTAACAAACTTTTTGTTTCAGTGTTTTGTATTTAAAGTAATGACTCATCCCGATTACCCCTCTTACGCCCAATGTGTGTCATTTGGATTCTTCACATCGGCTTCCCAGGAAATTGCTTACAACTTAATGAGCGTGATGTTCTTGTACTTCATTCCACTCTTTGTCATCATCTTGGCCTATACTGCTATTATGTGTGAAATTTATAAGAACTCTAAAGGTACTCAGGGTAAGCAATAGAATTTTATAACTGCCGTAACTTATACTAACGCCTAATTTTCCCGTATTGTACTTGGGTCGACCTAGAAATAACAGAAACTATTATTATCTTAAAAGTAAATAAATAAAATGATTAACCATACCAAATACGTCGAGGCATCCAATTTTAATGGGTTCGTAGATGTCTGAAACTGATTTAAATATTTTTGAAAATCAATCCTGTATTTTGCAGTAACAAGTCATGGCACTTTTGACTTGTTATAAGTGATTGAAAATGCAAAAATGACTTTACTGGCAACATAGTTGCTATCATCAGCTGATAAAAAAATTGACAGACAACAGTACCAACAATTTTAAGCGAAATATTACTTGGGTACGATGAAAATTAAAGTCATTTAACATTATTTATTTAAATCGGAATGCTGTCTGAGATCAGACAGCATTGCGATTTAAATAAATAATGTTAAATAACTTTGACTTGTAAATACAAAGAGCAAACAATTATAACAGGTTTATTCCAACAGCAGACTTGGACTATGTTCCGTTCAAAAACGTCACTGTCCGTAATACAATGATAAATAAACTATAACCTCCAAATATCTATCTGGTTCCCAATTGTTTATAATAGAGTATTTTTAGTAGGTGAAGAATTTCTGTTTAACCTTTGGTCGATCTCATATTTATTAAGGAATTATTATGTTTACCATCTAAGTTAATAGTATCATGTACATATTTAAGTTATCCAATATTGTTTATTATTTAAGTACTTTTGTTGTAATAACAGTCCCCAAAGTTAACGCTTTCCCACTGAAAGAAAATATAATTAGAAATATGTGTCACATAAAATATGCAATCATTTATTACTTTATTAGATAAATATTCAATATTTACGTCGATATTAATTAAAGTTGGGAACAGCTGTTTATAGTTTTCCTTTCAGAAGGGTTGCGACTGCCTTTGGTTGGTTTGACCTTCAGCTACTATTGTTAAAGTTTTCTGTCTCATAAACTTCCCAGTTGTCTACCATTAGGGAGACAACTTATACCGCTCATAGATGGCGTTACAAATCTACTTTTAGGGAATAATTAATTTAAATATCATTGTGTAATACATGTGTTATGTAGTACCATTAGACTATTCTTATAATGGATTTTAATCATTAAATATTATTTGTGATATATTATGAATTTATTTTAGTTACTTTCATATCTTATTTTATAAAGTTTGATTTTTTTATATCAAACTAGTTTACCTCCTTGATAGAGACAGGAAGATAAGCCATTTTAATAATCAACTTTGCACCGGCAACACCTCTTGGCAGACAATCGATAACATCAATCAACTTTTGAAATGTTATCTTAATTTACTAGTGTTGTGAACAACCATCAGGTAATACTAATAGTTTTAAATGATTTATTTTTCTTGCAAGTTCTCTTCAAGATGTATATTTTTAAGGAAAAGTTAATAATTAATTTTTCTAATTTTTTGTGAAGATGTGACACATGTTCTAATAATATGTTTCTATTTATTCCTTTCTTAAATACATAGTCTGAAGCCGGCTAAAATTTATTAAGCTAAAATTTATTAGGCTAATTAAAGCTAAAATAATTAAATGCTAAAATTATTAATCGTTAATATAATTAAATGCTTATATAATATTATTCATCGTTTAATATTATCCATCGTTAACTAAAATTTTGAATAAAATTCCTAAAATTTATTCATCGTTAAAATTTATTAATCGTTTAATAAAATTCAGCTAATATTATTTAGGAACTCTAATATTCATCGTTAATGGTAAATTCATCAGGAATTTCTTTTGTGAATTTATATTTCACACACTTCCAATTTCATTTGGACATTAATATTTGCACATTGGCAAATTAAAAAGCCACGATTCTTGGATCCAGAGGATTAGTTCCGTGGATGCTTTATTTGGATGACCAGAATTCATCTGTAGCTGTACGTGATATGCGCTCCACAATTTCGGTAGACTATGTATTAAGAAACTAGGTGTCCATACCAGACGAGAAAACGTTAACTTCAAGACTCACGCCACCTTTCCATCACAGGTCAGCCTTCGCTGGAGTGTGGCAAGTTATTTTCTTTTTGATTGTGTTCGGTGAACGAGTTTCACTCACTCGTAATAAATTATTGTACATATATTTGTCGGTAATTCTAAATTACCATTTTTGTGTCGCTGTTGATTTAATAAATATTTAATTTTATTAATTAATTTTTTATTCTGTCTCTACCTTAGACAGAAATTCTGTAGATTCTGAGTTGGGGGATGAAAAAGTAATCACTGGTAAAACTGCAGATGGCGCCCTTAATATAAACATATATTTCTTTATATTACTTATTCATCCTCGCCTACTACTCGTTGATAGAATTATATGAAGTGAATAATAGTGAACCAAGGTCTCAAGGAAACAAGAAACGCACGGCCCTTGCCTCCCAACAAAATCAGCTAGCCGCAGGCACAGGGAAATTTCTTCGCCTTCCTTGTCAATAAGAATAGTTCTTATTGACAGGTAAAGTGAAGGCTTTTCCATAAATACCTGATTTGGTTTCCTCTTGTATTAAGAGTCATCCTAATACAGGGCGAAACTAAAATCACGGTACCACGGGGGTTCCCCGGTTATATTTGACGACGTGGTAACCAGGTGTAACATTTGGCTACCAATGTGGTTCAGTCGTAACAACTAGTTTGACTGTCAGAAATAATCACCCAGTTAAGTATTAATGTAAATGCAGTGAGCTTAGCGTACATAAGGCAGCTGAGTGAATATTTCTGATGGTTTCAAACTGCTGTTGGAACAAACCTAACACTTATAATGCGGTATATTGCAACGAATTTTACGCGCACACTTTAATTCAAACAACACTTTTAACTCAAAGTAGGTCAATATTGGTTTTCAAAAAGTTTAATCGTATCATTTTACACAAGCTAAGCAAAAATTTAATTTGTACGCTGTTAACACAAGGAGACGCCATTTAAATTGGTAATTACTTTATCAGTAACACATATCCGGTTACTTTAATGCAAATTTAACTCTTGCAGTAAATTAATTATTAGTAGTCGCATAAAACCCAATACTAATAAAGTACTGTAGATACATGGTAAATTTACCGAGTTGCTCCCTCTTCTTATTTAATTTTGACTTCCAGGAGTAATTGAAAAGGAATCTCTCACTGTGATTAAATATTTTTTTAATAACACTATCATAAAAATAACTGAACATCTTACAAAGGCTCAAGAAACATGATCCTTTAATTTTGAAATTAAATACCATGTACATGAATGACAGCATACTATATTCGATGCGCATTTCGCCAACTAAGTTGGCATCATCAGCAGATGATTAAAGTTATACAGGCACTATTTATACCTGATATCTGGTGCAACTATTCTCTAGATTATTCATAAATATTAAAAAGAGAAAGTATTTATTTACGATATACCTATAAGTAACAGCTACCCTGATTAGTTGATAAAATAATTAGAAGAAGAGTAAATCATCAACTTTTCGAATTGAAAAATGGAGTCAAAGTTTATATCAGCTTCACATGAAACTTAGTTTATCCGTTGTCTTAGTATGGCTTTTCAAGTGATTTATGCCCATTGTTTGTACACCTAATTTGCAATATATTGTAAAAATATCTAGTCCATCCGAAGGTCACATATGATACAAAAAAGTTGAGGAGTTTGCGAAAATTTTACTTAGAAAGTTATAATCAACATTATGTTGGCCAAACTAGAAGATCAATTTAAATTAGCTTCATAGAACAAATGTCCCGTCTCATATATGGAAGAACTATGTAGATGGAAGTCTAGTATTACCTTCATTCATTTGACAACAGTCATAGAGTGGCGGTTAAAGTTAACCAAGAACATTAATCAATAATGGACAACTCGATAAGATGAAAACAGTATGAATGGTAGGGACAAGGGACCTATCATCAATAGTCAGTCACATTTATTTATTAATAAGTGGGCCACAGATTAGGTACAAGTAGGCTACAGTTTTAGTTTAAATTAAGTTTTCGTCAACTTCAGATGAGTAAAACTTGATTTGAGAAACACAAGTTTATTGTAAAATATAGTGTTTTGATGTACATAGAAATTGCTTTGTAGTCTATAGATGAATATTTATTAAAATCATTTGAAATTCCCTAATCAGATATAAATAACAGAACATTTTTGCAACACTGATATACTCTATATTATAATATTAGCTATCATTTCCCATATTCCAATTAAAATTTATACAAAAGGTAAAGGTGGCTGTTATTTTGACATATATTAACACATAACTGATAGCTTTCCGAATATAATTTTTCATGCTTTGCACTAGTAACGGTCATTATTCGATTTCTGAGAAGTAAACTTTGAATTTTTGATCTTACTGAATACTGTTCGTGCCTGTATTTTTATAATTAATACATATAAATTGCATTATTGCTAGTGATCGGGAGGTAGCCATAAATGATGTTAGTTTTAGGGTTGACATTAGGTGATGTGTCACCGCGTAAATATATTCCTGAATATACATATTACAGAATATCATACTTTGTGATATTTTGTCGAGTTCGATAACATCAAGTTCGAAGGCATCTGAACATTGCTACACTGACCACTAATACACTTTTCCAAAAATTGTCTACATAATGGATTATCTGTAATATCACCACTCACATATTTTTTATGACTGTCTGGAGAAATATGTCTCTTAATGTTTACTTTGACGCTGCATGAAAGAATTTTTTCACAACTTGTAATACAATTTTGTGCCGTTAAATTGTAACTCGGGGAAATCATTATACCACAAGATGTTTTAAAAAAGTTAACATCCGTTCCATCTTTAATTACGCATTGTTTATATCTCTAAGTGTTATTCACATAGACGTTTTATAAATACTACTTATTTAGAGTGCATTCAACATGGGGCAGTGGGCGTACACATGATAGCAAAGGAGGATTCGACTATATCTCTTTATGCAATCGTGTTGCTATTGGACACTCGACAATACGAGCATCCGGTAGACTTAATGATAGTAAGTAAATTTTTTATAGCCGCAAGCCATCCAGTCACCTGATAAAAACCTAGCGGAGATAAATCTAGCGACCGTGGAAACTATTCAGTAGTGCCTCTGCTTCCAATCAATTGACCCGGAAAACTTTCATCCAAATACTGTCGAACAGGCAGTTATATTGGACCACCAACTGATCTTTGAGATAATACTCATCATTCTCAATAATTATTAAATAAAGTTCTTTACCTTTAGAATGCACTTTCTCGACAACTTCTAATCCAAATTTAAAAAAACAAAATACCGTTGTAAAGAGAAATGAATGAGCTTTAAAACGATATGCCATTTATGATTTTAGGGGTGGATTCCATCACCGCTTAAGGGCTGAAGTAGTGCCATCGAAATTGCCTAATGAAAATATCCCCTTTGAAAATTAAACTGAACTTACATATAAAAAAATACGCCTGTTCCGTTTTTGGTGGTCAACCCTGCGTCTATACATAGAAGTAAAAAAATTACTAAAATTTTAGGTATTAAACTTTGTATTTTATTATGTTATCTTGTTTCAGGGGGAATCGTATCGGTCGTCAAACGGAAGAATGCGACTAAGGCGTTCTGATATTAGCAACATTGAAAGAGCCCGTTGCAGGACGATTAGGATGACTATAACAATTGTGACCGTTTACGTGTGGTGCTGTACTCCTTATGTTATCATGACACTCTGGTAAGTAGTTTGTGGAGGCATAAAATCCTCTTAGATATACAATTTTAAGGCAAAATTTAAATGGGCCTTGAAAGGTCCTTGTGGGTAGACGCTCAACATTGTTAACGTAGAATGGAAACAAAACAAAATGGGATGCAAGAATAAGTAACTTTAAATATTGTCTTTGTGATTATTAATGAATGTGCCAGCTAAGTATTTGTTAAAATATTTTTGAGAGCAAACTTTGCTCATCTAAATAATGTAAAAATGTAATGAATTATTCTGTTCATATTGGGCATAAGGCCATTTTCAAAGTATGTCTAAAAGCATTTATTGTCAAACAAACGTAAAAAAAGTATAAATATAATTATTATTACTAATACTTTTTACGTAACTGATTTAGTTCACGTGATTCAAATTTCACTAGGTAATAATCCAAAGGTAAGTGGCCGTTATTTAATAAACTGGTGTCCATAGGGAGATTTTTAAAAATATTGTTAGTAAAAACAAAAGTTGTAAATTTGATACTGTCTCATTCATTATCTTGTATCTTTTTTTTTGGTTAAATTAGATAAATACGTTAATTTATTTATTTATTTGCAATAATTTATCCAACGAGTGGTAAAACTCAGTTAGAGGATAATTAAAAAACAGATTATACACAAAAATCCAAAATAATGAACAAAGGTATTATATAAAAATTTTATATAACAGCATACAAAGAGAATAATACAAATTAAAATATCACGGACATAATACATACAATACAAAAGAGATTGATTATACACGTATTGAATAAATGTTTCTTTTTTAACACGCTTTTATTAGCTTCACTTGTATGTTTGTTTGTTTGTTTGTTTGTAACCGACTCTTTGGACTTGATTTTGACCCACTTTAAACGGACAGATTTAATTGAAACTTTGTACACTTACGAGGAACCGGTAACAATACAATAATTTGATAAGTTTATATCATTATCCTGATCAGGATCGTCAGTCCTTTCTTCACGTATCCTCTGCGTGAGAGCAAGAGGCTTAATATTGTAAGTATATCCAGTGATTGTCAGTTCGGTCGTTGGCAGAGCGGGCAAGTCTTAGTCGACGCGAAACGACGGACTCCTCGGGCATGAGTTCAAATCCCATGGCTGAAATAAAAAAATTTTTTTTTTTTTTCAGAAATATCTGTTGGATCGTAATATGTTATAATATCAGCATCAATAAGCAATATAAATATAGTTTAAAAAAACTACAAAACACGCTTTCATAGCACATCAAACTAAAAAGTGAAAAATAAATATAGTTTAAAAAAAACTAAAAAACACGCTTTTAAAGCACATCAAACTAAAAAGTGAAAAATAATTATTAATATAAACTGAAAACAATAATGAACGAAAAATACTAGTATTATTGTGAAAAAAGCGTGGGGCGCTTTGTGCCATATTTTTCGTATATCGAGCAACCCACGCTTTTTTCACAATAATACTAGTATTTTTCGTTCATTATTGTTTTCAGTTTATATTAATAATTATTTTTCTCTTTTTTAGTTTCATGTGCTTTAAAAGCGTGTTTTTTAGTTTTTTTAAACTATATTTATCAAACATTTTACAGTAAAATGTATCTTTTGTGATGCGACTTCTTTTGTCTTCTACCGACTTCCACTGACTTCTGTCGCCTTTCATGGTGACTTACACAAGACTTCCATTGTGATGTACATCTGACTTCCACTGCTATGTCTATACATACATCAGACTTCCATTGTAGTGTACATAAATCAAACTTCCACCCCGGTTTGCCTCTCGGACAATATCCACATATTTTTTGAAATTTAATCGACCACAAATGAAACCCTGTATATTAAAAACATATTTATTAATCAGTTCTTATACCCCAATAACGAGAACTCAAAATAACATATTTGTATTTCTATTTACTTGAACTTCAAATATCACCATTTATCACTTCCAAAATGTCAGCTCAAGTATGAATGAGTTCAGTACGTCAGCTGTCAGCTGTTTTCAATTTAAATGGAAACGTGCGGCACTAGAAGCATTTGATTATAATTGGTGTTTCGTTGCCTGACCTTTAAGTTCAGAAACGAACTACCCTAAAATAGATTGGAGGAAATAAAACTTACGATGTGATATCGAAGAAAGTAATTTAGATAAAACTGCCTTGTGGCCCTCATTCATACGTGATTTGTTATTAAGTAACAAGAAGAAGGATCAGGTGGTCTCAGTGGTGGGTTAATAACTATTTTCTTCTTGAAAATAATGTCAATATTATAATAAGGAATTATTTATTTATTCACTGGTAAATTAAAACCACAAATAGTGTTTCAACTTACCAGTCTGTTAAGTGCCTGTTCTGCTCAGATGGCTGGTTTTTTAATATTAAATTTTCTTAACAACAACTCGACAAAACTAAAATTACTCAAAACAACCATTATTTGAAAACCTACCTAGTTGTACCATATACATTTCTTGAGAGGTTATCCAATTTTATCATTAGGATCTGTTAATGTTGGCTAGAAAAACTTTTTGCAACATTGGAAACTGAAAAATTCACATAACCTCACTTATAAGTGTTCTGTGACATTCGAATTTAATTATGTCAAATTTAAATATGATTATAATAATCCACGCTATAAATGGTGATGATGAGACGTAGGTAATTATAAATTTGGTTATTTTTTATCGATTATTATTAAATTTTAATCAGTTATTATTATTGCTGTTATTTATTTATTTTTACCATATTAAACTTGGATTTTATGATATTTATGATGTTTTTGATATAATACCTTACCTCAAAAACTATTTAATATTTTTTTAATGTTAAAATTTTAAAACGGTTTTTCACAATATTGAGAAAAGCGTTAAAAATACATGCCTTAAAAGTTTTAGATCAAAATATTAATTACTAATTATTTTATAATAGTTTTAAGACGCACTAGTGGCGAGCTCTCGTAATAACCTTATGGTTTTTTGTGAAAAAAAACTTCCGAAAATTTTATTTGGCAACCTTTAGAATTTCATTCTTTACATCTTTCTGAATGTGAATCAACTCGAATGATTCCTACGAATGCGCCTGCACTATTATTGGAAGGCTGCAATTCTTATATTTCTACAAGTTGCGGTATCTGCTAGCAACAGCACACTAAATAAATCGCTTCGGATATGTGCCATGAACTCCTCACCTACTAAACTTTTACGAGTTGAGTCCAAAGAACCCCCCTCTTTTCCTTAGAAGGCAGTTTCTTTCCGAGAAATATATTCTAAATTCTATAGGAAAATATCCTACTGGAATAGATAAAACACATAACTTAAATATCCTAGATCTCACTGATAAATTCTGGGAAAAGAAAAATTCCTCTCCCCTTTGCTGGAATATATGCATCTTACACGCAGATCAATAAAAAAATTTTCAGATAGCCAAGCAGCTATAAAAGCTCTTGGCTCCTACCGGTGTAACTCCAAAACGGTATGGAACTGTCAGAAAGCTCTAAATCATTTGGGCAAGAACAACAAAGTAACTCTGGTCTAGATACCCGGCCACTCTGGTATGGAAGGTAACGAAATAGCGGACTCCTTAGCCAGAGAAGGGGCGGGATCACGATTCATCGGACCAGAACCAATACTTGGCATATCTTCAAGTACGGCCAAGATGGCTATCTCAACCTGGGCTGAACGGCAAACTCTCCAGTATTGGCAAGAGTTACCAGGATTAGTTCATTCGAAGGCGTTTATAAAATACCCTTTGAAATCGAAAGCTAAGAAACTTTAAGAGTTAAACAGGATAAACCTGAAAACTCTAACAGGCCTATATACCGGGCACTGCCGACTAAACTATCATCTGCATAAACTCGGACTAGCGGAAAACGCCGAGTTCCGTCTATGCCTGGAGGATGATGAGAAGGCAGACCACATCTTATGCACCTGTCCCGCTGTGGAGAGGTCCGATTCTCAATATTTGGCAAAGTGCAACTGCTGCCAGAGGATCTGGACACATTCTCACCCAATAAAGTTATCAGTTTCATTAAGAGACTGAACTTATTGGGTGAAATATAATTAGGCGTGAGCCACATTAGGCCTGCTGATGGCCGCAGTGGAGGGTCTACTGAGACCCACTCACAACCTAACCTAACCCCTTTGCATAGGATATCGAGCAGTATTGGACATTTCAAAAATTTTTAAAAAATTTCATCTCTTCGCCCAGTTTGACTATTTTGACCTAATAAGTAAGACAAATACCTTTTTCCCATACTATTCAGAAACCCTAGCAGTCAGTTCTATTATACTTCAAAATGTGTTGGAAAAATACTCTGACTTTACCCACATTTATATATATGCTTTCAAATCTAATCACGGAACAGGTTGTGCTTTCCTAATACCCAACTCCAGTGTACATTTCAAATTTAAACTTTCTCACGAAACGTCAATTTTCTCCGCGGAGGCTTATGCAATTGTTAAGTTCTTAGAACCTATAGAAAACAAACAAATTAAAAGGTCATTTATACTAAGCGACTCCAGATCAGTACTTTTGGCAATAAACAATAATTACAAACCAGTATCGTACAGGTGTCATCCTTTTACTAAATATATTAAACACTATAATTACTTGCTAAAAACATCTGGTTTTGAAATACACTATATATGGGTTAAAACTCACTCTGGCATAAAACATAACGAAGAAGTCGACTTATTGGCAATAGACAGTGTTGTTAACGGAACCATCGTAGACGGTCAGTGTCTACACGATTGTATAAATGTGAGTAAAGTAGGTTTAAATAAAAAATGGTCCTCTCATTGGCAAGAATATTGTTTTACTACACATAGCAGATATATTCAAATCCAAACTGAAATTCCGAATGAACCTTGGTACTACTGCTTACAAACTTCTAGGAGGTACAACACAACTATTATCAGGCTGAGATTTGGACATGGCTGTTACCCCAAGTATTTAAACAAAATAGGAGTTTTACCAACTAATTTATACGAACCCTGTAAAGCTGTGGGCGACCTGTATCATTTATTTTTCTGATGTGGTAAATACAAACCTGGTCGGGACCAACTTTATGCAGACATTCTAAATATTCAAATGCCAGTGAACGTCTTACATTTATTATCATTAAATAACGACAGAGTGATTGGAGTTATTATAAACTTTTTAAAAACTTCTGGACTCAAAATTTAAAATTGTATTAGTTTCATGTCCTACTATGTCTTTCCTTTGTTTGGTTACCCATATCCTTACTTACCGCAGTCTATGCTAGTTTGTCTTACAATAAAAGGCCCTGAAAGACTCCTGGGCGAGAAGAATGTGCATATGTCCCTCCTTTGGTTTTTTCTTTTCTTAAAAAAAAAAAAAATAGTAATAAATTGTGGTTAGGATTAGGTACATAGTTGGTAGTGTATGCAGTGTAGAGTAATCAGTTTTAGAATCTTTTTTAACTTTTTCAAATAGTATAGGTACATATAGTAACCTGCGCCTGGCTGTATGGATTTTATCCCAATGCCATTAAAAAAAAAACAAGATGCGGTAGAAAGTAGAAATTAGACTTTTAAATTACAGTAGCAGTTTGTTAAATATATTTTTCCGTTCTTTAGACACAATTCTTCCCCATGAATTCTGAATTTCCTTCACTATGTGAATAATAAATTTTATTACGAATACAATATTTTGATTAGTAAACATATCTGTTTCTTAGATTTATAATAGACAATAGATTTCGTTGCATGAGTATGAAACAAATATTTAATGAAGTAAAATGTATTTTATTTTACATACTTGGTCGCTAAAAATATTCAATTTAAAAAAAATTATAATCAATACTTCTTCCATCACCTTTGCCACAGATGAGGCACGTTTTCACGTTTTCGATATTTACTAAAGTTAATATATTCCATTAGAAGGATACTTCACATACCCTTCTTGAAGTAAAGTGGACACATGATTAGGTAGTTTCAAGGTACCTATTGATATAAAATCCGATATCCTTACGAGACTTGAAAACTCTATTACGGGTTAATCTAGGATGAATCTCTGAAGGTTTGTACGAGATTAATTGAATAACCACTTCTAAGCTTGGTGGAAATATTTATGATACGTTAAGACTAAAGCAGATTACATAATGAAGAAAAAACTACACCGGTCTCTTGTTATGCTTACATTAGCTTAAATTAGCAATAAAAATGTTGCTAATTTAATCATTTACCTATTTATTTTTCGGTTTGTCGCAAATTTGGACAGTCCGCCCGGGATCTCCGAAACAGGAGTTGCGCCAGTAAATTAACAACAGTCGCTCCCCACATCTCGCAAGGTTAGTGGTTGTCGATTCCAGAATCATATGCTCTTATCAGTTGGAGAGAACCTAGGACCACTTTCTGCAATTGTACCGTCAAACATTCGACAGGCCCGTATAGTCTTCACTTCTAAGAGTCGCGTATGTTTTATCCCTTCGAGTACACAGATCATTAGGACGACTATCATCCTCTGAGTAGCTTGGGTACAGCACTTGTCGCTCATACTGCAGATATTAGGTCCGTTTTCCCTGTTTTCTTGGCAGTTGCCGAGAACTCGAAGCCATACATTACCTTGGTATGATAGTAGAAAGTCTATGTTATGCTTATTGGCTTGAATTCGACAATGGATTTAAAATCTCCGAGGTCTTAAGGCATGTTGGTCTACCTCAAGTGGTAATACAGCACTCGTAATGCCTTAGTTGTAAAAGTGGTTGAATGAAGACCTTTGGTCTTCATTGACACTGACTAGGGAACCCAACAAAGGAAACCACGAGAATAGTGTAACACAACAAAAATGTATAAGTTATTAAATATGATTTGAACGAAACAACTACTTAGCGGGCAAATACCACGACCTGCATTGGATCATACCTTCAAATCATGATAGATCGGTAGCCAATATCATTTGTCAATTCCTAACCAGATATAGATTGGTTTCGAACTTATTAGTTCTCCTCAGTATGCCATAGGTTATGGAACAGACAAATGATAGTGGCTAACCTACTAGTCATATACTGACTAAGGTAAATTGAGTAGTGGTGAGAGGTATGTGAAACTTCTCATATGATCCAAATGCTACTATCCGGCCGACATCATAGATGTCTCTGTGGCGGATAGCGACTTGAGAAGTAAGTATCGATAGCAGCGACCTCTAGTCCAGATGGACTAAACTACTGTTATTAAATATGATTTGAACGAAACTACTCAGTGGGCAAATACCCCGACCTGCATTGGATTATACCTTCAAATCATGACAGATCGGTAGCCAATATCATTTGTCAATACTGGGGAGAACTAATAAGTTCGAAACCGGTCTATGTCTGGTTAGGAATTGACAAATGATATTGGCTACCGATCTATCATGATTTGAAGGTATAATCCAATGCAGGTCGGGGCATTTGCCCGCTGAGTAGTTGTTTCGTTCAAATCATATTTAATAATAGTAGTTTAGTCCACTTGGGCTAGAGGTCGCCGCTCTCGGTACTTGCTTCGTAAGTTGCTATCCGCCACAGAGACATCTATGATGTCGGTCGGATAGTAGCATTTGGACCATACGAGAAGTTTCACATTCCTCTCACCACTACTGTATAGGTTATGTTGTTTGTTTTAGTTCTTCACTTACCTTCTTTATCATGCACTCATCACATTACGATGCGTCGTCCACAAAACGTTAAATAATGACTTAATCTATACACTGATAATTCAGTCTCACGTTGAAGCTTCTGGAATGTCAAAAATAAGACAGCAATTTCATAGTCCATGTATTGTAGTCGGCCAGATGCTGTTAAAACGTGTCTGTTTTTACTAATGAGCGACGTCGTCTAGTCGGCTGGAGGTCGTGGGTGACATGATAACGATTTTCTATACCTACTGCGTTAATTTATGTGCAAATGTGGTTGAACCTCGCAAAATTGCTGCATGGGTTACTACTACTATCCCCCTAAATACGTCACTGTTGTGCCCGCATTAGTCATATCCTAGATCCGCCACTGTCAGAAACACTATGTATTTGCTTCCTTTGCCTCAAATGATACATAAACAATACTTTCATTCATCTCAAATTTACATACAATCCGAGTTGATTCCGTTCCAGTGAATAATACTATCCTCTATCCCCTTACATTCAAAAACCCTCTACTACTGTCCCTTGTTTATTAAACGAAGTTAATATTCAAGACACTCAGCTTGAGCTGACCTTTGACACGCCTAAATTCTGTTGAATGGAATCCGGCGCCGGCGGTTCATTCAAAGATAATTTCCGCGTCGCCTATTCGGGCATCTTATTTACGCTTAATGCCTGCTTCCAAATTTAATTTTTTCTTTATCTCAGTTTTGCACGGTGTCTAATAGTGTGTAAGATAGATGAGTTCGACGTGTTTCTAATTTCCGCAGTCGATTAATTTATGTCTGCCCTGGAAATTAGTTATCTCACTGTAAAGTTGGATATTTTCTCGAAATTTTTCACATCATTGTTTTTCTTATGCCTATCATGATTATTTATTTACTCACTTGGGAATACAGCTGCCTAGATAGATAAGCATACAATTAAAGGGCAGAAAGGTACAAATAAATATAAAAGTACATTATATACATTTTAATTAATTCTTTCCTTTATAGCAACCCAAATTCTTTTAGATGTATTGTAAATCAACTGTTCAAAGTTTCACGACTCTTACAACCATTTATTTCTCACTAGGAAACTTCCTGCAACTCGGAAAATCTGTCGTTTTCCATTCAACTGAAATATTCCTAAAACAGTAGAAACTTTTATTTGTATTACTTTGTATTTGTTCTTGCCGGAAATCTGGAAAACATGAATTCATAATTTGCATACTGTAAACACATACTGGCGACAAAACATTTAAAAATAAAATATTGAGTTTATTGTATAAAAATGAGTCCAAAACATTTAGTAATTTAATAATTCGTATATTGATATCAAAATGAAAAAAATATCACTTTTTACAACCAATAAATCAAAGACAAGGGATAATTTTGCCAGAAAACAATCCAAATTCTTAAATATTTTTAAAATAAATGATTGATTGATTCGACCTTTACTTGATGAAAATCCATTTTAACATCGAACTAAATAAAACTTCACGTTTTAAGATTTTCACAAAATTTTTTTATATTCATATATTTACGAAATATATATAAACATGACAATTGTTTTGCCAACACAGTGGCTTCGTCAGATGTGAGTACTAGACTAGCTATTACAATTATGAGTAGGGTATATAAATAAGCTTGATGACATTGTAAAATTGCATCCTAAATAAATCAAAATAAAAATAGAATTGTAAACTTGTAAATATTAAATATAAACGGATCATTCACATTTAAAAAATATAAAATATATATATATATATAATAAAGGAAAAAATGTATTGTTCTATAGTTCTTTTTAAGCTCGTAAAATGCCAAATGATAAGGGTCAAGTTTTACCAAAAACCTAAAATGTCTATTGATTATATTTGTGCATTGAAATTGACTATAAAAGAGCGTAACAAATTGTAGAAATATAGAAAGTATAAAGATTTTAAATATAATTAAATATGTGTATGTAAAGTAAACTTTTTTCAATATTAAAACATGTTCAATAATGGTGAGGAGTTTGTTTCCAGTTGGTCATTTAGAATTATTTCTGAATCTTTTGGCTTATTGATTTCCAAGGATTCTAGTAGTGTTCATTTTAATCCTTTATTTTCGGAGTGCAAAATCTCGAAGTTTTCATCAAAACTATGGTTTTCTTCTAGGAGATGATTTGCATAAGTAGAATCTTCTCTTCTGTTTCTAAAACATCTTTTGTGTTCTGATATTCTTTTCTTGAAACATCTTCCGGTTTGTCCAATATATACTTTCGGGCAGGTACCACATTTTAGCTTATAGATTCCAGATTTATTTTCTTTATTAGTTTTATCTTTATTATTTTTAATTAATTTACCAAGGGAATTATTCGTTTTATAAGCAATATCAAAATTTTGTTTCTTTAAATTTTTAGCGACTTTTTCTGTAGGGGTCTCAATATATGTAAGGGATTTGAAATTTGCTTTCTTAGTTGAAACAATAGGATAAACTAGTTGTATTGCTTTTTGGTAAGTTTTTTTTAGCCAGAATATTATCACAATGGTTATAACCCATCAATGATTGACGAAGCCACTGTGTTGGCGAAACAATTGTCATGTTTATATATATTTCGTAAATATATGAATAAAAAAAATTTTGTGAAAATTTAAAACGTGAGTTTTTTTGTTCGTGTAAAAATAAATGAGACTTGTCATAGGGTTAAACACCGTATATATTATATGGACACAGACTCATTAAAAACGCTTAAAAGGCGTGTGTAGTAAGGGTGAAATTTAAGTGGCCTTATTCTTGTTTTTTTTCACCTAGGAAAAATCAACGATAGGATCTAAATAACAAAAAAAAACCAGATGTCAAAAGTATTCGAAGAATGAAAAACAAAATTAACCTGTAAAGGAGAAAATAATGGTCCTCGTTAGGATCTCTTTATTAAGTGACACTCTCAATAAAAACTAGAATTAGAAAATAATATACTCTACTTTATTTAAATTGGTAAATAAAAAACACAAATATTTCTACAAAACAAGGTCTATGAAAACAAATAAAAACAAAAACAAATTTATTTAAAAAAAAGAATTCCATTTTGAAATTAGGGGGGGCTTAATGTAGGGCCAAAGAGGGAAACACTAGCAGGCTAGAGAACAAAACCTTTAGGAAGTTTGTCAAAGGCGGGGATTGTTTTCATTTTTTTTTGACAACTTCCTCATCATTGGTTTTTGAAAAAAATCTTTAGGTTTAAAAAGGAAAACTCGTATTTAAAAAGAAATTTTGAATTACGAAAAAGAGTTAACGAAAAAAGTTTAGGTAATTTCCAGTTAAACCCGAAGTACAAGAATGAAAAGGTACATTTCATCATTAAAAAGGAAGCTTTTTTCTACATTTTTATTCGTTTATTCAAATTATCCTCAAAAAAAAAAGCTTTCCTAGGAAAAATAAACAAAAGCTAAAATCCCCTGCAGGGGGTAGTGGAAAACCTCAGAAAAGAGAGGGGTCCCCAAAGAACCATATTAGCTCTTTTCAGACACCGCAGCATTAATAGCTTTCCCTTCATTTACCAAAACCTTGGAAAGAAACAACGAGGTCAAAAAAAAGAAAGCAACCGCCTACTCAAAAATCAAGTTCTAGAAAAAATGCCCAACTTAAATATCCAAGGGTCCAAGACCCCGGGGCGCCGTTCGAATTTGCCGAAAAATTAAATAAATAAAATATTAAATGCCATTTTTATATTTTAAGGCATCAAGGCAAGAAAACGAATTTCAAATCATTCTTAAACACAAAGGGCTTGAAAAATAAAAACCATATGTCTGGAAAGAAAAATCCAACATTTTTACACAGAAAAGAAAACTTTTTTTACGGATAAATTTCCTTTAACGAAAACCATAGTTTAAAGAAAAAATATTTGAGAAGGGAAAGATTCCAAACTTTTGAAAAATACAAGAAAACAAATAGCGGCTGTTGAGGAACTTTATACAGGAGATTACAAAAAAACAAATTTTAAAAAGAAAACAATAAAAAAAAAGGAGAGTAAAAACAATTTGAGGCATTATGACATAAGTGATAACTATCCATGGGTTACTGTTAGTTAAATGTTACTATGATTGGTTATTTTCGCATATGTAGCTAGAAATGGACGGATTTTATTGGATTTCTATTCAGCCACAAAATTTTCAATATATTTTAACCCTAACACATTAAAATATTCACTTATTGCTAACAAACGCTGGCTCAATTGTATTAGAACACAGCGTATATTACAAATGAATTCGCCCAGTTGACCCATCCAGTTGATATGTTTCCATTAATATTGCCCTTCTTGCTAAAATAGTCCTGGTTTAACTTTACTTTAGGGTTAATTTTCCGTTAAAGCATCGATCAATGATGAAATGGCAAAATTGCTAACTATCTAGACAAGCAATCAGATATCTAATATTAATGACGTCGACTATGAATAAAAGTCTTCCGCACTGTGGTGAAGTTCAAACTTTGTGTTATTGACTGAATTGTCTAAACTTTTATAATATTCAATGTCACAAAGAATGTAAGTCGATTATTTTGTGATATACGAGCAATTTTGTGATTTTTACTATTTTATAGTTTTCTTACTTTATACTTTTCTAAACTAGTGTACATACGATAGTTCGGTTTGCCTAATTCGATTTTTTATACCTTGTTAATATTTTTTAAAAAAAAAAAAAAAAACCACCTCTTTTTTAAGGGGGGAAAAAAAAAATTAAAAAAAAAAAAAACCCCCCCCCCCCCCCCCCCCCCCCCCCCCCCCCCCCCCCAAAAAAAAAAACGCGGGGGGGGGGGGGAACCCCCCCCCCCCCCCCCCCCACAACCGGTTTTTTTTTTTTTTAATTTTTTCCCTTTCGTTCTTAAGGAAAAAAATTTTTTTTCGGAGGTTTACACACAATCGAAATCTTAACACTCTAAAGTTGATGGTACTCGTTTCAGTGATTACAACTACATTTTTTAATGCTCTCAAATCAACTCGAGCTTTTTCGACAAAAAAACACTTTCCTTGTCCGTTTAGGTTTAGAATAATAAAAGACTCATAAGTATTTGATAGTCCTTGAACATTAATTTGTTCACAACCAATTTTAAATCGAGATACATTTTACCAGAGTCAGTTCTCAAAATGGTGTATACCCATCAGGAGAGAATAGAAATTGTCAGCATTTATTTAAAAAACGATAATTGTGCTAGAGCTACGGAGCCCATATTCAATAGAAATCACCCAGATAGAAGGGTTGGTTCTCAGTATGTTTTACAATTATTGACAAAATTTATGGAAACAGGTTCTGTAGGAAACAAAAAGCATGAACCTCAGCGACCGACTAGGAATAAAGCAGTCGAGGTGGCAGTTCTGGGTCATTTGCAGATGGATATTACTCAATCGATCAGAAAAGTAGCTGCGGCCTTCAATGTATCACGAAGCAGTGTTCAGTGAATTGTAAAGGCCCAAAAATTTCATCCATATAAATTTAAATTGGTACACGAATTAAACGAAGATGATCCCGATCCTCGGCTTGATTTCTGTGAGATTTTTATTGAACAATTAAACGGTAATGCCAATCTACTATACAATACGTGTTTTTCTGATGAATCGACATTTCAGTTAAATGGGGAGGTAAACAGGCACAATTGTAAGTATTGGAGTGAAACCAGTCCACATTTGTTCATGGAAACTCATACCCAAAGGCCTCAGAAGTTAAATGTTTTTGGGCTGGCATCTTAGGGGATCACATTGTCGGACCGTTTTTTATTTCTGATAATTTAAATGGCGGAAGGTACCTCGATCTGTTAGAAAATAACATCGACCCAATGATTACCCAAATCCTCGAAGAAAACGATAATCTTTTAGAGGGCGAACTGTTTTTTCAACAGGATGGGGCACCCCCACATTTTTCTATAGCAGTCCGTCAATTTTTGGATAACTGGTTTCCTGAGCGATGGATTGGAAGAAGAGGTCCTGTGGAGTGGCCCGCTAGGTCACCCGATTTAACTCCCTTGGATTTCTTTCTGTGGGGAAATTTGAAATCGAAGGTATTTGCAACAAAACCCGCATCTTTGGAAGAGTTATGTGAAAGAATTGTTCGAGAATGCCGTTTATTGACTCCAGATGTATTCAGAATGTTCGTACAGAATTTCAAGACAGATTATACTACTGTATGGAAGTCGGTGGGGGTCATTTTGAACAATACATACGGTAATTTAAACTGCTTCTTTTATTTTTATTTCCCGATCCGAAAGTAATGAAACAATTATTTCTCAGGAACGAATCGTTAAAGTTTAAAAAAATACACAGTTATGTAGAGAATTGAAAGAACTATCAAAAGATGTATCACTCGACCCCCTTTGCCATTTGAATTTTTTGAGGGGGTGGCCGTGTAGGGTAGAGGGATGATGATAGGTATACAAGTATTACATTAAAACATGTCCCCCTTGGAAACAAGGTCGACGTGTTTCACCAATTTTTCAAAACATTTTTATCTCCAAAGTTATTCAGAGTGCCTACTTTTGGATGGGATACCCTATATATTGGGCAAAAAAAACGTACTTTTTATTTTTCTTCATGCTGATTGAATATGTTACAAAGGCTAAATGCCAAGATGGTCGAAACATCAAAAGTCAAGATAGTGGACGCAACTGAAAACAGGCCTTTTTTATGTTCGTTTTTTTTAATTGTATGTTACGAAATAACAGAACTAATAACAGATTTCGAATAAATCAACTTTCCTATACATTTTATATCTTGGATGAGTTATATCGGTTCATTAGTTTTGGAGGTATAGCGAAATCAAAAAAAGGACTACTTGCCGTATTCAAAATTAGGAATGTAAAACAATCTTTGATATATTTCCCGCCAATTCTTTATTTCTCAACCAATTTCAATGAACTTTGTCTTGTTACGTAGGCAATAGAATCGGCTCTAACAAACTGTCACGATGTCAAAATACAAGACCATTTTCTACTAGCAATTCTATTGCTTCTACTACTATATCCTAAATATCTGCGATACGACCTAGAGAAATAATTTATAGAAAGTCTCATCTAGATAAATAATGATGAAATGATAAATATAATATTTTGCTACTCTAGTAATTATTAGTAATTTTTTTTTATTAATAAAACTGTTTTGATGTAATATTTCGGAACGTCGGAAAGTTACATAATGTTTATAAAGTACAGAAATACAACGAATTACAATTAATTATTATAGAGCGACTTTATGTCTTTAATTTTACAGCAAAAAATATCTGCTTTCTCATTAATTTCGTCATAACTTTGACATATTATAATAATGAGAGAATATTTTAGTAAATTTGTACGTGCTACTTTTATATGAAATGTTTGGTGGAGTCGAGTTGTTTTGAAAGGAACATTCAAGTTTGTTTAATAATTTGTATAAGAATACGATTCCATGCATCTCCCGTCGAATTTGTAGCGAAATGAGAAAATCTGTTTAGTAGTACTTCGTTATTAGTCCCAATAGGTGGATAAATATTATCCTCGATAAAAGCTAAGTATCTATTTTAAAAACATTCTTTGGATTGATTCTAAATGATAGATATGTATGAGTTGTATAGTGTGAGTTCCAAGTTACATCGGCATATTCGAATTGGCTCCTAGCGAATAAATTAAATAAAATCATTAATGTGTGAACGTTTTTAAAACCTCCTAAGTCCTAATAATTTAAAATCTGAAGAAACAACTTAACAAAGGTCATTTTACTATCAAATGTCACACACATGTCCTTGCAACTATTATAACCATTAGTATAACACTTTCATTTAATTTGTACCTATTAATGAGCAGATTAAGTCTCCATGAATAAGTGATAACACTACATTTTTCAACATTTTCAGGTAGATTATTTTTAGAACACCAATTATGAATATTTTGTAAGTCCGACATAAGCAGTTCTACATCGTACGGAGAATTAATTGCATTGTACATTTTTAAATCATATGCATAAATTGGTACTAACAGTCGATTCTGTGATAATATCGTTGATAAGAATATTGAAAAGATGAATAGTAATTAAAATATTTTTTCCAATCATATTACATAAACTTACCATTATCCAATAGTTTTCCATTTAGAAAATTCAACTTTTTTCAACCCGTGTAGAAAAGTTTACTTCCTCAACACTTCTTGACCAATGAGAAGCCGGCATTTCCACTTTCTCAACATATCCTGTTGTCCGACCTCCCCTTTAAAAATGGACTCATCTGTCAACAATCTGACGCTATTTGTCAAAACTTTTCATTTGTGATTGAGTTTTAGCGATTTTCAATGGTGTTGTTGCGAAATAGTGCGAAAATTTCTACGAAAATCGTTTAAATAGGAAGGAATAATGGATGTTTCGTCCGATGAGTAGATTATTGATAGTACGCCACCAGAAATTGTGAACGCTGCGAAACAAAACTCACTTAACCTCCTTCCTGAAAGATCCAGGAAAAAATATGAGCAAACTTATTCCACTTTTATGGACTGGCGTAAAAAGAAGACGTTAAATTCGTTTTCCGAAAATGTATTGATGGTTATTTCGGTGAGCTACAAACTAAATACAAGTCCTCAACTTTGTGGTCAATATATTCCATATTACGGAGTACTTTAAATTTAAACGGTGGAGAGAACATTGAACAATATTCAAAATTGACGGCTCTTTTGAAACGGAAATTGGAGGGGTTACCAAGCTAAAAAGTTCAAAACCTTCACAGATCAAGAGATTGATAATTTTATAAAAAAAATGCACCAGACAAAGTGTATCTTGCTATGAAGGTAAAAATGTATACCTTTGTAGTTCCTGATAGGCAAATTGTGGTAAATTTGATTTTAGGTTTCCCTCATCATGGGAGTAATGGAGCATGTCGATCATGTGAATTGAAGGCGATGGAAATTGACGACTTGGAACATTTAAATAATTCTGTGCTTGTGACAGTTCCAATAAAAAAACTAAAACTGTTCGAAAACTTTCTGGCTAGTATTATCAAATTATCAAAAACTATATAAGTCTCAGACCACCGAATGCAACACAGGCTCTCTTTTTAAGTTATCAAAAGGGCAAGTGCACTATGCAAGAAATTGGAATTAATAAATTGAGTGGAATGGGCAAGCAGGTAGCAACGTTTTGAAACTTCCAGATCCACATCTATACACCGGACATAGCTTCCGCAGGTCATCTGCGACAATACTTATAGACGCAGGAGCATATATAACAGCTTTAAAGAGACACGGAGGCTGGAAATCATCTACTGTAGCCGAGGGCTACATAGATGATTCGATGAAAAACAAAATGGATACTGCAAATAAGATTCTTAGTGCTATTAACAATAATAATCCCACCACAAGTGCAAATGTGATGACTAATAAGAATCTCAATGTTGAAGTACGTTCTCCACCTCAGTATTATCAATTATGGAACTATTAATATTAATATTGTAAAAAAAAAATAAATAGATAATTGCAATATTTTTCCATTTTATTTAATACGATTGGAAAAAGTATACTGTTAAACTCGTGAGAATTGGCCATTTCTACTCGGATGAATTGCTCCACGCGCCTTCGGCTTGTGTCTCAAAAATTTCATCCTCATGGAAATGGCTAACTTTCTCAATCATTGAACAATTAATTTACTATTTTCCGCTTAAAGTTAAAATTAATTGAGAAATTCCTCATTGCACAACATGTTTTAAGCTATTTCTACTAAATTGGTGTAAACATCTAAACATAGAGATAAAGATACACCCAATTACACTTAATTATAGCCAGTTCAACATAATCTAATCTGACCAATCTGTGCAAAAATTACTTACTCAAGTGCTTAGTGTATATTTAACACTTTTTTGACAAAGTTACAATTCAAGGACAACAACTGACACCATTACTAGATTTCAGTCATTTAATAATTAAAAAAAATTAGGTATCCTCTACTTGGTAAAAGTTTAAAATACTTAATGACAAATTCTTAGTTATTATTATTTTCTAACTTTTACAAACGTATCACAGATAAGTATAAGATGTATCTTTTTAAACAATTATTTTCCCGGCTATTTGCCAAAATGCTGAAACTTGGATTATAAAAAAGATAATATGCATATTATGTTCAGTACGACGCAATAAGTTATTTTTAATTCTGCTCAATTCAGTAAAACCAAAAATAAGTAAAATAAAAGTATTCACCAGTTGAATAATCACTTCAAAACTTTAAAACATCCACCAACACCTGTTTATGTATTTTTGCGTTGTCAGGATGGTCCTTAGAAAGCCTCGAAAGTAACTATGAATCTTAATAATTCTAATGTAATAAATTTTAATGGCTTCAGAGAACGGAATAATTGAAATTATATATTGGATTTAATAATTAAGCAGCAGGAGGATTTAACCTTATTATTTCACATTCACGATGGATCCGAAAAGTATTACGTCGTTTACAGTTACCGTTGGTAACATTGAAAATTTCCAAACAGTTGCCTAAATTTTACTGTTGTGTACGTAATTATAGTTATAATAGTTATAATAAATCTCAGGGTATTCCAATAGATAGGTGAAAGGCTTCTTTGCTTGTGAATTTGTGATAAAATTAATAATTTTCAAGTACTGCTTTATGCATCGGGGCCATTTTCTATATTTTTAAATAGTCATCACAAAACACATAAACACATACAGTGTGGAAATTAAGTAACGCATAAATTCAGTAATTCCGTTGATACTAATTTTTTGGAAAAAGTCTCGAAGGGGTATAGCGATTTTAACTTCAGCAAATATTTTCACTCTATTTTCAGTTTCTTATGTCATTTAGTTTTTAAATTGTGACGTCATCGACTTTTTTTTTAAATGACAACCTATAATTTTTATTATTGATTTTGGTAGTAGTTTTTATTCCGGTTCTGACCGTACAAAATTTTTAATATGTTATATTTGAAAAAAAGCGAGAAAACAATCTTAAAGTTCAAATAACAAAAATTCAGTAAATTGGGAAAATTTATCTAGTTGCCTAAGTTTGACGGAAAGTTACCGACGGCACATTCGTTTTTATTTTGAAATTATACAAATAGTTGAAAAATCGAACTAATGTGATACACCGGCAACTAGATAAATTTTCCCAATTTAATGAATTTTTGTTATTTGAACTTTGTAACGCATAAATTCAGTAATTCCGTTGATATTAATTTTTTGGAAAAAATCTCAAAGGGGTATAGCGATTATAAATTCATCAAATATTTTCAGTCTATTTTCAGTTTCTTATATTATTTATTTTTTAAATTATGACGTCATCGACTTTTTTTAAATGATAACCTATATTTTTTATTATTGATCTAGGCAACTAGATAAATTTTCCCAATTCAATGAATTTTTGTTATTTGAACTTCAAGACTGTTTTTCTCGATTTTTTTCAAATATAACAGTGAAAATTCTATGCGGTCAGAACCGGAATAAAAACTACTACCAAAATCAATAATAAAAAATATAGGTTGTCATTTAAAAAAAAGTCGATGACGTCATAACTTAAAAAAATAAATGACATAAGAAACTGAAAATAGACTGAAAATATTTGCTGAAGTTAAAATCGCTATACCCCTTCGAGATTTTTTTCCAAAAAAATGAATATCAACAGAATTACTGAATTTATGCGTTACTTAATTTCCACACTGTATGTCACTAATAGATTAAGAATATGTAATAAATATGGCACTTTTGTCATCTGGCTGAATGTTTTCGATTGCAATATCTAGTACTTATTATTATATATTTTGTGACTTTAACAGCCACATAATACATACAATCTTGATCTTTGCGGCAAGGAAAAGGGAAACAAACAAAATGGAAAAGGAATGATACAGTATCTTTTACAAATTTAATAAGGGTCATTGACTTCATTTATTCTGTCGCAAATTATTAGAAAGCATACACAGAGAAGGACGAGATAAGTCATTTATAAGGACTGTCTTTTTTTCAACGAAAATTAGCCATCCTAAGTATGTCATTTTTGTTATTTATTAGAAAATCACTGAAATACGTCAACAAAGATATCAAGGTGGAAATATTACGTAAAATTCAGCCATGCGTCATCAACTCCTTAGCCCACACAGCCACCATTTAAAAAATTTCTTGTGTGGAACATTGTTCGAAACAACATTGCCAAAGAAAAGGTCCATTTAAATATAGAATACGATACTCTTCCCAGCAATTTGCATGTAAACGCATTTTAAATAAATATATTAATCATTTTATACATAAACGTGGCAAAATATAATCAAACGAACTTATTTGAAACCACATTAATCACTAGTTGTCAAAAACTTTACCGATCATCACTTTTCATATGGTTTACCAAGAGCAGTCTTTTAAAATATTCCGTTCGGTATTTAGTAGTCTAATTATGAAGTTGGAGTTTACCCCGTTCGATTTTGCGTTACATACGTCATATTTCATTTATTTGTGGTTTACGTTTTAACTTCCATAATAAATAAGGATGTAGTGTAATTAGTATTATAAAAAAAGAGTGTAGCACTTGAGTAAATAATTAGGTGCCTTTTTAAAAAAGTTATGTATTTTTTTTATAAATAAGACGAGGCAATACATTTTTATTCAGTTGAACGTTTGCAGCTCACACAGTAATTTGTTGTTTGTATCGATTTTTATCGCCTACGAGACTTATTAGTTCTGCTGGATGTATTGAAAAAAAAAAGTGTTGATAATGAGGTAATACTGACAATTTTTTAAATAGAGTTTTCATCAAAATTAATCACTATTCATTATATTATATTATATTCAGGCTTACTTATAAAATACCATAGTTATGATCATAAACGATATCACTATATTTTTTTTATAATAGTAACAATAACAACAATAAATCAATAATAATAATAACGGTAAAGTAGAAGGTCTATTGATTGGCTTGGAATCGCCTGAGAGTCGGGAACGAGTAGTTCCAGTAAAAACAATTTTTCTCGTTCTCGACAACTGACTGAGTGTCTTCGGGAACATATGACAGCACTATCAAAAATAGTCTGCAAAATTTTATTTATATTGAATTTTTTGCACCATATGGTTATTTCTTCCCTGATTATGCTTCGCAGCATATGATATTATTGATTCGACCAGATTATATCAACGTTCTTGGTATTTACTTTTTGTTATCGATGGCGTCTACCTTAGGTGAAAATGTAGCACACGTAATGCCGAATTGGTATTATACTCCTTGCTGTTGTATGATAATTTAGGTCTTTGAATCACAAAAACTTTGCTGATTTTCTTGTCGGATTTAAATATCGTTTCCATTTTGTACATACGACAAAGTTTGCTTATTTTACCTGTCATTTATTTTACGAAGAATATATAAGCTTTTGTTACTGGCTTTCGGAGTCCACTTAGATTTTAAGTCTAGTTGGTCTTGAAGACTTCTGTATTGTATTCTCTTGGGTATTGTGTACTGTGTGAATACATTTTCCAAAAGCGCTTTCTGAGCTGTTATTGACATTTCTTCGTTGATATTATCGGCAACCGCTAGCTTTTGATATCCCGTGAGTAATGTCCCTACTACTGATTCCATGGATGCTGATATGTTATATCTGTCAGTATGAGTAGTTTTTATGTACACCATATGCTCAGGCTTCCGTCACATTTATTTTTCACTGATAAGTTCAAGAATGGGACTGGTCCATCGACTTGTACCTCTATTGTGAACTTAACTAAGTCAATAAAATTATTTATGTACTCTCTTCCGTGAGTCTAAGTTAAAAAAAGGAACATATTATCGAGTCTAGATTAGATCCTTGCGGAATATTTGAGTAAATAGCCTCGCGTAGAATCTATATTGTTTCAGTTAACCTAAAAGAATAGTGTGATCTATAAGATCGATAGTTTTCAAAAGGTCATTGTTTATGTTATTTACCTGTCCTTGTCGGTCAATGACTTTTAATAGAAATCAGAGTTATTAGAGTGTATAACTGTTCATAGAATTTGAATAGATATCATTTGTAATCCCATCTCCAGACTACAACATATATGACTTTCAAAATATCGTAGATTTAAAACATGTTTTTTCATATAAATAAAACTTATTCTGAGGCAACCATTTAATATTTATCTGACCTACATATTTAAATTTTTTGGTGGGATAGAATTTAAAACTTAATTTATGCTTAGTTTTACTTACCCTTGTGAGTCTCCTCTTCTATGAATAATAAATCAAAAGACAGAAGTCACACTTTTTGTTAATTTTACATGTGTTTGTTTTATCATTTCGTTCTTTGTCAGTCATGCAAAGCATATTATAAACAAGAAACAACCGTTTGTTAAGATATGATTTATACACAGATTAATATACAATTTGTGACACAATACAGTTATTCTAGTCCAATATCGGTGTTAAATTAATTGAGCAGTGAATTCACCTAATATCGCAAATAGAGTATTGATTTTCAGTGTTTACGTTTTTATCCATACACGATTTATAAAAGTACAATAAGATTTATGGAAATCATTCAATAAAAACCTTCATTATTGGAAAAAAAAACACAATGCAAAATCACATATAGCATCAGAAAACACTATTATATTTCACTCTAGTCGATTTATGGTCTCTGCATATTTTCAGATAACGTACTGAATTCGGAGTTTCAGCTCGATTTTGTATCATTGAGAAAAACTTTTTTCCGTTTTATATTTAACGTCAAACGTCGTATAATTTTGATTAATCACATAATTTTTTGTATGGATATTAATGGAAAAAGGCTCTTATATAAACTATTGCATCTTGTATTCTTAATTTCAGTTTTATCCTACAGACCTTGCAAATAAATTGCAACAATTCTAAACAAAGATTAACATATTAAACAACGTCAATTTATTTTCTAGGTACATGTTTAACCGAGAAAGTGCCATGCGACTACCAGAATGGCTTCAGGATACCTTCTTTATGATGGTAGTATCCAATAGCTGTATGAACCCAATCGTCTACGGTAGTTATGTAATGAGCTGCAGACTGATCAACAGCGACTGCTTCAGCTGTTTCAGCTGCTACGGAAAAAAATGCCAGCGAAAGCCAGTTGAACAGTAAGTAACAAATAATAATTGTGGTAGTTCCGCAATAAGCTAACTACATGATAGATAGATTAAGCTTTGATATTTAACAAAATTTTTGCAAGAACTTCTTTTAAAATCTGTGTAACTGTTGCTGAATTGTAGTTCAATTTTGCTTCGTATAAGACATATAGTAGATTTGTGCCAAGATGTAATCTGCTACCATTGTGATGCTTCCTTTGAATAAATTTGTGTGAAATCGCATATAGATGGCAAGAAAATCAATGGTCTCAGCATAGATCCTTGCAGAACAACAGGATTTACATTATAACCAGTTAAAATGACAGAAATAGAGTGTGTAGTACTTTCCACATGTCCTATCTCATTCTTTAAACTACTCTATGCTAATAAGGAATAATAATTTCAATACGCCGGTGTTTAAAGCTGCATTATTTTCTTGTCTTGGTGTATATTCCGTATTCCCTCTTGTTTATGGTAGTTCTCGGACTATACGAATTCTTCTAGTTTTATTTATTTCATGTCGACTGCTCGCTTACATCTCCATTAAAATTATAGCATTGTTTTCTTCCCGAGTCGCCGCTGCGAAAAATCACTTAAAGGATTCATAATTAATTTCTTAATATATATAACGCGCACAATACGATCCCCTCGCAAGAGTCAAAACATCTTCTCAATTACATGAAAATTAGGGTCATATTTTAAATTATAAAGGAAGTATTATACTTATTTATTTACGAAAATACCACCACAAATGAAAAGTGATTGTAGCCGGCAGAAGCATAATAAGTTTATACGCGTACCAAATTGTTTGCCCTGAAAACAATTCCTGCCAAATTAAACGTGATTAATTTTTGAGAAAGCAGTAAGTACCTACTCTGAAATTACAGATCCAAGACTCTACTCAAGTAAGCCATTAACAACAAGGGGCTAGGGTTTCCACAAATATAATATTAGTAATAGAAGAACTAGTGTTGCTGCCATCAAGGGCTCGCAGTTAGATACTGTGGTAAACTTCTTGAAAATATAGAACACTTATAAATGTAGAGACTTATAGCCACTTTTGTAATGCCTTCAAGTTTCTAGTCATTTATTAATATAATCTGAATCTCTAATACAATACAAATACCATGTCTCCTACATGTAAGCTGCCACACTGTGGGCAATTTATATTGGCTACATATTAACCAATTATAGAAGGTTATGAGACCGTGGAAATTTAAATCGTGTTTCCCACACACGTTAGTCTACTTCCGTGACACTCCCCATATCCCGCACACACACGCACACACACGCACAAACACGCGCAAACACGCACAAACGCGCGTACACGCACAAACACACACAAACACACACACACACGCACCGACAGACGTCATTCTGAATATAATGAGAATGGATTCAGGAGGGTTCAAAACGTGTAAATCAATCAAAATCTGGATGTCGAAAAAAATCACGATCACTATACTTCCTTATATTAGGTATAAGAAAGTAAAAAAATGAACCAAAAACGATTTAGTTCATCGTCAGTGGAAGAAATTATCAATAAACTAAAGAAAATGCATACTATGATAAGATTTAACAGTGTATTTATACGCACAAAACACTATTCAATATTTATGCAATATGATAAGGCCATTGCTTTAATTACTTCAATGAACTGCTTTTTATTCAAACTGAGTATATTTCCACTACAAAAAATAAGGTTTCTTACTCCAATTGAACTCTTTGCTTTTATATATTGTCTGTATAATCCTGTTTCCATTAATGAAAAAAGAAATTTCACTTAAGGGTTGGTAATAATAGAAAAGGGAAATTAAATTATCTCTTTTATGTAGTGGAAAAACACTGAACCACCATTAGTTTTAAGGGTTTATGTAGCGCATAAGGGAAAGGAAACATGTTAAATGCACATTAATGTAACCTAAAATTAAATTAAATGTTTCGTCAAAGAAGTAGTAAATAATATAGCCCATTAATATTAATCATAAAATTTATGTTTTTAATTTCTGTTTGCTTTTATGAATATTTCTATATGGGTTTAACCTACCTACGTCATAAAATTTATGTTGCAGGAGATACAGCCACATACGTATAGTATGTAGCAATAAAAATTGTCAATGCCTTGTTATTCTCAAATAAGTATTTTACCAAATATTTGGCATTTTTGATAAAGTTGAAAAATCCTCTACCCAAATATGTAAAAATATATAGCATAGTCCTTAACAAAATATAAATTTTTTTGTTGCTACGGGAAATTCTAACGCGTGGTATAAAAATTCTATAACATTTCTTAAAGGTATTAAACGGTCTAATAAATTCCTTTTCTGATTTTTGTTCGTAAGTCTTCAAATAGTGTTGAAAATGAGAGAACGATAAGCGTACTCACTATACAGGGACATCACGGGAAAATGTTAGATTCTATTTTAACGATGAACAGTTCATCCTTTGTGCTTATAGAGAGAACAGAACAATGATATACAAAAAGAAATATTATTAAAAGTGTACAAGAACCATAAAAAAAGACGTTAATAAAGTAGTTTAGTGCCACATTTAAGAACCAGATTTAAGAATATATTGAAAAAGGTATAAATCCATATATATATATATATATATATATATATATATATATATATATATATATATATATATATATATATATATATATATATATATATATATATATATATATATATATATATAAACTAGTCATCTAAAGACAAAATAAGTAAAATTAAAGACTTGATTAAAGTCAGTTAAAAAATTCTTTAATCGTGTAGCAGTTTTTATTAAGTAAAATTTTTTTCAATTTAGTTTTAAAAATATGTATATTTGCAGAAGCCCTAATATCTTCATCAAGACGATTATAAAATTTATATCCTTGATAAAAAAACTCGTTTGATACATACTAGTTCTGTGAGAATCAGGCAAAAAGAGATCTCTGTATCTAGTTTCATATAAATGGCTGACTTGATTTCTTACAAAACTTGATTTATTTTTGTAAACATATAAAGATACTTCTAAAATATACAAAGTAGCAACAGTTAAAATCTAAAGATTTTTAAAAGCATTATAACAGGACTCTGTAATTTAGATTCGACAAGATACGAACTGCATATTTTTGCAATAAAAATACCCTAACCACATTACTGCTAATCTCCCAGTTCACAATTCCGTCTCAGAGATGAGAATGAAAATTGACATAATATAGAGTTTTGGGAATAGCATGGCTGCAGTGTTTAAACATAAATTTTAGAGCATAGCAACTGGTCTTTAATTTCATACATAAATTGTCAATTTGTTGAGACCATTGCATATGTTGATCAAAAGTAACACCTAATAATTTATTAATATCACACGTTTCTACTTGATAGTCGGTACCATGGAACAGTGTAAGATTGTCTATGTTATTATTTAAAGAAAATTAAATAGCAAGAGTCTTAGCACTATTTAAAATTAACTTATTTTTTTGAGTCCAGCATATTATTCTTTCATAAACTCTTTCACTGGTTACTGTGGCTTCAGTTAAATTATTTCCTGTGATTAGAACATTTGTATCATCAGCATAGCACACTGCATAAACATTTTGTATTTTTTCCAAGTAACTAATTAAGTCATTAGCAAACAATATATATAAGAGAGGTCCTAAGATTGAACCTTGCGGAACTCCTTGTCTGATATTACAAGTATTGCTTTCTACTCTACTGGTCATTCTTGCAATTTGTGTTCTATTGTCAAGGTAAAAGGAAAATTTCCAAAGCAGTTCCTCGAATACCGTATCGTGCCAGTTTGGCTTTGAGCAACTGATGATCAACCAGATCAAAAGCTCGTGAGAAATCAACAAAAAAACCTACAACGTGTTTTTTTTGTCTAACGCTTTGACAATTTTATGGTGAATGTCACATAATGCAGATTCGGTGCTTTTTTTTTAAAGTAAAACCGTGCTCTGAGGGAGAAGCAGCATATTTTGGCTTAAAAAGCTAGTTGATTGGTCCTTAATATGGAGCTCCAGAAGTTTTGGGAAACTACTTAGTAAACTGATAGCTCTATAATTTGTTGTAATCATTAGTATATCCCATCTTATATAGAGAGTGTATTATTGCTAGTTTGAAGTTGCTGAGAAAAATACCATTTTCTATGGAAAGATTTATTATACAAGCTAATGGACAACTATTTAAATTTTTTAATCAAATTGTTAGACACATCATTAAGGCTACTAGATTTTTGGCGATTTAAGTTGATTTATCAGAGCTTCTACATCTATATTTGAAACTGGAGATAAATACAGAGATTTGTTAAAATTTTGTACATTGGATTCTAAAAATTAAAATCGCAGAGGGCATTTCAACTTGTATTATTCGAAAAATGCAAATTAAAATTTTCCTCTACATCTTTTATGGAAGTTTCCTTGCCATCTTTTATAAAACATATTTCTCTAGAAATTGTACTTTTTCCTGTATTGTTCTAATTATATTCCACATATCTTCAAAGACAACTGAGTTACAATAGAATCTGACATTTTTTCTTGATGACCCTGTACAATCCAGATATTTTACATCATGCTATCTTGGTCTCTTACAGGCATATTGACAAAAGTTATATGCACTGAGAAAAAAAATTGTTCGTGTCGATATTATTCACACATTTTTGATAATAATTTTGTTAACAGAATCGTTGACAAAATTATAATAATGACACGTAGAATTTGAGAATGAAAAGTTCCCAAATTGTAAAATTAACAATAATTTTCAAGACCTCTTACATCAAAATTATTAACTAAATTAAATTTATTGTGGCGTGGGTCTCTAGATAATGCAATTTTCGGCTGTTTCTATTGTTTCTCCCAAGTTCAATTAAATCTTCACTAGGTATTTCATTAACTGTTTGCTCAACTTTGTTGTGGAATTGTTAGTTGTTTCGACATCTGACCTTAAACTTGATTCTTAGCTATGTCCATAAATATACATTAACAGCAGAATAACTGGGAAATAGGAAACCGCAGCTTATTTGATCCATTATGATCCTTTTTTATAGAAACTTTCCGTTCGCCTGAAACATAAAACAGAATAAAATATTGTTATAATATTTAAATAAATGTCATGTTACTTTGTACTTCGGAAACCAAACTGTTAATTTTAAAACTAATTTGTTGTGTAATTTCTAGCGTCTACCGTCCAAAACAGATCTACAAATAATTAGCTATTATATACCTATCAAACAAAAACATTCCTGTTTAAAAAAATACGTATGTAAAACTTGTATGCGAGTACTGGAAACACCACTACTTTTAACTTTCTATACTTGATCCTGTTCTCAATTCGTGGAAGTACTTCATTTCGAGATTTGGATAAAAATTGCAGTAATTAAATTATTAATTGCTAAATGTCGTTCTAGAAAAATACAATTTATTTACCCATTTGCTTTTTGTATCCTGCAGTTTGTTCATGTATTTCATTGTTTTAGATACGAAGAGACAATGCAATATCCGCTTCCCCCATAATAATTTTTAAGAAACATTAGTTGTGGGAATTTGGGCCGTCTATGACATTCATTTTAACAGCTTGACTCTACAGCAAATTGCTTTTTTATTATGCATGTTCTTACTTGCCCAGTTGCTGTTATGCTGCACTTTTGCCGTTAACTCGGAGAAAATGATTGGCTTCCATATTGTGTATAAGTTCAGCTTACTAATTTTTAGTCATAAGAAATTCATAAAATATGTTTTCGTTGTGATGTTATATTGTAAACGGGTTATAGACTTGTGAATTCTTTTTTAGTTTATTAATTTATAGAAAAACTCTGACTACATGTTGCCGAGTAAAACATTTATAAAACCCACAGCAAAAAAACGGAGTCTAATATTTTCTACTACTTTTAATTATAAGAGAGATAAGCTTTAATAGCATGATCTGTAAATATGACTTTTTCCGTTAGCAAAATTTACTCTTTAAAAAATAGAGTTATTAAATAAGTGAGTAGTTTTTATTAGTAAAGGTATTTGCAAATTCTATGAATATAGTATAACAAATTTTCCCTTTGGTGAATTGTAATATTTGATGTGAAGATTCAGATGTTTCGACCATGATTACGCTTATAATATTCAAAATATAATAATAACAATAATAACAATCAAACGGTTATTAAGCACTTTGTTATATAACATACTTAAAAAAAAATAATTAAAATATACATTATTTTTAAAATAAAGAATGCATTTTTATTTTTAACCATAGAAATACATACAATTTAGGAGGTAAATATCTCTAACTGTTCATTTGAAAGGAGCTAAGTTATAAGCCTTCTTAACATCTACAATGTCTATTACATCTTTGAAGACAATTAATTACTTTTCTCTACTATATAAATAATTGTATCATCTGCAAACAACATAACAGCAGTTACCCAACAAAACTGCTATCTGGTTGATATATAAAATAAATAAAAGCGGTCCCAGAATACTTCCTTGTAGTATCTCAACATATATACACATCGTACTCGAAACATACTCATCATACCTCACTTCCTGCATTCTGCCACTCGAATAATTCCTATTAATTTTAACAATGTTTACCTATCTATCGTTTTATATGCACGTTTTAGATCCAAGAAAGTTATACTGGTCACTCTGCATGATTCATTTGCTTCTTTCGATTTATTCAACACATACTACTCGGCACTTTGACACCACAACTTTCTCACCGTGTATAATGTTATACAATAGAGTTATAAAACTATAATACTTCATTCGAAGTCATACGGATATGTCTCGTAAATCGTGGTCGAAACGTCGAAATTTCTGCATTAATCGTGTAATCTAATTCTGACAGTCGGGATCTAAGTCTAACTACAAAATTGTCGGTTACAAAACTGAAAAAAACTGTTTATCTCAGTAGTTTAGATGCACTGAACAAAATAATTAATTTCAGATGGTGATACGCAAATGGCAGCTGGGCAAAGCAGACAGATTGCTAGGAGAGTAATTAAGTGCTTCCTCGGCTTAAAAAAAAGGTAAGAAATACTCTTCCTTTTTTTAGTTAAGGATAATTATAATTCTAACTTACTTGAGGGGTGGGCAGCATCGTCCACTTTAATAAATCTCCATAATTTAAGTATATTAGCATATTATTGACTGATTTTTTGAATCAATCAGTGACATAGCCGGAGAGGATTAGTGATACCTTTTGTACAAAAAATTGTGGGACGCCCCTGGTCACCAGGAAAAATTTTAGAATTTTAGTATGTTCATTTAATTTATAACGAAAACAATTCTGATGACTACAGATTTATTATAAACACTTCGTCGAACCAAATACTGAATTAAAAAATACCAATTTCTTTAAATTAAAGTTGCAAAATCGTAAAATCAAAAACAAATGAAACACAAAACAAAAACAGAATAATATATTTAGTAAAAAAAAACTAAGTTGATTATTAAAAGTTGTTCAAAATGATGTCGACGTAATGACCTACGCACCCGTTCAAAATTCTTGGCGTAGCTCGAATAGTTTCACAATACTGTTAATTATACTTTGCAGCTCTGCAGGATCAGGGACATATGTTTCGTAAACTATACTCCTTAGGTGAGTTCTGTTTAGATGGCATGAGCTGATACTCCATCGTACACGAACCACACCTGACATTTGATAAACTCTGATTTCGTATTGCAATGGTAATACGTCCGGGTAGAATATATGCACCAATCAGTTCATTTCCAACAATACCACACAAGAATTATCGCATTACCATAAATTGACCTTAAGTTTGATGTTAACTTTCTTTTGAATCGTTTGTTCGATTTGGATGATCTTTTTTTTTTGAAGATAGGTTGACTCTTTGGGAATGTTACTGTCTATTGATATTTTAAATAAAAATTCACTTATGTGTTACGATGATGTTGGGTATTGGTCCAACAATTTGTAACACCCTGTGGTATGCACAGGCAACAATAGCAATTAAAAACTAACTTTAGCTCATCTTTTCGAAACATTCCCTTTTTTGATTCACTTTTATATCTCTGTTATTAGGGGAGATACGCAGTTTTTTAGCACAGCATGTTTTTATTGACATTTATAGATGTTTATATGCATACATTGAAAAACTGAATTAAGAAGCAGAGCAATGCATAGAAAACAAGAAACTAAAAATAACAAAGTGTTTTTTTTTTTTGTAAATTTTAAATTGTGTGCTAAATTATAGCACAATGAAGGCTCAGTATCATTTAGCACGTCATTTAACTAACTGATGAAGAGACCATAAGAGCAATTGCCCTGATTGGAGATGGGAAAGGTACGAGGCTAATGTAATTGGTTTTAACAGAGTACCATTTCATGAGTTTTATAAGGCGTTATAGGGAGACTGGAAAATATTCTAGGAGGAGGGAATAAGGATGTAGGAGAGTTACTAAGGCTGTAGATGATCGTTTTTTTACAAGTGACAGCCTTAAAGACCCGACATTACACTGCCCGAATGCTTCAAACTGAACACTTAGCAGCTGGAAATTTGAACATTTCTTTGCAAACTGTAAGAAATCGTCTCCGTAAACAGAATATACGACCAATGGTTCCAGCAACAGGCTCTCGGCTTACAAGGACACACTGGGTTGCCCGGTTACAACTTGTTAGGGAGCACGTGGTGTCTTGAAGATTGGTCCAATGTATTGTTTACGAATGAATCGAGATTTTGTCTATACTCCTCAGATAGACGTATGCCAGTATACAGAAGGCCAAAAAAAAAGATCATTCAAATCGGATCACAATAATAATAATAATATAATACATATTTATTTATTTACAGAAAAAAGAACAAACAACATAATAAGTACATAGTAATTTAACAAATATTGTGTAAATAAATATAAGGGAAAAATCCATTTAGGCTCAATCAAGAACCTGCCTATGGATAATAGAATATCACTCAACCCTCATAAAAAGATAATTAACATCAAACTTAATGTCAGTTTATTGTGATGGGATAATTCTTGTGGTGTGTGTATTTATAGAAATTCAATGCTGATTAGCAGTCAGTTTTAAAACGTATCATCTGTCGAGTAATACATATTATGATAATTCACTATGCCGTCACGTGAAAAACAAATTTCATCAGTTAACAGTAAGTTGTTAATAGATAGAGGATCTTCCAAGTAGGAAATCAACTAGGTGTAACGCCTGAATTTCTTAAAAATGGTATGGTTTCAACTGCTGCTCATGAATTATTCTCCAAACTAACATATCATTTACTCCAAGTGGTTGTGCAATTTTTCTGGTACTGGTGGATGGATTGCTTCCCACTGGTTCAAGAATTTCTTCTTCGATATTTACGTCTTGATCTCTTACACGCCTATGACATTTAGCTTGAAACTGACCCGTTTCTTTTACACGTCTATCTAGTGCTGCAATAATTTTTCAATCCGGTATTGTCCTGTGAGAAAAAATGTTATTGATACAGTTTTTTGACTTCAGCTACATTACAATGATTGAGACCATACATTAGGTATAATATATCCGCATACTATTCGGGATTTGTAACATTAACCATCGTTATAAGTAAGCCTGGCCAAGCAATGGTAGATTCAGGCTCGGGCGCAATACCAATGCCATCGCGCGCTTGTTTACGATGACGATGACACGACACACTTCAGTTGTTATCTGTCGGTCGATGCATAGAGTACTAATAAATAATAAATAATGTTGAGCATAAAGAGTAGAAAACGACCGTACGCTGATAAAGTGAATAAATTTATCGGTGAATTTCCGGATTTTTTTTCTATTATGGATGTAAAATAATTTGTAAAGTTTATGATCAAGACTTAATGTGCTGGAATAAATACGTCTGCAAAATTCATATCAATAGTAACCGGCATAAAAATTTTAAAAAAATGGCGTGTCTTCTTTGGAACCTCAGTTTATGTTTGATTTACAGTTAATGCTGATTGCTTGTGATGTTTCCCTGCGCATATTGGATAAACCAGCATTTCTGGAGTTCTGGAATAAATACTCCCCAGGTGAATTTACCAAGTCGTTCATCATTACGTAGATATGTACCAAGTGTTCGTGAAGACATTGTAAATAGGATTAAATGTGCATTAAAAAATACACTGCTGTGGTTATGTGTTGAGACGACAGACTGTAAAAAAAATTCCATTTTAAATGTTATAGTACGTGTACTCGACCCTGTTAAACCAACATTTCCACTTTTACTAGCTAGCAAAAGAATAACTGCATGTACTGGCGAAACAATTACGCGGGTGGTGTTGGAGACTTGCAAAAAATTTGAACTGTCAACAAGTCAAGTGTTGATGTTTGTGACCGACGGTGCTGCGACAATGCGTTTGGTGGGCCGTTTTCTTCAAAGAGACGATTGTATGTTTTTACATGTTACGTGTAAAGTGCATGCGTTTCATCTTGTAGCAGGAACGATTCGAAAATATTTTCCAGAGGTAGATGCATTAATAGCAAATATAAAAAAAGTATTTCCCAAATCTCCTAAATGGCTTCGAGCATTTCACACACTGTGTCCTTGGTATTCCGGAATCACCAGAGTCGATTCTTACACGTTGGGGAACGTGGTTGAAGGCAGCTTTTTATTATGCTGAATATTTTCAACAAATAAAAGCTGTGATACTACAGGTCAACCCTAACGAGGCTGCGGCTATTAAGGAAAGCCAGACAAGCTTTCAAGATGTTTCCCTTGAAACAAATTTAAAAACTATTTATAACAATTATAGAGGACTACCCGACACAATAGAAAAAATGCAAAATAGTTCGTTGTCGTTAGTGGAATCGCTGCAAATAGTGGACGACGTAAATACACAGATACAGACTATAAATGACGCAAAAAAATATGCCCATTATTGAAAAATTTGAGAGTGTATTACGGAAAGATCCTAATTTTACTAAATTAAGACAAATTTGTGATGGTGCATCTACAGCTGCGTTAAGTAAATTCACAGAGTGTTTTACTTATGTCTGTATTACTTCCGTAGATGTCGAACGGTCTTTTTCAAAATACAAACATAATTTTTTCACCACAGCGAACATCGCTTACTGAGACAACTGTAGAAACATATCTGATGCTACACAGTTATTATAGAAGTGCTCCAGTTTGTGATAACGACAACCAAGCTACTTCATAAATCTGCTTAAGAAGGTGAGGTTTTGTGCATATTTTTATAAAGTATACCAGTATTAATAAAATTAATTTCCATTTATTTTATTTATTTATTTATTTATTATTAGTTATCACTTAGATATACAATGTACATGTGTGAACGACATTTAACAGTTTAATAATAATGTGCAGCACTAAGCTTACAAAATATAAGGAAAAAAAAAGAATTTAAAGCGAACGAAATAGCACAAAAACATACATCACAATATATAAAACATTTTTGTTTTTATTATTGTACTTATTCAAGTATTATGATATGATGCATACCCAGTACGTCTCTGTAGGATTAATGACCTTGGCCGGGCTTAGTAATGATTATTTCGTGACTTCCTTAATTGTACAGTGTCGTTCTATTATACCTTGTTTCGAAACACATTTTCATAACAAAAATTGTTCTGTTTTTACTGATTTTTAAGACGTAGTCAATAATTTCTTGCACATCGGTCCTAACCGGACTTCTTAAAATCGTCATTTGGACTTAATAGTATCTAGGAATGTACATTTCCTTAATATGAAACAAATTGTGAAAGTTTTCGTGAGCGAATTTGAAAATACATGAAAGAAACTGATTGAAGTAGGCGGTGCTTATTGTTCACTTGCGATAAATTTATGAAAGCTATAAAAAGCAAATTAAGTGGAGCTCTTGAGAACCTTTTCCTGTTAAGAAAACAGTTTTTTTTATTTTCTCACTGGATTATTCCTGGCATGGAGATTTATCTGATGGAAGTTTTTATGAAATATCAATACTGAAGAGATTTATGATTGCAAAATGAACGTTTTATTAGTATTGTTATTGCTCAACCATAATGTTTCCTCTGATACTATTCCATTAGTGAGATACCTTAATATTTTTAACATAATATTTATTTTAACATTGCTGAATCCTTAATAATTTTTTTTCATAGAATTTTGCTATAGAACATAAACCTGATATTTAAAGGAAAATTCGCACATTTTACAAATATTTTGAAATATACAGGGTGACGTTATTTGCTACAGTAGAACACTGTCAGAGTTTTTTAAATGGATGATATTTTTATATTTTTGAATTCAGAATAAAATCCTCTTTCCAACATCCTCCGAGTTTTTGTTTTTTGATGAGGCGTTGTTGTCATTCGAAAAAAATGTGGAATTTTGGTCGGGACAATTTTTAATAAATTAATTCGCCGTGTTAGTATTACGATTGATTAAGAAAAAAATATGTTTTCTACAACCGAGCGAAAAGTGCAACTTTGCGCTTCCAAAAGAAAGCGCAAAGTTGCACTTTTCCGAGGAGCGAGCGTTTTTTTACTTTGTCGCTCGCCGAGCGACAAAGTAAACGCTTATTTACCATGGAAACCATAACAAAGAAACGTCTAGTGTATCTGAGACTTTTGACACAAGAGTAAGCATTGAGGGTATTTGACAGATGTCGACAATTTACCAACTTTAGTTACACAAAGTAATAAAAAATTAGCTGTTTTTATAGTAATCTATCATTTTCGGAAACATTCATTATACTAGGTCGTGGAAATTTATATTTAGTAAATAATTCGCAGTACCTACCTATAATCACAGTGGTGCCCAAATTATTGCGTTAAATAAAATACAAACTACCAACTTTCATTACGGAAAACAGTTCAAAAATTGGTTAGTAGTAACTCATCTTTTATTTTTTAACAATTTTGTACTACTAAAGGTGGTAGAAATAGCTATTTTTACCAATTCAATGAACTTATAAAGCTTTCGCATAGCACAGACGAATATTATGTTTTGGACATAGGAGGCCATGCTTGCCGCTGCTGTTAGCAAAAATAAACAAATAATTATCTGATGTATCAAAACGTTCTTAAAACAGCTATTTGTGTCAAATAAATTTATTCTTATAATTATGAGATAATGGAAAGTTTTGAAAAGTATAATTTATGTGATTCTTGTAAAGAATTGTGCCGTGTTCAAATACGCCATTCCAGCTTAATATACTTAACTGCCTTAATTGAAAACTGCGACCAAGACATGTCAAAGAATGGTTTGTGTAAGAAGATTCAAACAAGTCTACTACAAATGTCGACCAAATATAATTATTTTCCCAGAAGAAGACTGAATACAATCGTTTCAAAGTATTACATATACATATGTCATTAAACACAGACATTTAATACCCATTAATTCTTCGCCTTGCTTTTCACCACTTAAGAAGGAGGAAGTGTTAGAAGAATTCCAAAAACTTTTAGATTTTGTTATACATAGATATAAATCATAAGATGAGAGTATTTAAATAAATAATTAATAGGTACACATGATTTAAAAAAAAACTGGTACAACTCTTGTAATCGAAAATCTTAATAGTTTAGTTGTGTGCATATCTCTGTAAATATGGCTGGCCAGGCATGTCGAGAGGGGGGTGGAGAAGAGGTGATTTACCCCGGACCTCGGTTTTTTGGAGGAGATCGGTTTTCTTTGTGTTTTTAAACTTATTAAACCTTTCTCTTTTATTTTATTCAAACGGAATTTTAAAAAATAATTAGAAAATAACTTTTTTCAAAACATTTTCATGCCTGCCATATTATTGTTTAAAAAAATAGTATTTGTTACGGATAATTCTACTAATGGTTGTAATTAAAATATTAACTGAATAATGGTAATTCTATTTTTAAAGTAAGAACACAAAAATACCACTTGAGATTAAAAAAATGTAAACAATGCAAACTGAACATAAAAATACAATAAAAAAATAGAATAAATGAACTTCAATTACGTTATATAGAATTAACTAATATTTTGTCATTGCTCCATTAGCATCTAAAACTGCCTGAAGTCTTGCAGGCATGGACAAAATCAGATTTCTTGCAAGGTCAACTTCTTGCGACAAGTTCTCCCAAGCGTCTTCAATTATTCCTTCCAATTCTTGAGCATTATTTGGATGGTTATTTAATTTTCTTATATGTTTCACCATTAGTCCCCATACATTTTCAATTGGATTTAAATCCGGACTTTTAGATGGCCACGGTAACAACTCTATGTTTTTATTAAGAAACCATTGCCTGACACGATGGGCCGTATGTATGGAGCAGTTGTCTTGTTGGAAAATAAAATTATTTTCCGGAAACACCTCTATTACTGACGGCAACATAATATTGTCTAATATTTCAATATATTTATTGGAATTGAGGTGACCACCACTGTTCCATCACACACCTAACCCATTTAGGCTCATCCAAGCCCAGACATTGACTGAAAACCTTCCTGATATTTGTGGATCGAAAGTATATTTTTCGTCGTATCCAGTGGAAGGAGGCCTATATACGCGAACATGTCCATCGTTACAGGATTTAAAAACCTTTTCGTCAGAAAAGACAACTTGTCCCCAGAAGTTTTCATCATTGATTATATAGTTGAGTGCAAAAATAATCCTACCCTGCTTCTTTCCTTCTGAAAGTTTGTATTTTTTAGCCGCTGAACAACTCTTCAAGTCGTTTTGTAGTTTTATTCTTCTGCAAGCAGTAGATACCGAAGCAGGGAAAATTGTCTCTGAAATTGCATTTACTGCAGTCTGAAAAGGGTTTCCTATTAGGTAATTTATAAGATTTTCATCTTCTTGATTATTGCTCTTTCTGGGCCTACCGGAACCAACTTTGCGGGATACCGTTTGATTGGTTTTCCATTGTTTTTTAACACTCATTATCGTGGTTTTACTCACATTGCATTCAGCAGCAAGTCCTCTTATGGACCAACCATCTTCAATTTTAGAAACAATTCGAAATTTTTGAATATCTGTTAGATGTCGAACCATTTTTAATAATGACGCCACTGATTAACGTCAAAGTGACATTTGTAAGATTATTAATATCAATCAAAGAACGAATGATTTACATAGCTAACAGAAAGTGTACCAGTTTTTATTGAAATCAACTGTACTAAAGCAATTTTTTATTTTATGTTGCAGTAAATACCATTTTAACAAACATGTGTAGCGCAAATTGTTGCTCACGTTTTGAAATCTGAACTGTCAAATTTGAGATTATCAATAATTATTAATTTTTACCAAACATTTTTATAAAAATACCGATTGTAGAAAAAAATCCTGTGTGTAATTCGAGCGCAAAGTGACATTGCCGCTCTCGCGAGATAGCCGCGTTCCGCTACGCGTCGCGCGTCAATATTCTCGCTCAGAGCGACAATATATCACTTTGCGCTCTAAATACACAAATAGCTATTGCAGTTATGTAGCTAAGTGATATACTTAAACGACACAACCACCAAATAATGTTTACACTACGAGCCCTAACAACTATATGTTGTTACAAACTGTAATTTTTCAGAACGTGCTTGTGATTACTTAAATACGTATGATGATCCTTCTTTAAATATTAAAGTTGCATATAACAACATATTTGGTTTATTTTTAACTTTTTTTAAATTTTCTCAAATTCAACTTCTTATTTTTCTATTACCGTTTGTTTAGTTATTTAATGTTAAAATGTGCTGACAACTATATATCGGAACGGTGTTCCACCAGGTACCAATGAGAATCTAATACATGTACAAGTAGGCGCTGTCACCACACAGTGGGTACTTTGACTTGACAACTCAGAATTCAAATGTCACTCACAGTTTGTATTTATATTGTTGTAGCCAGTATCTCTTTAACATTTTGAAAGAATGGGACACGGTAAAGCTGCTGATGAAAAAGTGCGTGAAATTATTATCCGGCAATATTATACTGGAAAGACAATGGGTGATATTTCACGTGAATTATCTGTGGCAAAGACCACTGTTTATAATGTAATTAATATTAATATTTTAAATACCCCCATAAAAAGTAATCAAGAGGGGACAAATCGGGAGACCGAGGTGGCCATTCAATAGTTCCCCGTCTTACAATACACCTCTTAGAAAAAACTTCGTTTAAATAATTTCTCACTCTACGTGAAGAATGCCCCTTCTTGTTGATATGAAATGAACCTCTATGTTTCATTTGGATAATTAACATCAGGAAAAAGTGTATTTAATGTAGGCACTAAAGAGTTCGTTAAAATATCTGATAAATGTCACTGTTACCTGTGCCTTCAAGAAAGGCCAATAATTTGATTTATTAATGATACCAGCCAAATATTTACTTTTTGAAGAAATTATGTGTGAGCCTCCATAATTCAATGAAGTTTTTCTCTGCTCCAGTATCGACAGTTCTGGCGGTTTACCGTTCCATTTAATTGAAATGTGGCTTCATCAGAAAAAACAATTTTGTTTATATACTGCAAATCTGCTAGCATTCTGTTCATTATTAATTTACAGAATTCTTGCCTTCGATCAGAATCATCCTCATTTAACTCCTAAACCAACTTAATTTTATAAGGGCAGTATTTGTCTTTCTCTAAAACTCGCAGAATCGATGATTTCCTTACATCATATCGGCAGCAAGTGCATCTAACTGTTCTTCCTCATCAAATCGAGGAGATCTACCTGGTTTTTCATTATTTCCTACATGTCTAGTTTGTTTTCTATTTTAATAACTGTGACTATGATAATTGTTGACCAGGGTATTTATTATTAAACATTTCACAAATTTCCTTTTGAGTTCTTGTTTTATTATCGCATCCAGTCATAAATAGGATATCTATTCTCTGAGTTTTGAATAAATGAGCCATAATAAAGTTGAATAAATAATGAAATCTTATTAAATACACTGATGCGTGTAGGTAACTTTGAATAAGGTGACAGTATTGAAAACAAAAACATTCCATGGCCCACTTGATAGTTTTTTGAGGCACAGTTAATGGTGTTATTTCTTTAGGTTTTTTGACTAATTATTTAGTGTCTACTTTAAAAAAAACTTTTTGATGGGTACAATTTTGTATCAAAAACTTTAAAGACAATAATAGATCAGTTTAAGTATTTCTTCAAAACCAATAATTTAGTAAGAAATACCTCTACTGAGATTACATGACATTCACATTTTCCAAATTAAGTTTCTCGGTAATTAATGCTCCAAATTTAAAAAAACTTGCCGCATGACTCTCTTCCTAATTTAAGATTTTCGGGTGGGTAGTCATAATTCGGGGGGTGACCGCGGGGGGTATTATTTTCATGCTAAAAAATGGCAATTTCAAATTAAAAATCGACCTCTTTCAGGATTTTTCCTAAAAGTTCATGATTACGATTAAAATGAATTTATTTTTGCACTGTATATTCGTGTGATAGAATGAGCTGCGTATGTTTAAATTTAAAGAGCTCTTTAAACACCCATTATTTGCATCAGTTTTACGTATACAGTCATACTCATGAGTCGGCAAGTAAGACGGAGCGTGTATGGTAAATACAAATCGCTTTATGCATTGTGTACAGTCAAATGCTTGGCTTGAACGGATTTTCCAACGTGTACAATCTTGTCGCTGACTAAATCGTTGGCTTTACAGTGGTTGGTCGTTTTACTTTCAGTCTTTCCTTGGTATTTTTATAATGCAAAATGAATGACCTACGCATTGTTTTCCGTGAATTTTTAACTAAATTCATCGATTTGGAAAATTAAATCTAAAACTACACTGACAAGCATAATATATATAGATTACGGCATATGAGATTTTAATTAACAAATTGATTCTTCTGCAAAGAAAGAACTGTGGTGACAAAAATTAACTTCAACTTCAGGCGTATCGCGTCTACACAATTTAAAAACTGAGGATATACTGTTTTATAAACCGATAGATGTAAAGTCACTACCCTTGTTCAGTTTTTCTTGACGACTTATGAATTTACACGTAGAACTGATGAGAAGAATGAGCGTTTAAAGTGCCCTTTAAGGTACACAGTGAGTGCGAATGTCTCCAGTTGTGTATTAACATTTTTTCAAAAAGATTTAAAAGCCATTTTTTACAGTAAACGAAAATTTATTAATAAAAATATAAGAAAATCAATGGGCTTGCATTAAATCCTCAGGACACATCTGAAGTTACTTTATATTCAACGGACATCTGCATATTCTTTAAATGGATCCGAAAAGTCGTGACGTTACACACTGTAAGTTTGCAAACAAAAGCCATTTGACTCAGTGAAAGTGATATACGTATATGACAAGAGTTTGAAAAATTGCAAACAGTTCCCTATGTATAAAATAGTTGTTCAAAATGATTGATTTTATTACAAATCCATTTAGAATTTTTTGTGATAATTACATACACAGTAAAAAGAATAATATTAAACACCACAGAAATTGGACAACCCTCGATTCAAAACTCAAAGGGAGCTATCTGAAGCGGAGTTGCTTTTAGAAAAACGGTGACATACAGCCATTCCCACCAACAATGCCAGTGGTGGGACTCGAACCCGCAACTACGATAGATAGATTTCTAAAGTTACGCTTCCCATCGCGTGCTGTAGCCAGCTATACCACCGAAACAGAAACCTAGTTAACTGTTTGATTTGTTACCATTCAATTCCATCAGCGGTGAATTGACTGTCAGTGACTTCACGCTTTTCAAATCAATTGCGTTATATCCACTTAGTAGAGTTAAGTTCTTGTTTTCATGACCTGCTACTTATCATATTATTTTGTTGTATTTCGCCATATACTTTTAGGCATACAATAAAATGTTTAAATAGATTTTGCTCGCAATCGGAGCATTTTATCTGGGTTAAATAAGAATTTTTTTTTATGGAAAAAGCCTTGAACTTTTAAAATGGTTCAAAATTAAAAAAAAAAATAAATTGATGTACATGAAAGTTGGGGCATATTACACCACTGACTTTACTTAATTTATTTCCAAAGACAAACCAAAAAATTGGGGTAAGAACGTTATAGGAGTCACCCTGTAACGTTATAATACTGTATTCACCCGTTTTGGAGATATTTAGATAAAATCATTGCTGGGACTCCCCTTTTAGTGGGCTGTAACTCTCTTAGGAATTATTTTTCCACCCATATTTATTATAGCAACTTATTTTCCCATTTTTGGTCGTAGAATTCACTGCCGAATTACTGTACGCTAATTTCAGGACACCCTGTATATACTTCTTTTAAATAATAAACTTTTAGCCACATGAAGTGTGCCTTTGGCACGCTCTGATTTACTAGGTGAGAAGGCGAAATTATGTGAAATAGGTTTATTTTTATATCCAATTACCTATTTAAATTTTCTATTCGGTCACCACGCGGGGCTATGCACTTAAGAGTCGAATATATAATCCATCTTATAAAACCAATTATTTCTCTTCATCCTGGTTGTTCATTAGATTATTTTAATCGACTTGTACTTGCTTGACACATCTTCCATTGGTTTTACAACCTGGAACATCTGGGTTTCGAAATCCACTTCTCAGCCCTGCTATGTTTGCCGTCTATATATTACATGCTCCTATCGCGTTAAAATTCAGAATGAATACTCGCACTCATGACTCTCCGGGGACGCAACAAGGTATGTTTGATTTATTATACTGTTTTACACTATGTATTTTCTTTAAATTTTAATTGCTTCATGAACCCCCACCCAGGGTTGCTTTCATTAATTTTTAATTAAAATTTATGTAATTAAAGTTACTGTTTCACTATACGCAGTGTCGGATGCTCCATAGAGGCTGAGGGGCTCGAGCCTCCCAAGTTACTATTAGGAAAATGTAACAGTAATTAAATACATTTTTCAGTTTCTTTATATTTAATATCTTCTTTAACATAGTTACTACCCGTTTGCGACGTCTATGTGTACAATAAAGTCACATAATGTACTGACCGGCAACTTATTACTGTAACCAGAGAGTATGGTGGGCTTAGGCTCAACTCATATAAGCCATTCCGTGCATAAGGAAATATATGAAGAAACGAACTGAGCGCGAAAATTGCCGATGCTGAGAACGGTTTTTACAACGCGACAGAAGGCTCAGGTTATCACGAGGCATTTTTTTCTAAGGAAATTTACAAAAAATTTCAATGGATTTGTGGATGTGATAAGGTAAATGCTCTGTTTTGTTTTCCTTGTGTTCTATTTTATTCCGATTCTGTCGGTAACCGAATTTAAAGATCTAAAAGATTTAAATCGGAAAACGAAAAAAGCACGAAATTTCTGAATATCATATAAAGTGCAGTATGGATTTGGCTTTGTTAGGCTCGATAAATATTGCAGTTCAGTTAGATTCAGTTTATAGAAAAAATATTATAAAACACAACGAGCAGGTGATTAAAAATATATATATTTTAAAGAAAATTATCAATAATTGTATCAAGTTTTGTGGAAAGTTGGAACTGGCATTAAGAGGGCACGATGAAAAAGACGGTTCTCAAAACCGTGGGATTTTGTTAGAATTAATCGATTTTTTATAAGAATTGGATGTAACTTTGAAAGAATATCTAGACAGGCGACAGTTTTCATCTAAAACTGTGCAAAATGAAATATTGGAACGTATGCTTGCAGTATGTCAAGAAATTAAAGAGTAAATTAATGAAAGTGAATTTTTAACAATTCAAAGTGAGCTTATTTTGATGAGTACTATACGTTGTAAAAGGTTCGAATCCGATTTTAGAAACACCCCTGTACTACATTCTTATAACAGCCACCCTCCATTACGTGTGGTGTTTTTCAAGAAAATTTTTAAATTTAGTCTTAAGAAATATTTTAGAAGCATGTTTTTCATTTTTTGGCAATCTATTAGGAAAAATGCATTTTTTCTCCTACAAGGATGACATAGAGGTGATTTTTCCCCTCTGCCACCCCTGCGAGATGGGGCAAAATAATATTCGTAATCTGCACATTTTTCTGACAATTTTGACAAAATTTCTTACGTTATACACAATCAGAATGGACTAATACCTACAGTTGCATTTGATGTAGCGAAGATTTCGCACGAGAAGAATTCAGACCCAAGATAAATATATGTAATTCCCTTCATTATCTTGAACGTGGTTCGGAAATTAAATTTAAAATTTTCGTAAAATTACTGCTTTTGGTCAACAAACGTCTAGAATCAATATTTGTATTACAGGGTCAATGTTTCTTTCCCTTAAAGGTCAAAGACTGCAAAAAAGAGAGAAATGAAATACTTTATATGTAAAATCGTAAAAAAGAAATTATATAGTTATCAAAGAAGAATTATTAATTGGCTCTGTGGGAATTCTTTGGGACTTAAGGATTTTACATATTTTTGAATAGGTAATTTTGCATTTAATAAGTAACAAGTCCAGAACATTCCGGAGCTCACTTAATATTAAGAAACATGGTGAAAGAGGTTTATTTATAATAAAAAAGGTCTAAAGAGTCCTGCACTTGCGGTCCGGTCTTCGATTGCTGTTTTTCTATTTATAGTTAGAAATTTCAACCAAAAACAGGATTAAACTAGGGAAGAAGCGCATTTCTGTAAATTATTTTCAAATATACAGGATGTCCCAAAAAATGCTGGGTGGTCAGGTGACTTTTTCTTAAACCACATCTCAGAAGCCACACGATCCACCTATAGTTATCTACTTGGATATCTATCTCTGCATTGCTATTGGACGCACGATAAAAGAGCATTTCCCCGTCAAGACAAGTCGACCATTAAGTAATTATTTTTTATAGCTGCAAGCAAATTATCTGACAAAATCTTTAACCTTTTTTTCCCATTTTTTAAAGAAAACAGATTTATTGCATAATGCATAAGAATAATAATATTTTATTATTTCATTTCATATTATTTGGGAATGTTTTTTTTAGGTAGTTTATTCTATCTACATACGTAAGTAAAAGTCGTCTCAGATAATCATTTGTATTTATAAAAAAATAAGTTAATTAATAAAGTGACAAACTAAGATGTAAACAGAAGCACATCTTTTCAATAACCTGAGATTTGATAAATTTACAAAGATGGAAACAAAGGCATTATTTGTCAAAAGAAAAAAGTCGTTATCGAGAGATCTGAATTGTCATTTTATATCACCACAGCGAGAAATAAGTACACGTTAAATGTTCCCTTGACCCTCTATAACAGCTTATCACAGATAAAACCTTTGTGGCTTTGTGTACATCCATCTTTGCTAATGGAAGTCAGTGATGTATTGAAAATTTTCTTGTGAGTGTCTTTGACTTTGAATCTAACATATTCGCAGGAATAATAATTGCTACGTTAGTTTAGAGATTTATGTATATATCTGTAGCACTAAAAATTAATTATTTCGGAAATGCCCATAGTAGTAGGTACTAATGTAATTCAAGAAAATTCACATTTTTCACTTATCCAAGAGAAAAATCTAAAAAAAAATCAAGTAGACTTAAAAATTATTTAAGAACAATGTGGTTGTACTTAAAATCGTTTCCGGAGTCCAGAAATGTAAACATATACAGGGTTTCGTTTAAAATTTCGAAGTTGGAGAAACAGCAATTGATAAAGAAGTGTCAAATATTGAATAATTTGGAAATTTTTTCTGCTCTACCATCTTTTATCCATCTTATATCTAGAGAATTCTGGAGACCATGGTATGTCTAATGATTCCGTTGACACCCGGTATAGACACTGATCCTGATTAATTATTTCTGCAGATTCTATCTAATTCCGTACGATTAAAGCCAATAGGTCTAGCCAGCCAATATATTTGACGAATTAACCTCATATATATATACATATACATACATGTATGTTTAAATAGTCATATTATGCATTATGCGTGAAGGAAATATGTCAGTATTTGAAATAAAATGATGAGTAGGGCTGTCAAAAATGTTCCGTGGGACAGTGGCGTACGCGAAATTAACTAATACGAGAAACAATAAACTTTTACAATTTATAACAATGTATATAAAACTTACCCTCTTAACTAGCTTGATGAACTAGCTTGCTTATCACAAACTAGAGAAGATGTGTGGCCATATTGCAGAATCAAGTATGTTTCTATGGTTGTCTCCATGAGTGATGTTCGCTCTGGTGGAAATATATTCTTATATTTTGAAAACGACCGTTCGACATCTACTGATGTAATACACGCACACTTGCGAACTTTTCTTTAACGCGCTCATTTGTTGCGTCACCTATAGCGTGTAGCAGTAGATTTACTTCGTCCACTATTTGCAGTGACTCCGCTAACGACAACGCACTGTCTTCTAATTTTTTTTATGCTTTCATGTAATGGTTTATAGTTCTTCGCAATATTTTTTAAAGCTGTTTCAACGGAAATATCTTTGAATTTTGCCTGGCTTTCCTTAATAGCTGCAGCCTCATCTGGATTGAATTATAGTATCACAGCTTTTATTTGTTGGAAATATTCAGCATAACAAAAAGCTGCCTGCAACCATGTTCCCCAACGTGTAAGAATCGGCTGTGGTGGTTCAGGAATACCGGGACACTTGCTATGAAATGCATGGAGACGTTTAGGAGATTTAAGAAACACTTTTTTTGCACTTGCTATTAATGCATCCACCTCTGGAAAACCTTTTCGAATAGTTTCAGCCACAAGATGTAAAGCATGCACTTTACACGTAACATGTATAAACATACAACCTTGTTCTTGCAAAGAACGGCTACCGAACGCATTGTCACGGTGCCATCAGTCACAAACATCAACACTTGCCTTTTTGACAGTTCAAATGTTTCTAACGTCTCCAGCACCACCCTGGTAATTGTTTCGCTAGTACACTGACTTAGTCTTTTGCTAACTAGTAACCGTGGAACTGTCGGTTTAAGAGGATCCAGTACTCGTACTATAACATTTAAAATAGAATTTTTTTTACAATCGGTTGTATCATCAACAGATAACCACAGCCGTGTATTTTTTAATTCACATTTCATCTTATTTACCATGTCTACGTGTACAGTTGTTAGATAGTTACATAACGTTGTGCGACTTGGTAACTTCACCTGGGCATTGTATTTATTCCAGAACTCTCGAAATGGTTGTTTATCGAATATGTGCAGCGGAACATCACAGGCAATCAGCATTAATAGTAAATCAAACATAAACTGTGTTGTCGAAGGCACGCCATTTTTTTTATTTTTATGGTGTACACTATTTACGTGAAGTCCACAATCATGCTTATCCCAGCACATCAAATCTTTCTCGCACACTTTACAAATTATTTTAGCACCATCATAGAATAAATCCGGGAATTCACCTATGAATTTATTCACTTTGTCAGCAAATGGCCGTTTTCTACCCCTGCGTACGTCTGCCATGCTTTATTATTAAATTAATATCAACAATATAGTACAACAAATAAAATAAATCCACAAAAACAATATGCAATACGCCCAAGTGACTTAACGTGTACACAACTCGAAAGCTAATAATAGACTAGACTGGAGATAGAGTTTCGTGGTCAAGGTGAATGCCGGCGACAGTAAGTACATCTGTACTCTGGGACCATGATACACATAAACGATTTGCAGCTTTAATGATGAGTAACATATACATTATTTGCTACTCTGGATATATTTTAAAAACCACCCCCCCCCCATATACAGAAAAAAAATTGTGTAAAATAAGATTTTAGTACCATACCAATATAGAACCCATCAGAACCATCTTCCTAGAAACCGTAGTTCTCTCTAAAACATTTTGTCTCTATGACCAAGAAAAAAGAGGGAAAACCCACTAGACGTTGCTTGTTTATTTATTTAGTTTTTTGCAGATAATAAAAAATATTAAACTTTAGTAATTAAGATTTCTATACGACAATAGTAAATTTCTTCGGAAGATCCTTGCCTTATACCAGGATGCATATTGCAAAAGCTTCTGCAGTTATGAATGAGCAAATACTTTGACTGATAAAGATTTTTTTGTTAATCACATGTAGTCACCTACATAATTCATTCATTTATAATCGGAAACATCGACTAGACTCCTAACAGTAACGTAAGCATATAGCAGAATGGGGTGATATTTCAATGGCCGATGGGAATGGGATCACAATATGAGATTTGCGTTTCCCAGGTCCCTGGGTACTCTAAGCAGTAGATGCCGCCGCCATGCCAGTCTGGTTTGATTATTATTCATTGTGTGTATTGTGTTACACTATTATTACAATACACGTTATCTCTTCACTCCTAATTGAATTGCAATTATTACGTATTTGTTAACCTGCAGCATTATACTGCAGTAATGAGGGAACTTGCATATTCTTCAGTGAAATTATAATCAATTTGTGGGTATACATACACTGTGTCCAAGATAAGAATGCACAGCATGGGCATCTTGGAAATTGTAGGAGATACGAATTGGGTTAAATAGGGAAAATGTTGCGTAATTAGGATACTATCAAAATGATCTTAACCAATGTCAAAAAATTATTTTTCATTTTTGATTTTTTTCGAAAAAAGTAAATTTTTTTGTAATTCGCTTTTAATTTTTTTCCACGTTATTATCAAAAATATGAGAAAACAAACAAAACATCCTCATTGTACTTTCTAATAAACTTTAACGTGACAATGATATTTTCACCCTCCGACGTTCCGTGATCGTGGAACCATCATCAACTTCTTTTTTTTTAAATACGGACCTGGATTTTTTTACGGATTTTGAATGCATTCTTCATTCTAAATTCACCTATGTATTACACATAGAGCTTACAACATGTTTTTCTCTAGTTATAGTCGTTACTAGGATTTATGTAGTACGGCTTTTACTTTGAAAGTTGCAAATAAAATGTATTAATTATTTCAGCCTTCAGCAACGGAAAATAAAGCAGGAAATAAATTTTAAATCGTTTATTTTTTAAATACTGATTAGGAGCAAGCAAATCGGCAAATCCGATCACGTTTTCATCAATCTACATTTCTCATAAATGTGAACACTCTAAATTCAAAAGTAATACCACGACTTCGATTAAAGATTATTTCATTTAAACTGATAAAAGTCAAGCAAAAAAAATATGCTCAATGTGCTACACGTTGAGTTACCTTTTTAGTGATAAGTAGGCTGGTAAAAACAATGATTGTTTGAGTTTAACGATCTGTCATATTCATAAATAGTCGTTGTTTCATCTTGTTGTCCTTAAACGTATTTATATTAATGGTAACATGTTACATTTTGTGCCACCGAAATTGTGTTGATGCTGAAAATTTGTATCTAGATAGGTACCTAGCAAGAAGTCAGCCTGATAAAACAATTTTTAGAAGATTAGTGTCAAATCTTAAAGAACACAGTTCTTTCCGAAAACCCATTCGGTCTCGACAAAAACCATGTAACGAAGAGAAAGTAAACAGTGTATTGTTGACAGTTACTGAAAATCCACGTGTATCAACTAGAGAAATTGACCGAGCTACTGGGATATCAAAATCCATGTCCAGTTTTATTTTACGAAAACATCGGTTTCATCCTTATAAATTTAGAATTTGTCAAGGGCTTAGGCCAGGCGCCGAAGAAAGATGCAGGACATTCTGTGAGTGGTATACTAGGAGATGCCAGGATGATAAAAATTTTCCTCATAGGTAATTTGGTCAGACGAAAGTATGGTCACTAATGGTATTTTTAATCGAAAAAATACACATTATTGGTCCCGAGAAAATCAACACTTGTTGAAACCAGCCAGACACCAACACCGCTTTGGTTTTAATATGTGGGTTGCCATTTTTGGTACAAGAATTATAGGCCCTTTTATTAACCATGACTCATTGACTGTCCAACGTTATCAGAACTTACTTGACACTTATCTTGAAGACGCCCTAGACAACTTACCTGTCGCTGATTCCCAGAATTGTTGGTTCCAACAAGATGGTGCTCCAGCACATAATTCTAGGGCTGTTCGAGAATATTTATCCAATCGGTTCCCAGAAAAATGGATTGGCGCTCATTCAACAGTATCCTGGCCAGCACGATCGCCGGATATGACACTGATGGAATTTTTTCTGTGGGGATATATCAAAAACTTCATATACAGGCATAATATTGAAAATGAACAAGAATTAGAGGTATCTGTTACTGAAGCATTTAACAGCATTACTCCAGAAATGCTAACTAGAGTTTTAGACTCTACTATACGAAGATGATATCTTTGTTTAGAAAATAACGGTTCCCATTTTGACACCTATGGTTTTAAAAAAATCGATTGTTTATATCTGTGCAGTTACTGAGGTTAATACATATGTAATTAATTTATTATTATTCAGTATTAAACCATTTGTTTTGTTAACTGATTATTATTTAACGTACTAGATGGACGAGTACCTGATACATTGTATTTGTATCTAGTCCTCAAATTAAATTTATTATTTATTCATCTCATAAATCTTAGAACGACTATAACTAGAGAAAAACATGTTGTAAGCTCTATGTGTAATACATAGGTGAATTTAGAATGAAGAATGCATTTAAAATCCGTACAAATAATCCAGATCCGTATTAAAAAAAAGAAGAAGTTGATGATGGTTGCACGATCACGAAACGTCGGAGGGCAAAAAATATCATTGCCACGTTAAAGTTCATTAGAAAGTACAATGAGGATGTTTTGTTTGTTTTTTCATATTTTTGATAATAATGTGGAAAAAAAATTAAAAACGAATTTCAAAAATTTACTTTTTTCGAAATAAATCAAGAACGAAAAATAATTTTTGACATTGGTTAAGATCATTGTGATAGTATCCTAATTATTCAACTTTTTCCCCATTTAACCGAATTCGTATATCCTACCAGTTCCAAGATGCCCATGCTGTGCATTCTTATCTTGGACACAGTGTATAATTCTCGCCTATGAATAACAAAGTGTCCAGAATTATTCAATAGAAAATTATTAGTCATTTTTTTCACGAATTGTTTTCTTCAACCGTCACCTTAATGTAGTAAAACGTGTATCTTAAGGAACATGTTTAAGAAAGGGCAGTAAAGACCAAAGGATATAAGATATTTACGTCCACTGGAAAGGACAAGGGTCACAACCACCGTACATACACTACAATGTAGTGAAAGGTATTTTCGACTAAATCCAATATAAGAACAAGAATTCCTTCACAAATTCCTTGTTTCTACAAAAGGTGTTTGCTAGTAACCATTCTAACGAGTGTTTCAGAATTGCACGGAACAATTGAAATGCATTTGCATAACCACCATATCATATGTCTCAAACATCTTTATTACTGGATTGTCAAATAATAAATATACGTTTTTAAAATGAAAACATTCAGAGAGATATAGAATATGCCATTTAACATTAACAATTTACGATTGCTTGTAATTTTTGTAAGGTTGCAACGACTCTCATAATGCCGTATTTTAGTTTCTTTTGTGTGGAAATATAAGTAGATTACACAACGATTTCGTCAAATTCTACAGAAATATTGTAAAGACTGAGGTCTGGAGATCGCGGTGGTCATTGTACAAGTTTACTCATGTGAATCCGTCGATTGCTCTATGTGGCGTTTAAAAGTTTGACACAACGTTTAATAAGTTTTGTTATAAGAAGACCAACACTGGGTGATTTATAGTACTCGCATACTTGTACACTTTTTGTATTGCGCAACCTGAAAAGTGATGTATTTCTGGTATTGAATGTGGGAAATCGATGCCAGTTATAATTGCAAGCCGCCGCTTTTTTAAAATTGCTACGTGTGTACAGTTGTGCAATGGAAATATTGACCGTAGTGTTGGAAATATAATGTGGCTTTTGTGCAACTCTACTTTTTTGTGCAGAAGGTCATTGGGTGTTTTGCTGTTTGTTTTTAAAATTGGTTAGTAAAAGAGTTAGTTAGTAAAAAAAGAGAATGCTAGATGTTTTAGATAAACATAATATTTTAAATAAGAATCAGTTCAGATTTCAAAAGTCAAAAAACACTGCTGATGCCATTTTTGCATTTTTAGAAAAAACGTATCTGTAGTTAAAGGAGAGCGAAGCTGTTGGTTCAGTGTTTTGTGATTTTTCAAAAGCCTTTGATTGCGTTAATCATGAAATACTGCTCCAGAAACTTAGGTGTTACGGTTTTAACAGACGTATCAGGTATTGACTGTGGTGTGCCTTAAGGATCTGTGCTAGGTCTGATTTTGTTTCTGTTATATATTAACGATTTAGCGACTATAAACATTCTTGGTAATTTTACTCTTTTTGCTGACGATACTACGATTCTCTGGCATAGAAAAAATGTTAATAGTCTGAAGGGGACCATAAAGTCTAACTTATATAAGGTCAAAGAATGGTGTGATTCTAACCTACTTACATTTAATATAAGTAAAACTAATATAGTCACTTTTAAGTTTAGTTATGATGATCTTATAGGAGATAGTCATTTTATCGATAATAAATCACACACAAAATTCCTTGGTCTATATATTGACGATAAATTAAAATTTGATCAGCATGTAACTAATCTAGGAAAAAAGTTGGCTTCTGGTTATTATGCAGTGAGAATTGTTTCAAACGAATTGGGTCATAGTATAGCATAGTATAGCAAAAACGGTATACTATTCTTTAATTGAATCCCAAATAAGATATGGAATACCTTTCTGGGGATTGTGTAGTCAAAAATTGCTAAGCAGTATATTTGTGTTACAAAAAAGGGCTCTAAGATATGTATGCAAAGTGAATTCATGAGATTCCTGTAAACTATTTTTTATCAGTAATAAAATACTAACCGTAATATGTATCTTTATCTTAGAGACAGTATGTCTAATACATAAGAAAATGTTGAATGGGGTAAACTCGGATTCTCAGCATCAATATAATACGAGGCAGACATTGAGTTTACTTCTTCCCTTACCCATCCCCAGAACAACTGCAACGAAACACTCATTAATCAATGAAAGTAAACAAATATACAATCACATACCACTGTTTCTTAGAAATATGATTCAATTAAAGAAATTTAGCGAGGCAGTTAAGGTGAAATTAATTGAGAAGGCTTATTATAGTTTATTTGAATATTATAATGACTCTCTATAAACTGTTCTAGTATGTTTTTTTTCATTGCTATTTTCTCTTTTCACTGTTATATTTATTAATTTAATACTATGTACCTGATATTTATTAAATTTTCGTTGTTTGTCAACTATATTAGTACATGCTTGTATAGTTAGGTCCATAAATATGTATATATTATTGTATGTCGTTATATTTTGTTTATTGTTTGTTTTATATTTGTATATTATTTGATCTATATTTTATACCTTACTTTGACCATATATTGTAACAATATACACTAGTAGCTTTGTCAATAAGAATGTATTTCTTAGACAGTAAAGCATATTCATTCATTCATTCATTCATTCATAATAAATTGCTGTTTTGTTATTTGATTATTATTAAAATAATGTTATAGATCACTTCATCACATCCTCTTAGCTCTTGTAATAAATTATTTACTACTCCACAGCAGTCACCTTCTCTATGCATTTTTTAATCCAAAATCTTCTTTTGTATGGTTTTGGCGTTCTCTTATTTGTCATCTTCACAGTCAACCAAACTCTAAGCAGGAAATTGCTTTTTTTTCTATTTGTATTGGAATACATCACACAGATGTCTCATAACTGGTAGTACCAGTTATGTAAGTAACATATTTTTTCTTAAAATCGATAATTGTGACTGTAGTGATTTTTTATATACACGTGTAAATGGCATTATTTCAACAAAAAAAAATCATTACATCCAAATAGTTGAGAGAGAGTCAATTATAATACAGGAGTGGAAAGAGGCCACAAAGAGGTTTCAAAAAATGTTCTGATGGTATTCCATTTAAATAAATGTTTGTTGACCCTGTAGAATCGTCTTGGCTCACCCTGTATATTCGAAAATCAATTCCGATTATAGACTGTTTTGACTAGTTTATTTATGTTTTTAAATCAAGTTTCTAGCTATCATAGAATTCGACATATCGAAGTCGGGCGCACTATTGACTCACCTAGTGTGTTTAGTTGTTTTTCTTCATCTGCATTACAATTTCTTTTGGTATTGTGCAATTTTTAAAATTTTTAACAAGGCAATCAAAATAAATTTTATGTGGGTATCTTATCTGGAGACGTTTTCTTTGGTATAAATGTTTGTCTTACTTACATTCAAAAGAAAATATACATTTAACTGATCCATTACATTCTTCTACAGAACAAGAGCTCTTTAAGAAGTAAACAGCAGGTAATCAAAATCGACTATTAGAAATGAATTTGACTGCTCAACAATTAATATTTTAAATCTTTGATTGTTTTATGCATAGCCATCTATGCAAAAAACAATTTACAAATAGTTTTATCCCAAACTTGTAAAAATATTATTTAATTTAATAACTCACTTATTTGGAAATAAATGTATAAAAATCATATATATTATATTATATTGGGGAGGAAAAGGGCTATCCATATATCAAAATACTTACAGAGTGTCCTATTTAAATAATGTAATGTTGTGGGGTATAGTCATCAAGATACAAGTTCATAGCATATACGAAAACTTGATGGAATATGCCACCGATCCACTTCTTATATTTTTTTTTCTAGCTATATTTTTAAGAAAAAGAAATTGATTTAAAATGCAGAATTTTAAGATCACCATGTACATATCATTTTTTATATGGTTTACTTGATTCCCAATAAAGAAATATAGATTTTTTTTTTCACCAACAACTATGTTAGCGTCTGGTCAACCAAGAGCCCGCGCCTTTTTTATTACTTGCTTTTGTTTAACTCACAATGTAGTCACAATGTTTGCATCCTCCAATTAACACATTTCCTGACATAACCAAATGATGAAATTTGGCGCAGTTACTAACGTCGGATAACAATACAATATTTCATCGTTACTTTGCAAATTACCCACATGGGGGGCGCGGGGGTGAAAATTGAGAAATCTGCAAAAGTATGATAACAATTTAATTAAAGTATGACTAAAAAGTGGAAAATAAAAAAAAAATAAGAAAAACTTTAAAAACTTGCTTTTCTTAATCGTACCAAAAAGTAAAAAATAATTTCTTTGCAAAAAAAGCCAAAAAAGCACAGCATACGCACTTTGTACAATCTGCATACAATCATACAAAGTACGTACAGTTGATTTCAATAAAAACTGGTACACTTTCTTTTAGCTATGTAAATCATTCATTCTTTGATTGATATTAATAATCTTACAAATGTCACTTTGACATTAATCAGTGGCGTCATTATTAAAAATGGTTTGACATCTAACAGATATTCAAAAATTTCGAATTGTTTCTAAAATTGAATATGGTTGGTCCATAAGAAGACTTGCTGCTGAATACAATGCGAGTAAAACCACGATAATGAGTGTTAAAAAACAATGGGAAACCAACCCAACGGTATCCCGTAAAGTTGGTTCCGGTAGGCCCAGAAAGAGCAATAATCAAGAAGATGAAAATCTTATAAATTACCAATAGAAAACCCTTTTCAAACTGCAGTAAATGCAATTTCAGAGACAAATTTCCCTGCTTCGGTATCTACTGCTTGCAGAAGAATAAAACTACAAAGCGACTTGAAGAGTTGTTCATCGGCTAAAAAATACAAACTTTCAGAAGAAAAGAAGCAGGGTAGGATTATTTTTTGCACTCAATTATATAATCAATGATGAAAACTTCTGGGGACAAGTTGTCTTTTCTGACGAAAAGGTTTTTAAATCCTGTAACGATGGACATGTTCGCGTAAATAGGCCTCCTTCCACTAGATACGACGAAAAATATACTTTCGATCCACAAATATCAGGAAGGTTTTCAGTCAATGTCTGGGCTTGGATGAGCCTAAATGGGTTAGGTGTGTGTTGGAACAGTGGTGGTCATCTCAATTCCATTAAATATATTGAAATATTAGACAATATTATGTTGCCGTCAGTAATAGAGGTGTTTCCGGAAAATGATTTTATTTTCCAACAAGACAACTGCTCCATACATACGGCCCATCATGTCAGGCAATGGTTTCTTAATAAAAACATAGAGTTGTTATCGTGGCCATCTAAAAGTCCGGATTTAAATCCAATTGAAAATGTATGGTGACTAATGGTGAAACATATAAGAAAATTAAATAACCATCCAAATAATGCCCAAGAATTGGAAGGGATAATTGAAGACGCTTGGGAGAACTTGTCGCAAGAAGTTGACCTTGCAAAAAATCTGATTTTGTCCATGTCTGCAAGACTTCAGGCAGTTTTAGACGCTAATGGAGCAATGACAAAATATTAGTTAATTCTGTATTACGTAATTGAAGTTCATTTATTTTATTTTTTATTGTATTTTTTATGTTCAGTTTGCATTGTTTACATTTTTTTTAATCTCAAGTGCTATTTTTGTGTTCTTATTTTAAAAATAGAATTGTCATTATTCAGTTAGTATTTTAATTACAACCATTAGTAGAATTATCCGTAACAAATATTATTTTTTTAAACAATAATGTGGCAGGCTTGAAAATGTTTTGAAAAAGTTATTTTCTAATTATTTTTTTAAAATTCCATTTGAATAAAATAAAAGAGAAAGGTTTAATAAGTTTAAAATCACAAAGAAAACCGATCTCCTCCAAAAACCCAGGTCCGGGGTAAATCACCTCTTCTCCACCCCCTCTCGACATGCCTGGCCAGCCTTACTTACAGACATATGCACACAACTAAACTATTAAGATTTTCGATTACAAGAGTTGTACCAGTTTTTTTTTAAATCAAGTGTACGCCTTACTTTTTTGCCTTTTTTTTTGGCAAAGTAATTGTTTTTTACTTTTTAGTACGACTAAAAAAAGCAAGTTTAAAAAAACATATATATATATATATATATATATATTTTAAAGCCAGACTGCTCCTGTGGGTACCTTTAGGTGTATAATAATCCTACGTATGATATTCTACAAACATTAACAAGCAAATCATTATATATTTATTAGACGTAATTAAATTCTGTAATGTATCGCAACAATACGCAGAGTAATAATATAATGAACTGTTGATTTGTAACTAGATTCAATACTCGGTGATGTATGCAGATTTAGGAACTAACTCAGGGCTCAGGAAATTTAAGTTTGTGTGCATCCATCCATAAATTGCTGAACTACTCTAGAAACTGTTCCTGACAACATATATACATACAATGATCGAGTGGTAATAATGGACTTGAACTTTACTGCTTATTTGACTAACACTTCATGTATAAACTTTGATATACCCTAATTTATTTAAGCAGTTATCTTAAGTAGTGTTCAAACTTAAACGGAAATAGATCGGGGAACGATAATAGTATGGGAAGCATAATAAAATATTAATATTTACCCCAACTTTTTGTTTATAAGTAATAGTATTTTATGTAACAAGTGGCTAAAATGGTGTTTTTTTACAAGTGGGGCGTTTATAGTACCAGCCGAAGGCGAGTGCTATAAACCACACGAATAAAAAAAAACACATTTTAGTCTCGAGTTATATACAAAAGTTTTTGTATCGCCATTCGAAATTTGAAAACTATAATTTTGTAAAAATACAGTAAATTGACAAAGTTACCTTGTCGTAATGATTAAATTCTATTGCTGTTTCCATGGAAACCAATAAGAAAATAACTAAATATTGAACGATTTAAACGTCGCACTTGACACATTCTACTTTACAATAGTTATTATTTGGAACAAAATTAGTGATAGTGAGGAAGATTTTATTCCTGTTACTCCTTCGGAAATCAAGGAGCAAACAATTGTTGTAACTTTAGATTTATTATCAGCGAAATCTAGAAAAGAATATGACTTATTTATGCACTGGTGTAAGCAGAAAACTGTGAGTAACATATCTGAGTCTGTTCTTTTGACTTATCTATCTGAGAAAGCAAAAACTTTAAAATGTTCAAGTCTCTGATGCAAGTTTTCGATGCTAAAAGCAGTTTTGAATGTAAAGAATAATGTAGATGCATTCAATTATCAAAAAGTAAAACCTTTTTTGAAAAGACAATCCATTGGGTATAGGGCTAAGAAATCTAAAGTTTTTGACAGAGCAGATGTGGAACTTTTTTTACTAGAAGCACCAGGTGAAAAGTTTTTCATTTTGAAAGTTGTATTAAAATGGGCTTGGCTGGCGCTTATCGTCGAGAGGAACTCTATAATATGACCATTGATGTCATTGTGAGAAAAGACTGGATGCTTGTTGTTAAAGTACCTGATTCGAGGACCCACATTGAAAGGACTTTTACGGTAATTGGTGAGATAGTTAATGGAATAAATCCACTAAATATTTATAAAAAAATATGCAGCTATTCTCCCTACTCATGTGAATTACAAAGGGGTTTTTCTTCAACATCGAGGAGAAAAATTTACGGTCCAACTAGTTGGTATTAATACATTTTTAAAAATACCAAGTTATATTACGGTATCACTATTAGTTGGTTCTAGAGCTGATATTCTTACCTTAAAACGTCATGGGGGATGGAAATCCTCAACAGTTGTTGAGTGATATATAGGAGATAGCATCCAGAACAAAAAGGAAATTTCAAAACAGATATTTTCTAACTATACTACAGAAATAACTGTCTGCCGATGTAGTCGTTGATGAAAATCAGACCAACCACCATATTAATATAAATGAATCAAATATTTTTCGCACTTTTGAACCTATAATTCCAGGAATAAATATAAATAATGTTAGTAACAGTACTGTTCATATAAATTTTCGTTAAATTATGAATAAAACTGTTCATGAAATTTGTTAATAATTAATAAATGTTTTATGCAAGAACTTTAATTTGTTGTCTGTTGACTATTAAGTTTTATTTCACACTGTGAAATAAAATTTCTTTATTCCACACTTTTTTCTTTATTTTTCACTTGTCAATAATAATGATATTGTTTTGATTCATTGAAACTGTCCAATAAATGATATTTTAGGATATGGCGTTACAAAAAAATAATTTTAGAGTGGAATGAAAAATAATATTAACTGAAAATTTTTGTTAATTATTATTTACTAACTTTTACAAATCTTATCACAGATAAGTATAACATATATCCTTTTAAACAATTATTTTCCCGACTATTTGCCAAAACGCTGAAACTTGGATTACAAAAAAGATAATATGCACATTATGTTCAGTACTACTGACTCAATAATGTTATTTTTAATTTCAACTATTCTGTCTAATAAAACCAAAAATAAATAAAACACAAGGTACTCACCAGTTGACACTCATTTTAAAAAACTTTAAAATATCTACCGACACGTGTTTCTGCTTGCCTTTAGCTCGTCAGGGTAGCCGGCACAATTAAATAATTAAATCATTTTAACCGACTCGGTGATTATTTGACCAGAGCACGCCTTGGCAAATGTGACTGGATAATCCCTTTATTGTACCTGCGGGTTCGATTCCAGCCATGGGTACTCATTGCTTAAAGAAGCAAAACAAAAAACAAAGTAATTGTTGAAAATGACCACCCCCAGTCATGTATATGCGTCCATTCGTCTTCTTATTGATTGCCGCACAAATTCATAAATCCCTAGAGTATTCCGGATTGTTTCACATGATGCAATTATACGGTTCCTCAGATGTTTATTATTTTCAGTCGGGCTGAAGTAAACTAACGTCTTAAGGTGTCTCACAGAAAATAAGGGACTCATTTCTGGAGAATGTGGAGGACAAGGTTGTGGTCCTGCTCTACATATCCAACGATTAGAATACACAGCATCCAGATGTTGTTTGGCAGTTAGACTGAAATGTGCGAGAGCCCCATAGTGCACATACCATATTGCTCTGGCACATTTTCCAACAGCAAAGTTAGATAATCTTTTTTTGTTGGTTAAAATGTTTGCCCTATTTCAAATTGCCGTTGCCCACTTAGGGAGCATTTACGTACAAGCATTAATATAAACGTTTCTTCTTATTTCTGCGTGTTGAATCATCCAACGAATTGAAGCATTCCAGCACTTATATAAGACATTAAAATTTAAAACTGCATTTGGAATCGAACTAACCACTTTGGTTCACTTATTTCTCTACAGTATCATCGTATTGTAGGCTGCATGCAATAATAATACGCGCAGAAACTTTGCCTTATTATAAATTTAATTACATTACTGTGTAATAGTTGAATACGTGATACACCAGGCTTCTTTATAAAACACTTAAGCACTTACTTTATTCAAGGCAACATTACCAATGATAAGGAATTAGGGAGGATCCGAACAAAGAAATTTAGCAGCTTGAACACAGTATAGACCTGTTAACGTGTGAATTGATCTGAACATCCCTAACACTTCAGTCTCTGGATTATAATTATTTTAATTCTGTAGAGCAGAACCACCAGTATTGTAAGATATAATTAACATTTTCACAAAACTGGCTTCATTTGTCACATCCAATTTAGCCTTTGGTTCCAAAGAGACGGATATACATTTTTATTAATTATATTTTTAAAATTCTTATGATCTACTTAACGATTTCTACTACAATTCCATTGGGTAGAAGATTTCTCGAGGGTATTGACTTATTTTGAAAACCGTCTATTCCCCTTAATAAAACCTAATATCCGGTGATTTTTACAAGCGCTTATTAATTGAATAACTTATAAATTTTGTTATCTGCAAATACCAATATGGTCGATGTATCATTAAAATGTTTTGAGTTAAAGCCTAGATTTCTGCAGACATTAGTAACACAATTATTAATATGAGAAACAAAGGTTAATTTTTTATTAAAAATCACCTCGAGATCCTCAAATTGGCTGCATCTAAGAACTGGTTCATTACCAACTTTATTGCACCACAATGTTTTATAATTTTCTAACATATCGTTGACTATATTCTTGAAATCAGGATCTCTGTTATTACCTAAGAACTTTTGAACTACATTTTTGAAGCCAACCCATGCAGCCTCTTCTTTATTATTCATTGTTGAGTCAAACACTCTGTCTTTCATTAATTCTCTAATTTGTGGCTCAACAAAAATATCTTCCTTAAGCTTGGCTTCTGATAACCTAGGAAACTTTGAACATAAATACTTGAAGCAGTTACAGTTTTTGTCGAGAGCTTTAACAAATTGCTTCATTAGCCCCAACTTAATGTGTAACGGAGGCAGAAGAATTTTATTCGGATCGACCAAACTTTCTTGTACAATATTTTTTGAACAAGGTACTAAATTAATTCTACGTGGCCATTCTTTCTTTTGCCAATGTTCACCTCGTGCTCTACTGTCCCATTCGCATAAGAAACAGGGCATTTTAGTATAGCCAGACTGTTGGTCTAAGAGCATACCTAAGATTTTAAAATCTCCACATAACATCCAGTTGTGGTCTGCATATTTCACCTTTTCAAGTAGGAGTTTCAAATCTTCATATCTTTCTTTTAAATGAACAGAGTGTGCAACCGTGACTGATGCGTATATGTTACCATTATGCAACAATACACCCTTTAAACTCCTTTTAGATGAGTCTGTGAACAACCTCCAGTCATTTGGTTGATAAATGGATGCTCCTAACTTGCTAACCAATCCTGGAACATCATGGCAGTACACAAGGGATCCCTCTTGATCAAAGTATTCTAAAAATTCAGTTTCACGTTTTCTATACCATGAGAATGTCGTTCCTGGAAGAAGTAAATTCTTTTCACTCAGTCTAGATCCCAAAAGTTCAGCAGACTCTTATGAAAGTCCTAAGTCACGAATTAAATCGTTTAGTTCATTCTGAGTAAAAAGCTGAGGCTGAGTACTTTGTAATGGAAAGTCTTCATCCGAATCCTCAATTTCTAATTGCGAATCAGAATCAGACGACAAAAGAGTATAATTTTCTGGTACAGCAGGTACAGGTACATCTGGCCCATGCGCTACTGGCCTTATTGCTGATGGAAGGTTCGGATAAAATATTTTTTTTTATTTTTAGTATTAAAGCCACTTACGTCACACAAGCAAAAGTAGCAATCTTCTGCATAATTGCTGGGTTCACGCCACACCATTAGTATGCCGAAAGGTAAGGATTTCTTTTATTTTGAGTCCACTTCCGTAACGATTCAACACATGTATGACAAGCTCTGTGTGGCGCCCATGTTTTGTCTTGGTCTCCAAGCTTTACACCAAAGTACGCATGATAACTTATTTTCACGAATTCCGTAATATTTCTTTGTCTTTTTTTAACTGTATATGAACCACAAATGTAACAAAATATATCGGCGCAGTTTTTATAATGTCTTGAGGACATGACGAATTTTTAATAACTTTATCACACTATTATATACTGTAAGCACACGTTTAACCACAGTTAACTTACTACTGACTACTGTATGTGCTTTTCGAATACTGTGTGTATATTCTGGTTCTAACTAGAAACGTCTAGATTAAACGGCAGTGGTCCTTAACAATTTTATTTTAAAAAGATATGTATTAATTACTAATAATATCGTTATGTATGTTTAGAGTAAACAGTGCGTGATACACGAAAACTAATAATACTGCAGAGTTCAGAACGACTTAATTACTCTAAAAATGTAAACAAATTGTAGACCCCTAAAACCATGCAGGCCTGTGTTATTTTTATTCACTGAAATTGTTCTACATCCCAGATTATTAGTTTACTACTAACTCTATTGCTGATTTTATTCCTATAATTAATACATTTATATCTCGTATTGCATTCCTGTGAAGAACCGGCATAAATCTCTTTACGTAAATTTTTTCTTTAGTTTGTTTTTTATTAGATTATTTATTAGGCTTTCTTTATAGCCACTGTTTTTGCAATTTCTTTAATTATATTCACTTCTTTTTTAAAATTATCTACGCTTAATGGAAATGTTAATAGAAGATGTATGTAGCTGTGGAATGGTGCCATTTTTATTTGCAATGATTATTTAGATTTACTATGAATTACTGTATCTGTGCAAGTAGGTTTACGATAAATGTCAAACGTTAAGCTATTGTTGATATTTTTTTATATTAATGTCTAAAAAGTTTAAATCCGCGTCATTTTCCATTTCTAGTGTGATTTGAATTTTTTTTTAAATGAATTCAGAAGACCTAAGAATTAATTTAACTGCTTTTCCGTACCTTTCCAAATCCACATCGTCCACATGTAAACACAATGTAAACGGTCATTGCGAATAAAAATTGCACCATTCCACAGCTACATATAACATTTCCATTAAGCGAAGAGAATTTTAAAAAGAAGTAAATGTAATTAAAGAAATTGCAAAAAACAATGGCTATAAAGAAAGCCTAATAGATAATCTAATTAAAAATAAGCAAAAGAAAAAACAAACAAAAAATTACATGACGAGTTTTATATGCCTATTCCTAACAGGAATGAAATAAGAGATATACATGTATTAATTATAGGCCTAAAATCAGCAATAGAGTTAGTAATAAACTTAATAAACTTGGATGTAGAACAATTTCAGTAAATAAAAATAATTTAGGTAAAATATTAATAAATAATAAAGACAAGTTACAAAAAAACAGGAGTATATGAGTTAAAATGTAGTGACTGTGATGCTATATACATTGGGCAAACTGGACGAAATGTAAAAAGCAAAATAGATGAAAACCCACGAAAATCCATTTAGTGATCTTTTACCAAGACAAGACTTCAAAAAAGTTAACCCAATGTTCTAAATCTAAAGCCAGTTGCGTAGGGTGGTTCTGTAAGGCCATAAATAAAAAATTACACAATCTCGCGCTCCATGCCATGCAATTATAAGTTATATATCTTATTTCTGGAAATGCTCTATTCGGTATCCAATATTAAACTAAACGTGATATTCCTATGCGATGGGAAATGTGAAAATATGTAGGAAATAAAAGATATATGTTTCATTTCATTGATTCTACACATGAAGCTCCAGAAAAACTTATTGCGTGCGGATTCCGGTGTCTGTTTGAAATAAAAAACGTGATTTATCTCGCAGTCTCTCTGAATTCTCTGTCTGACAAAACGACTGAATTATTCTTTTTATTGAGTGATAAAGTTCTTAGAAAACAGTCTTATGTTGGCCTTTATAATTCTCAACTGGTGTCTATTTTTTTAAAGAAGAAGCGGGAAAATATTCTAATTTAGTGTGGACAAAAAACTGTATGGGTACAAATTCATATATCCTTGTTAGTTGCCACATTATAATTTCTTTAACAGCACCGAAATCTCTAATAATTCGCAAAAGCCTGATTACCGCACTTGCCAACAAATTGTTGTTAACAGCTCTGTTTGCTCCTTTCTGCTTCATCAGTGGGCAACATAATTCGAGCATCCTGTATACTAAGTCTGTACCTCTAAAATATTTAATGAAATATTTCTTTTCAGTTGGATCTGGAACTACTCGAAGTACAGCTGTGGGGAATGCTATAAACCGGTCTCCCATTGAGAAATCTTCAACTAAAACTACAGGAGTTGTTATAAAGGTAAGTGACTAAAAAATCATTAGAACAAAATCACCTCTCAATGATCTTAGCTACCAAATAAGACTTGCAGGTTTAACTCAACGCAAGTCGGGGCTCTTGTCCGTTGAGTAGTTGTTTCTTGTAAATCTTATTCAGTATATAGTTTAGCTTACCAGGATCAGAGGTCCCAGCTCTTGCTACCTGCTTTACAAGTTGCTATCAATCACTACGACATCAGTGATGTCTGATGGGTAGTAGCATTGACCACCAGAGGAATACACTTATTACTCACTATGTGCACCTTCAAGAATTTCTTACAGGATCCGACGTCATATCATTCGAACAAGTCTGGTTATCTGTGTCATGTTTGATAGAAAGAATTATAAGTTTTGAAATTATTTGCAAAAGATCGTTGTTTAAAAACCTATCTAATTTGTGTTTGAATTTAACGAAACTTGAATCATTTATTTGCTGTACCTTTTGCTCATGCTTGACAGGCGTGCTTGGGTATAATGAGTAGAGTTTATACAAAAACCGACTTTTGAAAAAAAGGTTTTCGATTTCCAGTATTCCAAAAAAAAGGTTAAACCGGTTTTCGAATTTTTACATAAAAGTGTAGTTAAAATAGTAAAAATATACAAGTTTATATTTATACTAAAAATTTTCAGTTAATTTAATATTGTTGGAAGTACAAAAATGTATTAAAATAAAATATACCCCATCTATAAAAAAACTAAATTAACTAAAATTCATTTTCCGATAAAACTATTATACGTATTAAGATTCTAAAATGAAATAAAATTGATGTACACTCATTTAAACACTTTTTAATGTACTGAAACTATGCTTTCATATCCTGTTAAACCTCCCCCACTCCATAGTAATACCAAGGGAGGCGAGAATGGGACTTCTCAGATTGCAAAACTCTGGGGAGCTGACGCTTCACAACCCTCGATCTAGTCAGAAGAGAATTAAAATACTGTGATATTCTTGTGGTGTTGTCAGACCACATGGCTCCCAAATACTCCTTCCATAATCCTTTCGAGGTGATCATACCAGATGGAAGGGAGGAACACCAGACGTCCATAACAAAGGAGTAATCTGGTACACAGACGGGTTCAGAACTGAAATAGGAAGAGCGTCTGGTATACAAAGTGAAAAGCCAAGGGCAAGTCTTAACTATGCACTTGGGAGCACTTGGAAATCATAGTACAGTATTTCATGCCGAAAAATTACGAAATTCACGAAAATTTAAGAAGAGCTTACACAAGCAGATCTATCTTGTCTCAGACAGTCGGACGGCACTGAGGGCACTAAAATGCTCTAGAAGAGCCCTTGGAAAGAACGGATTGCAATCAAACTGATCCGGGTGCCAAGACTTAGTGGGGTACTAGGAAATGACAAAGCTGACGAACCCGCCAAACATTAATTCATTATTTCATTTCTGTTAAAGTTGTTCTTTCAACCAACCATTGATCACTAATGTTCAATGTTTACCATATAACTGTTATTTCACCTATAACTCATACAAACAGCTGGTTGATAAGATAGTGTAAATAAAATGTTAAAACAAAAAACGGAAATCTCTCTTATCATGAAAAAGATGTAATTTTTTAACGTTTTTTTTTTTAATAATTCATCATATTTTACTTCCCAACCATGGCCTGCAACCAGTTTATTCTGCTGTGAAAATGTGAACAAGGAATTTTTAATAGCTTTACACGGAACCCAATTCAACACTGATATTGTATCTAATTACATTATCAGTTTGTGCTCGGTCACGCATATAAAATTTATACTTCATTCATATTTGAACAAGGTCAATGCCAAACTCTGACCGGGTTGAATCCACTTTAAAAAAATTAAACAAATAAATGCTTAACCAGCCATATTAATTAACTGAGTTTAAGATATTCCTTTCAAAGCCAGCTTTGAGGATATCAAAACATAAAATATGTAAACGAAATATTTGTTTTGTTCCTTTTAAATAGCGGATTAAAACATAGCCTTGGCAGTAAGTAATTAGTGCACTTATTTAAATTTCTCTTGTTGACGGTTTTTCTCAAAACAAACAACTCCTACAATATTATTAAAATATAACGGAGCATATAAAGCCCGGTGTATGCCTTCTGAGACAAATTTCAGGGAATAAATAGCTTGTAAGCATCTTTGTTCTCTCTTAAACATTCTAATTGCAGATGCATAAGTTGTTTACAAATCCAGTTCCGTTATTTCATTCAGACTTCTCTAGAATCTCGTCTGAAGCTCCAATAACGTCTGAGATGACAAAGAAAAATAAAAATGTCTTTATTGTCTTATACAATTTAGTTTTAAGTAGTTTTAATTTTGAATTGTAAAAGGTTTTTAAACAATTTAATTAATTGTTTAAAAGGATATATGTTATACTTATCCGTGATAAGATTTGTAAAAGTTAGTAAATAATAATTAACAAAAATTTTCAGTTAATATTATTTTTCATTCCACTCCAATTTAAAGAAAATCAACAATCGGCATTCATTTTAATATTTTTAGTAATTCGGGTATACAGCGTAAAGTAACACAGTAAATTCGATAAAATGCTTATAAGAAATTTTCTGAAGTGACGCTCGAATATATTAAACGTAGAAGATGATTTATGGAGTACCCTGCAAGGTCAGCAGACCTAACCTCACTCGATTTTCTATGGGGTGCTTAAAGAATAAGATTCAGCCTAATCCGCCAGATGTCATTACAAACGTTTATTTTTCATTTTAAACACGGCCAAGCTAGCACATTTCGAACTTTTAATTTAGTTAAATGTGCTGTAGTAGGAGTAGTAGCTACTTGTTTCACTAGACAACTAGGCTACAATTGGCCCTTTTTATCTAGGGACTTACAGTTTAGTATGATCACCGATCTATAGCCCTCGACTGTCAACTAGCACAACGCTTGCGCCTGTCCGCCCGTACTGCTAGCAAAATGGCAAGTCTCCTTGGTAGGGCAACCTATTGTTATTTTTATTTAAGTGCAGTAAAATTGTGTTGTCAGAAAAAAAACACATTTGTGGAGGATTGTGATAATACAGATTATTTATATAGATTATGAATAGTAGTGGCCCTAGCATCTAGCCTTGGAGCACACCATTATTTATAAGTATGCCACCTAGAATTGTGAAATATCAACATAAAATGTCTAATTGGATACAATTTTTCCTATCTGAAACCATAGCATCACACAAGCTATTTAAATTGCATTTGATGTTGCATATAAGGTTCACAGATATAGAATTAAATTAATAATATATCTGAGGCAACAAAGGACGATAATTATGTTTTGTAATCTAGCTGGGAGCCTAACAAAAGCTGAAATTGTAAAAAGTCACTATTCACACACACACGAGCAAGGAATCCGACCACGTTCAAGTCGTCTGTTAATTTAGGTAACAATTGTCGTCCAGAACTGAGGAAGGATATTTATTTTAAATTCTTGAAATTATAGAATGAGAAAAAAAATTTGGGGACCCACCTACTTATTTTATATTATAATGTGTATAATAACCATGACAATAATTAATAGAAGTAAAATCTGATCTTTAGAAATACCGCATCTTCCGTGCTTTATTTCCGCATTCAATTGCCAATTTACTAATGAAATAGTAACGTCGTCATGTGAATCAAACAATTTGATTGCTTTTTTGCAATTTAAAATAATCGACGTAGTGGTTGTTGAGATCAAAAAGTGTTTATTCAATTCCCGGAAACAGCATTCCAATTTACGCTTTTTCAATGAATATTATCTTTGTTCTTCTGTGTGAAATGTAGGCAATTAAGGAAACTTCACAGCTCGCCAAGGAAATTAAACGATGCCTAAAAAAATTGAGTTATTTATTAGAGCGGAAAATGGTTTTCTCTATTATAGGATTCTGCATATTTTTCCGAGTATAGTTAACTACTTTTGTAGTAGACTACAGTACTTGTTGATCATTTGTAAAGGACATGGCATCGGAACAAGAGGGATCCTGGGTTTCAGTAGATTTTTCTGAAATTTTTTGTACAATATGTTATAACCCAGGATGACACTTGTATACACAGATTCCTTCTTTTGCAAAGTTTAAAAATATAATTTTTCACTTTGGAGAAAAATCGATTAGTATAAGGATTTTGAAGTATGTTTTTTTAACGAAGTGAAGTATTGATAAAAATATTGAAAGAATAAAAATAATGATGATAACAATAATAATACAATTGTTAATAATACAAATAATAATAATAATAATAAAATGTTTTTGTTGAAATATTTTTAAGATTATAATAAATAAATTCAACAGTAAAGTTAAGCGTAGAACTGTTCTAACAGGTATTCATTAAAATTCATTATTATCATCCGATAATTAAACGTTTATTTCTAAATTAACAAATTGTGCCAAACATACTAAAAATAAAATAGTTAAACACAAATCAGTTGTAATACAAACCGATTTTAAAAAAATATATATCATTTTAGGACTTAGCAAGTACACATTTGATACTTAACATAAAACCAAAAAAAATAAATACCTGTTTTGTTAAAAGTTAATGATTTTCCGTTCTGAAAATGCTAAGATAGAGTATTTAAAAAATTATAATACTATCCAAAGATACTAAAATAATTAAATACAAATCAGTTAATTACAACATGATTTTGTTCTCTATTGACCGCATCTAAAACAACTCCCAAAAGTATATTTGATGGATATTTCACATTTTCTTCATGTCTAGCAGATCCCAAGTACCACAACAAACTAGCTACATGAGCACATACTCCTAATGTCCTTGCTCCCATTTTGTATGTGCATATGTTTCTAATATAGGATCCACATTTTGATTAGGATTTTCAAGGTAGGAAATAAAAATGAAATGTGTCACCGACTGAGTAAAACGAGAGAATGTTTTTGCTCTTATAAGTCCTGGTTCAAATAACTGAGTTTGAAGAATAAATTCGTTGTTTAGATTGCGATTTGTGGTATCTTGAACATATCTTGAAGATAATCGAACTTGGTAGGTTCCTTAAGTTTTCAGCCTTAGGTAAACATAATTTAGTCTAGGAAATCCTTAAAAGTCAAATTCGTGAATATTAATCCAGGGGCCATGACGTCTTACACGAAGCATTTGATGATGCTGAACTCTTGTTTGAAGCAAATTAATGTTATCTCTATTTCTAATTTCTAACATACGTTGTGTAAGCTTCTCATTTGCATCTTGCATGTAATTAGACTCGTGAAATCTGTTTAATATAACGCACGCAATTTTCGAAAAATCTGACAGTGTACACAGTGTTGAATTGGTATCATATCCCTAAAAAAGTTTAAAAACTGATTTTAAATGTCCATTTCTTGATTCCACTATCCAACGTGTTTTTGTAATCGAACGATTCGCTTCCTCTGTGGTAAACTGCCTTGGATTACGTAACAGGTGAGGTGGAATTTCGTAGTTTAAATTCAGTTGCTCAGAAACCGAACAGCATCCCTATAGCCACGATCTACAACAAATATATCACTTTCTTGAACCCATTCTCTTAATCTGTGTTGATCTTGGGTCATGTCATGTAAAAGAATTGCTGCGTCATTATTGCGAACATCCGAGAAGTATGGACCATGTACATCTAAAATATATCCATCCCGAGCGACTACTAGGCCTCCTTTTAACAAATTATACTTTTTATGGTAAGAGTAAGACTGTCGCTGAATTCGAAAATGGGAGCTTTTTGGAACTTTTAAATATATGTACAGTCAGGGTATAAAATTGCTTTTGGATATTCTTGCTCAGGATTTTAGAGAATATTTGAAAATCTTGTGACATGGCTATTTATGAATTATTCTTTATTTTGAACTTCAGGACAATCAAATCCTAAGTTTCCAGGTACAAATGTGACCCTAAGGCTCTGTTTTACAATGGTAATAGCTATACTTACATTTTGTCGGCTAGAGTAATTCAATGGCGATTTTAAACAGGTATCTGATAATCCCTGTCTCATTTTTATCAAAAGAGTTATTAAATGTTTCTTTGTGACATTCCTTAAATGACCGCCATATTGTACAGGATTGCAAAATTAAAATAATTCACGAAATTCGTCATCAAAATTGGCCTCATCTTCGTATTTTGAACATGACACTTTCTTAGCATATTGCCTAATTTTTCTAAACCATTCACCGGTTTCTGGTCCCGTCATGCTTATTCGTAGCGGTACAGATATGAGATTGTCCATAAACTCAAGTTGTATTAATCCATTTTCGGTTAAATGTTGATTACGGCATCGTGTTTCCTAGGGTAAATAAATTCCGGTTTTTAAGAAAAAGTCTATTCTTGCATCAATGCTTACTCGAAATCGACAAATTCTCTGACGAACAAAACAATTCATTGTGCTATACTGTAGTAAAACGTCCATGGGGATTACCAACGGATCATCTTACATTTCAATTACTCTGTTTATTCTTCTTTTATAGTTTAAACAAATTCTGGACTGTTCGTTTAACAATTTAATTAAAACGAAACCGATTTCTATGTAATTTTGCGACATTTTTCTTCGCTCTTCATTAATATCATTTTCGTCATATATTTTGCAATTTGAGTTTTCCCGACCACAAGTATAACATTGTACCATTTTTAAAAAATTATAATTTTACAGTTTTCGTATGAAATAATTGTTGACAGATAATTAATTATTTAAGTGACAACCATATTAACAAAATAACGTTAAGGCATACTTCGCAAAATTAAAAAGTTTTAAAAAAGTTTATTGAGGAAGCCGTTACAAGGAAACGAGTAAAACACTACTATTCCTTAATATATTAACAACAAAAATATTACGTATACATTAATTATAGAAACTGAAATAGCTTCAAAGAACGTACAAAATAAGTATTTATTCTTTCAATATTTTTATCAATAGGTTGCATCTAAAATACATTTTAGAAACTTTAAAAGTTAGTATTTATAATTAATAATCATAGCACCTAATATATTTTGATTATAGGACACTTCGTTAAATAAATATATACTTCAAAATCCTTATACTAATGTATATTTTAAAGGATACTCATATCCAAAGGGAAAAATAATATTTTTAAATTTTGCAAAAGAAGGAATCTTCGGACCTGTTTTCTGGTAGACTCTGTAGGCTCATAAAAATTTCCCGCGTATATGTGTCATCCTGGGTCATAATATATTGTACAAAATATTTCAGAAAAATCTACTGAAACCCAGAATCCCTCTTGTTCGGGTATTGTATTGTACAAAGAAGTGCTTAAGATTTAATTGCGATTGATCATTAGTAAAGGATTTTTGCCTCCGGTTCTGTTTCTTCACCTACTTCGTACTGATGAAGGCAAGAACCAGAGACCTGGCAACATTAACATTTCTTTTATCGTTTTTCCGCTTGGCTTGCGTATTATCTAAAATTAGCTTTTGTTTTCAGAGAGGTGTAAGTTTCAAGGAGCGCCCTACTAGCGTCGGCCACATCTCCTTCTTCAGTGAACGAACACCCAGCCGCTCGTGTAGGGCCTCATTTCACAGCGAGCCACTAACCAGTCCTTACCCTTTCTTGGAGCAGCAAACCTTGGGGATGCTGTCGGCGGGCTGTGCCAGTTCAGAGCCAAATATGTCCCCCAAAGGTAATATCAAAGTAAATATTAACGAGACCGAAGTTTACTACAACCGCAACTACAGCGTGAGGACTAGAACTAGGAACATCTAGTGCCAAACGAGTGGATTAGCTTTGAACAAGTGGACTCGGGAGTACATGTGTTAAATTTTTTAAATGTTCAATTCGCTACAGGGTTTTACATAAGACGTTCTATCGGTGTTAATGAAAAAAACGTGTTAAAAATGTAGTGACAATGAATACGTTTATGTCTTATTGTTTTATAAAATGCAAACGTTTTCAATATTTCTGTGATTTGATGTACCTGTAAGTGTAATATTATTTGAAAATTAATAAAATTTTTGTACAAAACAGTCTAATTATTTCTTAAAATCAAAAGCAGATTCTGATTAGCAGCAATGCTAATAATATTAATAATAAAGTTTATTGATATTAAACAAGAGAAAAAGTTTTTAACCAAGATATAAAACCAAAGCAAGTTACTATGTTACATATTAAAAAATATACAGGGTGAGTCAAAGTTAAACTGCTTCCCAAAAGGATTCAACACGGATGTAAATATAATGTTGTCAGCCGTTGTGATGTGATTTTATATAATCGATGGATTTAATATATTCGGTTCCTGCGAATATTTTGATGATACTAAGAATTTTTTATAACTTATGATTTATAGCGAAAGTAACAAACTATTTCATTTCAAATGGAACACTCTGTATATTTTCAGGGATTTAGGTAGGGATTCTTAACACCAATTTAAAAATTGCAACTAGACACTATATAAGATAAGATAAGATATTCTTTATTTATCCACAAATAGATAGTATGTACATAAAAGAAATAGTAAATATAAAAATAATAGTTGCAAACTAGTACTAGTTTACATAATATAGACATAATATAGAGAAAAAAAACAAGCAACATCAATTTGGCTGATATGCATTATCTTTTATAAAACATAAAAGTTGACTCTTAAATTGGTTAACGGTATTACTAGTCGTGAGGAAGAAGATTGAATTGTACAACTTCTTTCTGGAACAGACTTCTCATTGTACTACTCCTAGAAGTTCTTTTAACATAATAGTTATTTGCACTAGCCGTTCGGGTGTTACACATGTATACGTCTGTAACAGGCAACAATTGTCGTGTAAGATATTCCGGTAAAATGTTATTAAATATTTTGAAAATAAATGTCATAGTCTGGAAGAAGAGGAACTGTTTAATGTTAAGCCATTTTAATGTATTAAGCATTAGCTGACTGCTAATGAGGCGGTTGCATCTTAGTATTATTCGCATTGACTTATTTTGGAGAACCTGGAGTCTACTAAAATGTGTACAACTTATATACAACACAGAACGGCAATAAAGAAAATGAGGTAGTATTAAGGTATTATACACAGTTAGCTTAGTAGCGGTTGATATAAATGGAGCCACTCTGTTAAATAATCCGATATTTTTGCCGATTTTCTTTGATATATATTCAATATGTTGGTTAAATTTCAAATCACGATTATTAGGCCTAGATACTTTATTTCCTGAACAGTTTCAACATTTTTACTATTTAATTCGATACCAAGATTTAGACTAGCAAACTGTTTATATAGATAATTATTATCCACGAACATAAATTTGAATTTTAATTCATTTACTTTTAGTATATTGTTCTTAAATTTTTTTGTCAATAATTTTAGTTCTAAATTAACAGTACTTCTCATTTCCTCAAAATTTGTACTCTCATAGTAAATAAGAGTGTCATCAGCAAAAAGATGGATTTTACATTTTTCCAACACATTGCCAAGGTCATTAATATAAAGAATAAATAATAATGGACCCAGTACACTGCCTTGAGGAACCCCAAAGTTGTTTAACGTGGCTTCTGATAAATTCCCATTCATTTTTGTTACTTGGTACCTATTTGTTATATAACTTGTAATCCAGTCTATAACGGTGTTCTCAAATCCATATCTCTTTAGTTTTAATAGTAGTATATTACGGTCAATTGAAAAGCACGCTTAAGATCAATGAAAACTATGCAAAAACCAACTCCTGCTCTATCCAACAACTGCTTCCAATCTGAGATTACTAATTGCAAAGCCATTTCACATGAATGTTTACCACGAAATCCAGATTGATATGTGCATAGAATATTATTTGAAATTATGTATTTGATTACTTGATCATAATATTAATTCTAAGATTTTTTCACAAAAAGGCAACATATTTACTAGTCTTAACTGTTCGGTCAGATTCGTATTGAAAATTTTTGTATTAGGTACCACTACAGATGTTTTAAAACATTTAGACATAACACCCTTTTCCAGACTCATATTAATAGAATTTAAAAAAAGAATACCCTATTATGTGAAAAAGACTTTTTATGATATCACGTTCGACCTCATCAGTGCTATATTTTTTTGTTTGTTTAGTCACTATTTTATTTAGATCTTGTAAGGTTATAGCATTAAATGATGTCATGCTAGAATTTACACCCGGGATAGATTCATTAATTATATCAATATCGATATCATCTGTCCCTATGCTTATGATAATACTCTCAATAATACCTACATAATACTGATTCAATACATGAGCCAAGTTGTTGTTATATATTACTCCATTACAGTTCAAACTTCGCAGAGCGTGTTCCACGCTTTTTTTCCCACTGCTTTAAGCTTTTCCACATTAATTTTGGATTTGACTTATATATTTCTATCATAAAATATTGTTTTTGCTTCCTTGATAACTTTTACAGTATTGTTTCCTGTCTGCTTGTAGTAATTCCAATCCTCATACTCGCGTGTAAAAACAAATCTTTTGTAAGCCCTATTTCTATTTGCAATAGCTTCCCGACACTGATCATCTAACCATCTATTTTCAGCTACCTTTACTTTTATAATTTTTTTTGGTGCTACTGTATTTAGTATATCTAATATGTTATTTACAAATGTCTGACTAACAATATTTACATCTGTGCAAGAATACTCCCATTCCTTTTCAATTAACAAATTTGTCATTTCATCAAAATTGATCCGAGATCTAATCACGCAATATTCTGAGTTCTGTTTTACTTTATGCATTCAATCTATAGCAATTATTGTTTTAATCAAGGTAAGTAAACTATGATAAAAGAGTGCCATAGGTATGTAGGTACTCTACTACCAGAGCGATAGAATATTTCTACGTGATTATTAAAATGCCATATGCAACTGAAATTTAATAGATGATTTATCAATGTCGGAATTCATTTATTTCTTTGCATGCTGGAGATATTCACATAAGTAAACCAGCTGTGACACAGATTTATATGAATTACAGGAAGTATGTATTTGACGTACAGCAAATTGCACAGAAAATTCAGATGGCATTAATTGGAGATATTTTTATCCTCCGTGCTAAACGGTGACAATTTCGAAATATAATTAGTCCATGTACAGATTCTGAATAAACTGATATCGTAAAATGTTTGTTCTGATACAAATATTGGTTTCCTTACGTTATATGCAATATTTTGACAATCTTCGATGATTTTATGCATCAAATCCCTCTGTGACTTTTTCAAATGGCCCAGAGGTAGAACTCAATAGTGTCAAATCTGGTGAAAAAGCTTGCCATTCGAGAGGCCTCTCCATTCAATTAATGTGTGGCAACTGTTTAAACAACACATTATCTTCCATTGTATCGTATATTTCCTTCAGCTAAAGTGCCAAGTTAGTTAACGCAGATCTCTTTCTATAGAAATATAATGCTGGAAGATGATGGAATTCGTCATCACCAATGCATTATTTTGGATTGCATTGGTATTATACACAACAGAGGACACATCCTGACACAAAAAATTTAGAGCGATAGGCGGCATTTTTTTCGTTCCAGTAAAATTGTGATAAGAATCAAATAATTTGTAAAATATGCTCTACTTCGAAGGAGAAATTAGTAAATGGTTTGTGAAATAAAAATGCACCTTCACGTTTTTTCCTAACAACCTCAGTTATTATTATTACGTCTGTTATTTATCCTCACAAAATTATTCTGAATACATCGTTTATATTATAGATTAAATAAAAGCAAAACAAAGAAGTGCCATATTCCCCAAAAAGAACAATATGGCACTAAACCTTCTTTGTTTTATTTAGAACCCCAATAAATCTATCTTGTTTTATTAAATAAAAGGTCTAACTTGTCACAATTTATTTGAGAGGCAGTTAAGAAAACATTTTTTTGTAGTTGAAACATCTAGAACACATTAAATGCAATTTTAGATGCAAAGAAGAATCAGTCAGAACAAATTTTCAGTGCGAAACAGTTTTGTATTTAATTACAGGTTTAACTTTATCACGGTACTACTGTTTATACCATTGTATTGAGAAAATCTCTGTAGTTTTCTACATTTTATTCCTATTCAACATAACTTCATTTACGTGTGTTTTTATTATGTTTTTCGTTTTATGCAATGTTAAAACCAAAATAAATTCGTTAATTGGAATACACGAGGATGAAGTGTTTCCCTCATTAATTCTAAATATAGAAAATTCTTATCCTCTTTTACAAATTAATTGCTCTACGAAAGTAAGGATTTTGTTAACTAGGCGCAATGATAATAGAAGCTTAACTTTGTAACGGATTATGTTAAAACCTTAATATTCCATAAAAAATGAAGGTGGCACAAGGTACAGGGTGTTCCATAATTCCCGTTCAGGGATTTTATTTCCTAAACGAAAAGATGTATTTGAAAATTTCGAAAAAAATTTTTTAACATCAACATATCTTACAAATCTGGTGACAAATCATGTTTTTGCTGCATCGACGCTAAATAACATTAATTTGAGAAACTTCTTCTAATATTTTTTCCCAAAAATCATTAATTCTCGAGCTATGAGCAAACAAAATTAATGAATGATACTTAATTCCAATCCATACCTTTATCTCTAAAACAAAAAAAGTTATTTAAGAAATTCGAAAAGCATTCATTTGAGCACAACTTATTCTACTCACTTCATAAATTTTTTTTTTGGGATGCTCAATTTTTATTGCATATTAATTTGAAAAATGTTTCTAATAATTATTTTCCCTAAACCCGTACATGGAAAAATATTCACAACAGCATCTTCTGAGTATGCAACAGTATGGGGTCAGGCACTATCCTGCTGAAAAAATAGGATTTTTCAATCTCAGAAGATAGATTAACACAGCCAGTTCCTAGACCATGTAAATGATGTCTTTAGCACCTTCCTATGAAGCAGTGGCAGCTGGTGGATTTAGGTTATTTAATATCTCAGTATTAGAGCATGGACCCAAGCAATATTTTAAGGCACGACTATCAGAACTGATTGAAGTAGCTTTGCAAAAAAAAATTGAAAAAAAAAATTTGAGAAAAAAAGTTACAAAAATGCGTAGTCTTCCAGATTACTTCTAGACCATTAGTAAAAGTAATCTGGCGAGGCTGCATGTTTTTTAACTTTTTCTTTTCAAATTTTTTTAATTTTTTCTGCAATATTGCTTGGGTTCCAGATCCAATACTGAGATATGGTACAATATTGCTTCACCACCCGCACTGCTATGAAGGCTGGTATGGTACTGTATAACCACCCTGCTGCTGTATAACAAATTGTATGTTCTATTGTGCGACTTAATAAAAAAAACGATGAGCTGTATCATTGTGCGGATAAAGATAAAACCTAAAAGAATTAACCATTAGACGCAATACATAACAATGCTATTAGCGCTAATTAATCCAATTATTTAATGAGAAAACCATTTATCATTTACTGCATAACCATACACTTGCTCACGCAGTTCGCCACAATTTAACAGTAAAGTCTTAATTAAGGAAACTCGACTAAACTTGTGTCAATTGAATATTTGTTTCATCGTCCGAAGGACTATAAAGGAAGAAATCACCTTGTTTTTGTATACAAAACATAAAACGCCTCGAAAAAACATGCAAATAAGGTTAGTGTTATTCCGTGTAATAATATTCCACATTCAGCCTTTATTACACCATATTTTCATGTAAATGAAGGCAATCAAATTGATTGGGAAAGTGAGGGATGAGGCAGTGTCGGATAATTTTTTAGGCTTAACAGAAAATTATTTTAATATTCATCTGCATATTCAGGACCAGGGCCATATTTATGAAAAATAATTGATGTGTTGGCAGTTAATAAATTTTGGTAATATTTTAGCTTATGCAGAGGTCACACCAAAGAAAAGTGTCAGATGAATATGATGTGACATGCTTCTTTAATGTAAATTCTGTGGTTAAAATAAAAGTTGTATCTGTATATCTATAGACAATGACGTAGTTTTCCACAACACACCATAAGCTGCACCCGAGCCAATATCCATTTGGCTTGATGACGGTCTCGGATGCTAGGGCCAAGCAGGACTATTGCCTTTTTACCCTAGTCATCGCTGTAGACCTGGACCGGCCTCGTGCAGGGCGGGTTAGCTTACTTTACGAACGGCCCCACTCACAAATGTCAGCGGTGCCGAAGATTTCAGCCAACCTCCCTGGGTCCTGGCTGATGAACCCTGTTGGCTAGGGCCTCTTCTGGCGCTCTTCTGTCTTCGTCTTCTTTCTTCGCCAGCTTGTCACCCCCGGGGGTAGTCATCGGTCTGTCTGGGACTGTGCGGATATTCTGTGACTTGGGATTGACTGCCGGTACACAATATGTCAATTGACATATTGTCATCCAGATCATCGGAGTCGTGAAGAAGGACTGTGTAGCTCGAGGAAGTGTAGGCCTAAGTGATTCTTAGTACTTTTGTCCTGCACGGAGCTGGGGGACAACAGGCATTAGACGGTATACTATCTGATGCCTGCAAGGTTTGTGGGTAGGTGGTTGGTATGTCGTGTCTCTTTTGTGGTTGGTCCATCTGAAAGGGAAAGATTAGTAAAACCACCCGTTGTCCAATATCTGTACCTTCGGCCTTTTGTGCCTCGGAGCGTCGGCCGGATCGTAGTTTGTTGCCTCCCTGATCAGCGGGTTCCTCTGCTCCTCGACTAAGGTGTACAGCTTCTTTGCTCTGTCCCGGATGATCTCGGTGACTGATGTATGCTCTACGTCCCTGAAGATATCCGAGTTTCGTACGTACCATGGCGCGTCTACAGCCGTCCTGATGGCTACGTTTTCCACGGCTTGGATTCTCTTGAGGCAGGTCCTCGCTTGGTATCCCCATGCTACGGATGCGTAGGTTAGCTGTGGCCTGATGAGTGTTCTGACTAGCAGAAGCTTGTTCCTCAGGTTCAGTCTGCTCCGGTTCCCTACCATCGGGTAGATGAGAGCTCTCATTTGCTTCGCCTTCGCAACTATCGCTTCGGTGTTGTGTCTCCATGTTAGGCCTTTGTCCATGATTACGACAAGGTACTTGACGGAATCGTGCCATTGGATATCCTCGCCAAACATGAAACCGTGTCCTGTGGGGGTTTCCTTGCGTCCTTTCCTGAAGAGAATCGTCTGGCTTTTCTCCGCGTTGACTGCGACTTTCCATCGGTTGCACCATTCCTCCATGAGGGAGGCTGCCTCTTGGCTAACCATGCTCTCCTGGATATGGCGATGAGGGCGGTGTCGTCCGCTTAGAATGCCATGGCGGTGCCCTCGGCCCTTGGGAGATCCGAGGTGAAGATGGCGAACAGGTTTGGTGATAGAACGAAACCCTGGGGGACTCCGGCTTCCATCTCACGATACGTGGACACGCTGTCTATGATCTTCACTCGCATCTGTCTTCCTTGGAGGTATGACCTAACTAGTTTGACGAGTGCAATGGGATATCCCATACTCATCATTTTAGCTAGTAGGCCATCGTGACAGACCCTGTCGAAAGCCTTCACAATGTCTAGGAGTAGTACTGCCGTGACCTGTCTTTAGTTGAAACTCTTCGTGACTTCTTCGGTGATCCTGAGCACTTGGAGTTCCGTACTGTGTCCTGCACTCGATGTGAGTTTCGCCAACCAAACTGACATCGTCTAGATATGACTAAAATTAACCTTATGCTAACAATGTATCCTATTTATGTTAAATTACTGTTGCCCCTAACTTACCAACCAATAAAGCGTACTATATGGGATTGGACATGTTGGGCAATACTAGACTTATTTTCTCTACCATATTTGAGATGAGTCATATGCTTCTTGAATCTAGTTTGAACTAATCGTCTAGTTTGTCCAACATACTTTTAATTAGATACTTTACACCTAGTTTGGTAAATCCTCTACTTTTCGTTTGTTCAAATTTTGTCTTTTTTCTATTTTCACTATTTCTAATTATTAATATATCTAAAAATGGTAGTTGTCCACAGTTTTAAACTTCATACGTGTAATAACTGACGCGAAACAACTATTTAATTTAGAAACAAGGTTGTCAATATCAGTGACTTTTGTACCAAATACTGCAAAAATATCATCCACATACCTAAGGAAAATCTTGGGGAAATACTCGAATTCTTCTTTTAATTCTGTTTCGAATCTGTTTATGAAGAGACGTGCAATGAATGGTGAAAATGAGTTACCCATTGCTGTCTCTTCATGTTGTTTGAAGAAATTTTCATTTAACCGAAGCAATTTTGTTTCATGCATGATTCGATTAAATCCTGAACGTAGTCCGTGGTCTGTGGTATCGGAACACTTGGAAACAATGAACAAACTTCAAGGACGATCAAAATTTCGCTTTCTTACAACTGGATATTTTTACCTTATTAATGAAATCGTTGAGATTAATGTATATTTGTACAACAAAACAGTTTTACGAAACAAAGAGCATCAATAGGTTATAATAATATGCAGCATTTTGTTGGTTTGCTGTTGTTCGTTTTATTTCAACTATTATTCGAGCTTTCCCGTTCTCCAAATGACTTATTCCTGTCTGCCTTATTTGTCTTTATGAAAATAAATCGATAGGTGCCAGATTGAAAGAGTTAGAAGGCCATTAACAAGGGATTAAATTGTGCTTTACCTGCCTCTGAAGGCATTTTAGATGAGATTGTTGCAAGCGTTGAAAGTTCAATTCAATGCCTTCCTGATTCCTCTAAAGGATTTGTCAGAGAAGCTTGCAGAAATCAAATCTCGACAAATATTGTCACTAAAGTAAATAAAAAGTCAAAATCTACAAAATACAGAAAAATTATCAAGCGGTTGCGTGAGATTGTTTTTATTTAAAAGCTGATAAGGGCGATAAGGTTGTTATTTTAGATAAAGAGGACTATTATGAAAGGGTAGACAATTTGATTAGTAATGGTCCTTATAAAAAACTTTCTAGAAATCCATTACCAAAAATGGTTACTGAAGTAAGAAATGTACTTAAATCCTACAACAACCTCATTACTCCAGTTTTAAATGGGAAGTTACATGTGTCTAACCCAAGTGTACCTAGATTGTATTGCTTGCCTAAGATACATAAACCAGGAAAGTCGGTACATCCTATTATATCAGCAGTCGGATCGCCAACTTACCACCTATCAAAATGGTTAACAGAAGAGTTCAAAAATTTACGTATTGCACCACCTAGTTTCTCTGTAATTAATTTCAACGATTTCATTAATAAGGTGAAAAATATTCAGTTGCAAGAAGGTGAAATTTTGATCTCCTTTGACGTTTGTTCATTGTTTCCAAGTGTTCCGATACTACAGACCTCGGACTACCTTAAGGATCTACTCGAATTAAACAATATCAGTCAAGATGTAGTAAAAGAATATCTTAAACTCACTAAACTTTTCATGAAACAAAATTGTTTTCGATTCAACGATAATTTTTTTCGAACATGAAAGGACAGCAGTGGGTAACTCTTTGTCACCATTCATTGCCAGGAACAGATTCGAGACGGAAGCAAAAAAGAATTCAAGTATATCCCCAGGGTTTGGCTTAGGTATGTGGATGATATTTTTGCAGTGCTCGATACAAGAGTAGCTGATATTGATAACTTTGTATCTAAATTAAACAATTGTTTCGCGTTAGTTAAATTCACATATGAAACTGAAAACTCTGGACAACTACCATTTTTAGAAGCATTAATAATTAGAAATAGTGAAAATAAGTTAGAATTTGACATATACAGAAAAGATACCAGGACTCTAAGATATATCCCTAAGGACTCTCACCATTGTGCTCAATACAAAATGGCGAGTTTTAATTTTCTAGTCCATCGTCTGTTAAGCTTCCTCCTCAATAAGTAGAGGTTTGAAAAAGAAAAGGCATTAATTAAGGATATTGCTGCGAGTAATGGATATTCTGTAAGTTTAATTGATAAAATAATTAGGAAACGAAAGTTTAAAGAGTCGCTTCAAATTTCCTCGACCTTTCCAAAGAGAAAATCTGAAATTTGTATTGGTTCTATTCGATCTTCGATTCACCCGTGGTATTGGCAGGATTTTTAAAGATGTAGGTATGACAGTGGTTCATTCATCGGAAAACAAACTACAACTTGTAGGCAATTCAAAAGACAAAATTGAAACAAACGAAAAGTCGGGGATTTACGAAATTAGCTGTAAGGACTGTAATCAAAAATATGTTGGACAGACTAGACGATCAATTCAAACTAGAATCAAAGAGCATATGGCCAATCTCAAATACTGTAGAACAGATAAGTCTAGTGTAGCCCAACATGCGTTAGAGAAAAACCATAAAATTTATAATATAAATAATACTAAATAAAACTAGATTATATAATACCTTACAGCTATACAAGGAAGCGAATGTTTACAATAAAAAATACGTACACTTAACTTACTGTAATATGTAATTATAAGGCACGGGTTTGCTCATATAATCTCAGCTAGTATTAATCTGAGCATATAATAGTCATGCTTATACAACTAGATCTATAGCAAACAAAAATGTTACTTTACCTACCATTATTTTATAACAAAGCACATACACAAAGATTTATTTTTTACTATGGTCCGAAATTATATATTTTACCCGTTATTATAAGTAATATAAAAAAATTAAATAAATTTAAAAAAGGAAATAAAGAAATTTATTCTTAAAAACCAAAATATCATCGATAATGTTTTAAATTAATAGTGTATATCTGTAATAATATGGATAGGATAGTTAGTTGTCCACGTTTTAATTATGTCAATTGTGTCCTTAAATTTAGTTTCATTCGCACTAAATCATTTAATTCTTGTTGTCCAATTAAATAATATGATTGCTAATGTACATAAAAAAGGGAGAAAAGGGAGAGAAAAAGGGAAGAAAAAGAGAAGGGAAAATATTTAAAAAAATGCTTTTAATGATATTAAATGAAATAAATCCAGCTGTCTTAGTCTCCAGTTACATAAATTATATTAATAATATATTATCTTCTGGAAAATTGATGTATTTTAAATAATACAAATAATAGTAATTCTCTCTAAAATTTAAAACGACGGTGTATGTAGATGCGTGTAAGTACGCATGTATGAGTATGCAAATAGATTCTGTATGAGTATACAATAGATTCTAATATTATTCGTGTATATGCACCTAATTATTTGCGAAATTTTGTGGTGTACTTCAAAAACAAGCCATTCTGTGCTTAGGTGTCATTATCATCACAGGTTGGTGTTAGGATAAGAATATATATCCTCATTTTAATATTATTATTATTTTGTGTCTCCCAATTTCTCTTTTCTTCTGTATAAATTATGCATTATGTAATTCTGTTTGCAATATGTATATACTTGAATAATAATAAATTTGAATTGGAATTTGAATTTGAAATGCTAAGAACACTTAAACCAATGTTTCACGTATTATACGAACAAATAACAAAACTCGATGACATTTTATGTGAGTGAAGGGGAAAATGTAGAAATATCGCAGAACATGCAATAAATACCAATTTGTGTGTTGTTTAGTGATTGATTTTTACTTAACAAATTCCATGTTGACTCGTTGTAGTGACTTCACTGTGCAATAAATATAAATTGTTATCATATTCTACACAATGTTTATTTGTGCATATCATTGTTGAAATATTTGCATAAATTTGGAAAAGTTCCATACATTTTTTCAGTTAAAAGGTGTAAAGATTTACAGTTCTTACTCAACCCAGTAAACACCAAAGTACGGGTCTTTACTGGGCCCTTATTGGACCTGCATTTACAGTAAAGGCCCGATAAAATCCCAGCAAAGATCCATACTTTGGTGTTTATTGAGTAATCGGCTCATTTTGGGCATTACACATCGTACTGGTCGTCGATCACAGCTGATTCACTCTCAGAATCAGTTGGTTCATTGTCCTCGAAGTTGCATCGGCAGCTCCTATAAGATATTGTGCAACTTAGTCCAATCTTCTTCCTGTGGGTGTGACATAGGCAAATCTAGTAGGCGAGCGAATTATAAACATAAATGTAAGGTGATCGATCTGAAATTGGTAACTATCGTCCAATTGTCATAATCTGTAACTTTACTAAATGTTTTGAAATCTCATTATTTGATCACACATTTTTCATTGCAAACACTTGATCACAGAGGCTCAACATGGTTTTGTTAAAGGCAGATCAAATGTAAAGAAATTATTTTTTATGACAGAATTTTTAACTGATACCATCGATGAGGGATTTCCAAGCCAACGTGATTTATACTGATTTCTCTAAGGCCTTTGACAGAATTGACCATGATATGCTATTAAATAAGTTGATTAATTTTGGTTTCTCTCAAGACTTCCTGAGGTTTCTAAAATCTTATTTTTCAAATAGGATCCAATATGTAGCATATCGTGGTTGAAATTCTGTTGAAGTATCTGCTACTTCGGGCATTCCTCAAGGATAGATATTAGGACCTCTTTTTTTTGTTTATTTATCAATGATATTGTTGATAGCCTAACAGTTTCATGCCTATTACATGCTGATGATTTAAAATTTTTTTACAGAGTTGCTAGTATTGATGACTGTCTCGAACTACAACAAAATTTAATTCTTGTAAAGGAGTGGTGCATAAAAAATAATTTAAAAATAGTATGGATGGTGACAGAGAGCCACTCCCAAATAGCCCGCTTGATTAGTGAGTCGTGATCCGTGACGATAGTTTAGGTATAAATAAGATACATTGTTAGCATAAGGTTAATTTTAATCATCTCCAGATGATGCCAACCTAGTTGGCGAAACGCGCGTTGAGTACAGTATATGGTGTTTTGGTGTTTCGTGGAAAACTATGTCAGTGTTATCTTCACATCAAATGTTCCAACTCACTTCAGGACAAAATTACTGAAAAAAAACAGGACGGAAGCCTAGAAAACCTTCATACAGTGAAGGTAGAAATTACCTAAACGCATTATCATATCACCATCACCATAACTCAATTTATTGGTAAAACCATTAGTCATACACAATCAGAAGCTAGCGGGTGCCAATAATATCAACGAAAAAATATCAAAACATCAAAAAACGTTGCAGCAAAAAAGTATCACACAGAAGTTGTGAAAACCAGCTAAAAGCTAAAAATCCACGAGAACATCGAGAAACCAGTAGCAAAAGTTGATCAGTCGTACATAAATAGGGACAACACACAAGATAAGGAAACTTCTACGCGAACACAAAATATCCTAGAGTCAAGGAGTATATGAAATCCCATGTCAGGACTGGACAAGTTATATACCGGGAGTAACAGGATCATGGTACACCCCCTTTTCTCCTTTAGTTTTTAAGATAATTGATTGAAATTTGGGATATTCTGTATACATAATAAGTAGCATTTTTTGACATAAAAGTGATTTTTTTTCACTACCGGTTTCGCCGGAAGTGACACTAACTTTCGATTTTTAAATAGAACACCATTTTTGAATTCTGCATAATTTTTTGAATCCAACGATACCAAATAAGTGATATTTCAAACGTCAGTATTTTTTATAATGTAAATTTTAGTTTTTCATTTAACTGTGCCATGACGGTTCCGATTTATTCTAAATGACCCGTGTAATACTAGAAAAATCGAAATCCCGTCAAAAATACTAAATTACGTGATTTATGAGCAAATAAAGTTCATCAAAATGGTTTTTGGGACAAAATTCAATTTTTTCAAATGGAACCATATTGGTATCGTGGTACCATTTATTAATACAAACGTTTGACAAGCTACATATTTCATTGCTTTCAAAGCCACCTTAGTTAGTTACTTCTTAACATTTAATTAGAACAAAATTGTATTTTCTTATTTTCTTTTAGCTGCAACTTTGTTTGTATTTATCGTAGAAAAAAAAATTCCTTATTCATAGTACTAATAAATGGTACCACGGTACCAATATGGTTCCATTTTAAAAAATTGAGTTTTGTCTCGAAAACCATTTTGATGAACTTTACTTGCTTATAAATCACGTAGATAATTTAGGATTTTTGACGGGATTTCGATTTTTCTAGCAATACACGGGTCATTTAGAATAAATCGGAACCGTCATGGCACATTAAATGGAAAACTAAAAATTATATTATAAAAAATACTGAGGTTTGAAATGTTACTTATTTGGTATCGCTGGATTCAGAAAATTATGCAAAATTCAAAAATGCAATAATATATATGGTGTTCCATTTAAAAATCGAAAGTTAGTGTCACTTCGTGCGAAACCGGAAGTGAAAAAAATCACTTGTATGTGAAAAAGTGCTGCTTATTATGTATATAGGATATCCCAAATTTCAATCAATTATCTTCAAAACTAAAGGAGAAAATGGGGTGCGCCATGATCCTGTTACACCCGGTATAGGACACACCAATAATAAGTGTGAGGAAAGAGGAACATGTAAATGCAGTACGGAAAGATAAGGAGACTTCATCTCCAAGCACAATAGGTGAAAACCACAGGACATGAGACAAAAATCGTTATATCTATGTGTGTATATTTTACATCGAGCTACCTTACCTCTATTAAATTAATTGACAACACGATACATATCATATTTGTACGAACTTTTGAATGTGAGTTATATATAATATACTTTTTGATTAACTAATAACTGTGGTGGTATACACTGGCAAATTTAAATAATGCAGTTTTCGGTTTACTTATAAAATTCTTTCTAGTAACTGGATTATGTATTCAAACAGAATATTGTAACAATCTGGTCTTTCCCCCTTTCTTTTGGTTTCAGGGCTTTTGGTTTGCAATATTATAAATACCTATTTAGAAATTACTGAACTCGAGCATTCTACGAATTCCTAGAAAGCTTACGAAATTGCCAGGTCAAGAAATATCCAGAAAATGGCACCCAGCAGCGTGTCTAAATATACTGGGAAGAGCAGTATGTGTCTGATATCTTTCTACAATAACAGCAAGATACCACACGCTCTATTTTCCCGACAGCAGCTTTTCAAAGCATTTACCTTATTTTTAATTTTGTTTTCACATTTTTTTATATACAGGGTGGCACAATTAATAGTTCGTTGGACTTCGATATCTCGAGTTCTACGATAGCTAGAAATTAAAAGAAAAAATTAATTAAACTAGATAAAAAAGTCTATGACCGGAAATTATTTTTGAAAATACAGGGCGAGCCAAGACGAAATTACAGGACCAAGTGCCTTGTTTTTACATGGAATGCTATGTGTATCAGTACATTTTTTGAAGCCTTCTTCTAGACTCCATTCATTCCTGTGTTGTTATTGACTATCCCCCAACCACTTGGCTGTAATGATTTTTTTTTGTTGAAATAATGCCATCTGCAGATGCATATTGAAAAATTCACCAATGTCACAATTATTAAGTACTTCGCTATGGCTAATTGCAACCATTTTCGTTTTATTCGGCAATAAGTACAAAATTCAAGAATAAACTTAAAAAAATAGAGGTTTCTTCAAATAATTCATTAGAAAAAATTATAATAAGTGCTCTACATGTTGCCCATTTCGATTGACACACGTCATTAGGCACACGACGGCATAAGGTAATTTTGAATATTATTTTTGAAAAATTTGGAAAATTTCTGATACTGTCACAATTTAAAATATTAACAAATCCTCATAAATAGGGAAATAAAGGGGGGGTCAAAATTAGAGTTGGTACCCTGTACACCAGTTTAACTCCTCGAACAAACCAACAAAGGTTAATTAAACAGAAGGTAGCTGATTTATTACCATTGTCCACCTGTGGGTTATAATATGTAAAATATTAATTTATTGCTAGCACTTAATGTGATTTCAAACAAACAGAGAATCAAGCACAAAAAATGTAGATGCTTCGTGATGTGCCTATTGGTCATCCACCTATTAGGTGGTTGTCACAGAATGTTATGTTTTATTTATGTTTTGTCTGTTTACGATATCTGATAAGATTGACCCAGGTAATTTTGTGGCCTGACCTTAAAGACCTAAGTGGAGGAATACTTAGAAAATACATAAAGTAATAATATCTATAACTTTGTTCTGTTAAATTAGCACTCTAAAATCTATTCACTTAAACTTTGCAGTGATGGGATGCACTTAGTGAGCTCGATTTACGCCAGACAAAGTAGCGAGTGTGTTATAAATTATGGGTTACTTATTTATTACCAGGCGTAAAAAATATCTCAAGCATTAGAATTAAGATAAATACCTTTTAGGTTTATTGATTCAGTGGAAAAATATTTCAACAGAGTGTACATACGTAATTTATTTACAATAACAAGAAATGCCTTTTATTGGTTAGCAGTGGAAAGAAACAAAATAACAAAAATAAGATTGATATATTTTCTTTAAAGTTTTGAATAAGATTCTAAAATGACCGGTTGCGCCAAAATAAGAACATCCTAATTTAATAAAAAATTTCGATTTAGCTATAAGAAAGAAATGTCTTAAACATTTCCGATACTTTTGCTGCACAATTTTCATATTTCTGCTTTAAACAATGTTATGTTTTTCCATATCTATACATAAAGCGATATGCTGCATTTTGAGCATTTAGTACTAGTAACCTAGAGCCACAATAGGCCTGCTGATGGCCGCAGTGGAGGGTCTACTGAGACCCACTCATAACAAACCTAACTAGTAACCTATGTAGAAAAGTGATTAAAATATACACCATATCATATTCCGTTCATTCATATGAACACATAAAAAACTGTTTACCTGGGTTCGCAGAGCGACCCGTTGTCGACCGTCAGTCTTGCGTAGTTCAACCAACATGGGTTAAGTGTAAGAATAGTACTTTGTACTAAACTTCGCCCATAATAAAGACGTCAATTATTATTATTATTATTATTATAACCTCGCGCTGCAACATAAATGCACAAAATGTATTTTTATAATACCACGCTTCTGTGATAGAATTTTTTTATGTGCTAAGTTAAGATGAAATAAGTTTATATCTTCAACAAAAATCGGCATTTCGTCGAGATCTATCAACTGTTAAAATTTTCGCTATTAAAACTGCGTCACCTCGTATAATAAAAAACAATTTTAAAAACAGTAAATCATTAAAACATCAAATACCTTACCGATTATTACTATCAATCAATAAAGGTAAATAATTTAATATAAATATTTTTTGTCCTATTTAATATCCACTAAATTTTTTATCTTAGATATAACACATATTATTTTTAGGTAAGGTTAAGGGAATATATTATTAGCAATTAGGTTTAATACTTACATATTAATATTAGTCGTCGAAAACACAATTCAAATTATATCAAAACACAATCTACAAACGTCCGATGCCTTTAAAAAAAAAAAACAATGAAAATTGAATTAACCGCTATTGGAACTTTGCACTTGCGTATATCTGCCTACCGCATGCACTAATCATCAGCGCGCATTTTGTTCCCTATTCTGGCTAAAGCTGCAAAGCTTATGTGAATATACTTTAGAGCTAAAATAGTCCATTGATATGCCTTTTACGTAAAGCGTATTTAGTTATCATTCACTTCTCCTAGATATTTTGTTACAAAATGGGACAAATAAAAAATAGCAATATCCGGAAATATTCAAAATGAAAAGGGAATGAAAACGAAGTCATTAGTTTCTTTGCGTCAAAATTATTGAGTTCATCACAATATATAATCCCGTTTCGAGAATTTTCAATTTGAAAAAAAATCTAAACAGTTTTAAATTCAACAAAAGGAAACTTCATTTGTTTGGCTTTGACACATATTTACGACATGCCTTTATTGGCTTCTATATAGATATATATGACAATATAAGGCAATATTGCCAATTTATTATACACATCTACAGTCGAAACAAAAATACAGCTGGAGTTCTCCCGTTGATTAAGTTTCGAAGCCTACCAACTCTTTTCTCTGAATCAATTTGTTACTCATAAGGATTTTGGAGGGTTAGATTTACGGAACAAAACATATGCTAATTACCAAACATTTTACGGTGATGCAATTTCTTTGCATCGACATGAAAATCCTCAATATAGGAAATTTAAATATATTCTTAAAAGCGATCGATTGCAAGACAATTTCTTGTATAGTTCTATAACCTAGATTCTTTCTAAATATGTTTTTAATTAAAGCTATTGTGGGATTCTCGTCACCGAGCACGACCGTGCTCCTAGATATTGAAAAAGCCTTTGACACCCTCTGGTTTTTGGAGCTAATATGCAAATTGCACCAACTATACTTTCCTGGCTACATTATTAAACTAGTTTACTCATAGTTGATTGATTCGACCTTTACTTAATGAAAATCCATTTTAACATCAAACTAAATAAAACTTCACGTATATTGGGACCCCTACAGGGACCCCTACAGAAAATTCGCTAAAAATTTAAAGAAACAAAATTTTGATATTGCTTATAAAACGAATAATTCCCTTGGTAAATTAATTAAAAATAATAAAGATAAAACTAATAAAGAAAATAAATCTGGAATCTATAAGCTAAAATGTGGTACCTGCCCGAAAGTATATATTGGACAAACCGGAAGATGTTTCAAGAAAAGAATATCAGAACACAAAAGAAGTTTTAGAAACAGAAGAGAAGATTCTACTTATGCAAATCACCTCCTAGAAGAAAACCATAGTTTTGATGAAAACTTCGAGATTTTGCACTCCGAAAATAAAGGATTAAAATTAACACTACTAGAATCCTTGGAAATCAATAATCTAAAAGATTCAGAAATAATTCTAAATGACCAACTGGAAACAAACTCCTCACCATTATTGAACATGTTTTAATATTGAAAAAAGTTTACTTTACATACACATATTTAATTATTTTTTAAAATCTTTATACTTTCTATATTCCTACAATTTGTTACGCTCTTTTATAGTCAATTTCAATGCACAAATATAATCAATAGACATTTTTAGGTTTTTGGTAAAACTTGACCCTTATCCTTTGCCATTTTACGAGCTTGAAAAGAACTATAGAACAATACATATTTTTTCCTTTATTATATATATATTTTATAATTTTAAATGTGAAGGATCCGTTTATATTTAATATTTACAAGTTTACAATTCTATTTTTATTTTGATTTATTTAGGATGCAATTTTACTATGTCATCAAGATTATTTATATACCCTACTCGTAATTGTAATAGCTAGTCTAGTACTCACATCTGACGAAGCCACTGTGTTGGCGAAACAATTGTCATGTTTTTATATATATATTTCGTAAATATATGAATATAAAAGTTTTTGTGAAATTCTTAAAACGTGAAGTTTTATTTAGTTAGTTTACTCATACCTAACAGTTAAATACTGCAGATTAAAGTGAACGAAAAACTTTTTTACACCGCGGACATACATACGGGAGTTCCTCAAGGGTCGGTTCTCGCACCAACATTATTCTACCTATATGTGTTGGATTTTTTCGCAGTTCCCTGATACAAGATTAAGGAATATACATCCATATCAATCAGAAATTTACATCAGCATTTTAACGACAGTGTGCCCATAACGGTCTATTAAAAGTTTTACAATAATTTTATAAATATTGGCTGTCAAATAGTCCGTTTTTTAAAAAAACGTCACATGAATGAGGGAGTATCAAACAATTTAGTGCAGTTTAAAGTTAACGTGGAAGCACAGAATACATATGGGTAATAAAAGTGAACATTTAAGGAAGACCATAAGTTAACGTAAAACATTACTAAAAAAAAAAGGAAAAAAAAGTAGTAATCAAGAAAAAGTACGATTAATATTTGTGATGTTTGAGTGAAATATATCAAGCTCTTCCTGCACAGCGATGTAGAGGTGAAAATTTCAGAGTGGTAGTTCGCGGGGTAGGTAGATAAAAAGTTTTGAAATCACGAGTCAAATGCAGGGGCACGATATTTCAGCATATTTAAAATATCTGGGCAGTCGACTAAATTATGAAGTATTTTGTGTAAAAACAGTAAACACAGTTTTCAGCGGTCTTGCAGACTAAGAAATGAGAATCTGTTTAGTATGGGGGAAACCGATAGCATTATCAACTTTAAATTTTAGATAAAGACGTTGAATATTCTCAATACTATTGCAATACTTCGTATATCCTGGATTCCAAATAAATGAGCTGTATTCTAGTATAGATTTAACAAAGGCATTATAAAGCATATTTAATAATTGAATATCATCAAAACCACTCGAATTTCTAATTATGAAACCTAAACTTTTATATTCAGGCAAGACAACATTTTCAACATGCTTGTTGAAACTCAGTTTCGAGTCAAAAAAAACATCCAGAGCAGTGAACTCGCTTGGTCTGTTTAAAATGGCACCGTTTAATTGATATTTGTATTGCAAGGGATTCTATTTCCTACTGAACGATAAGACATTACACTTGGAGACGTTTAATGGCAAAGTATTTGAAACACACCAATCATTGATATTATTTAAGTTAGTTTGAAGTAACTCACACTCATAGTTGTTATCAACAGTACAAAATAATCTCATGTCATCAGCATATAGTAAACAGTTAACGTCCACACTGGTAACTATATCATTAATAAATTAGATAAACAATAGAGGTCCCAATATAGACCCTTTGGGCACACCAGATGTGACTAAAAATTTATCGGACTTGAAGCCACAGTATTCTACAAATTGATTTCTGTCTGTTAAGTATAAGGATAATAGAGAAGTTAGTAAATCTAAGTAACCAAACAATTTCAATTTATGAAGAAGACTACCATGGTCAAGTCTGTCAAAGACATTAGAAAAGTCAGTGTATACCATGTCAACTTCTTTGCCTTTATCAATAGCTTCGGAGATGAACTGCGTGATATTAAATATATATTATATAGACAACCCTATAGATCCAGGATTACAAGCATGATCAAGAGACATGATTTATCTATACTTAAAATGATCTTTGAACAAAAGATTATGGCAGTTTTATGTGGAATCGAGAAAACTTTTAATATGACTTAACCCCTTATTCCATTTGACATTTTCCAGTTGAGCCTCAGAGCAATCTTTGACTATTTTGTACAAAATATAGTATTTTTGTATTCACTTAAAGTGGTTTTGACGTTCTCCTCAAAAAAGGTGGAGCAAGCAAGCGCATTATTCTTGATGTCTGAGTAAAAAATTAAATGCCAAAATTTCAGCTTTTTTATACAATGTTTTACCCACCATTACACTCTTCATTAATAATTAATTCTACAAAAAAGTAATTAAAATTAGGCGACTATGTGTCGCATCTTAAACAGTATTAATTAAAAAATTCTGATAAGGACTAGTAACTGATTTTGCCTAAATAACTGGAAGCAATTTATGTAGGGTAGTCTTTTAATTAAATTGTTACTTTATTGACTTTGATTGACACGTCCTTATTAAAAGTCTTCTTGGAAAGAAGGAGAAGCGAACAATACAATAACAATAATTTTAATAAAGATGGTTGATACAATTTAATAAATTTGTTTAATATGATATATTAACTTTCATTTTAACTTTTAATTACCTGACACAATGAAAATCTTTCATTTTCATGTCTCGGAATAATAACAATGTGATGAACTGTAAAACTCCTAAATTGACAATTTCTTTGGGTGATTATTTTTATTTATTAGGTTTGTTCCATCCAGAGGCTGTAGACATGTTCAGAATAACGTACACTGTTCCTAAATTAGCTAGAAACCAATTACCGTAACGAATAACTAAAAAAGGGTGAATGAACTACGTACAGATAAATTAATTTCAGCTGAAAATTACTTTGGTTGCGTAATGGTGTTACATACTAATTGAAAGGTGAAGGGCATTTTTTCATTAACAAAAAACCTGATTAAGCTTATATCAACATTTTGAGAATCTACTTTTAGTTTACAAACAAAATAAGAGACAAATTATACAGGGTGTTTCAGAAATAAACGGAAGAAAAACCCTATTAGGGCAACTTTCCCAAAATTTAATAAATCGCTCTATTTCGAGAAAAAACTTAGAGTTTAAATAGTAAGAATCATACCCGCCTATGGTTTATTAAACGAATATAAACTAATTTGGCCGATTCGGATATATGTTATATTTTCAGGCCTCAAAATCCATCATATTCTGGAAGTTGAATTTTTTACGGCACTAATACTGTCTCTATTTAGATGCATGTAGATTCAAAAGTGATATGAACAATATAAACACTTTAAAAACAAAATTGGATCCAAGATCCACCTATATTCTTTAAACATAACCCTTCGACCATTTGTGACTAGAATATGTTTACCATATCAAGGCAATAATTAAAGCCAACAATAGCAGTGAACAGAAAACGAGGGTTCTCACTGCAACATTGACGTGCATTTTAAGAGGGATAATATTTCAAGAAAAAAATTCAGAGCAAAAATATTTTCAGTATTGATTATAAAATGTTTATTAGAAACATAAGTTGCTTTTAATTTAACAATATGCAAAGTATTTTACTTTATATCCTATGGATATTTTTATTTTATTTTATTTTATTGTATTATACACTACCCAACAGAACATGTTCCAATTACAGGGTAGGAAAAATACACAATAACAAATGCATAACATTAGAAAATACACAATTAACTAATTTTCAATGAGTATAACGTACATAGGTTTTGAAATAATTAATTACAAGCACATATAATGAGTTAATTGTTATAGCAGCTCTTATATCTGTAACACTGCAGCTCTTATATCTGTAACACTGCAATTAAAAAGGTTAATTTTGTCCTGAATATCATGCCAGTTATGACACATAACATACACCGGTGAGAATTCTAATATATTTGTTCTTGATGTGGGTAAATAAAAAAGATTAGTTAATCTTGTTTGCACCAATGGCATATGAACGAGCACATTAACTTTTGCCAACAGTTCAGGACATTTTATTTTATTATTGACAAGTTTATACAAAAACATAGCAGAGTGAAGAAACCGCCTTCTGACCAGTTCATCAACACTGAACCTCTCTAGCAGCTTGTCATGCGGAAACCCTATTGGTGGATTTCCTCCAAAGCCATAAATTTTAAAAGAATGAGTGGGGATTCCATACGACAGAGCCGTACTCAAGCTATTATCAAAAGTTATGCCTAGATCTTTAAATACCTCTGGTTTATTTAAATGTACCTGATTTATATCGTATTCATACTGTACAGGATTCAATTTCCTAGTGTAGGTGACTGCGTTACATTTGGCAGCGTTGAGAGGTAGGAGGTTTGAAGTACACCAGTCGTTTATTAGATCCAAGTCAGCTTGTAGTAGCAAACAGTCAGATTCATCCTTGACAGCTAGATACAGTTTGAGGTCATCCGCGTATAATAGACAATAGCAGTTTAGACCAAGTACGATGTCGTTTATAAATAAAATAAAGAATAAGGGGCCCAACATTGACCCTTGGGGTACCCCAGAAGTACAAACAATTCTTTCAGATTTATGCCCGCGATATTGAACATATTGATTTCTATATTTTAAGTAGGAGGAGCAGAATAGAACTAAATCTCGGTTAAAGCCGAAAGCAGAAAGCTTCCTTAGTAAAATACCGTGGTCAAGTCAGTCGAACGCCTTTGAGAAGTCCGCATAAATGACATCTACCTGTCCATTGCCATCCAACACCTCCGAGATGAATTGTGTAACACAAACCAAGTTGCTGTTTGTCGACCGGCCTGCCACAAAGCCGTGCTGATTAGGGCAAATTTGTTTATTGACATGTATGTGGAACTCCTCGTATAGAGCGAATTCAAAGGCTTTACTAAAATTATTAATGATGGTAATGGGACGATAATTTTTTATGTCAGTCCGATTATCTTTTTTAAAAACGGGAATAATTTTGGAGTTTTTCCATAACTCTGGGAATGTGTTACTGTTAAGGGCTAAATTAAATAAAATAAGCAAAGGTTTCGCTAAGACACTAGCACAGTCTTTGATAAGAAATGACGGTATACCATCAGGACCAGCGGTAAATTTGTTTTTTAACTTCTTGATAGCTTTACATATCTTGTCTTCATTCAGTTGGACTGACAGTGATGGTTCATTCTCATCTCTGGCAGTGTTATCAGATTCTACGTAGTCAGTTGATTCTGTAAAAGCAGTTTTAAAAAGATCAGCAAATGCGTCGACAATTTCTTGAGGATTGCCCAAGGAATTATCTTTGTAGGTCATATTATTTGGGATCGTTGTCGTATTTTTTTTGCTGTGAATATATGACCAAAAAGATTTAGGATTCGTCTTAAAGTTATTTTCAACATGGTTGACATACTGTTCATGCGCTAGCTTAATATCATTTTTTATTTTTGATCTTAGTGTTTTAAACTTTTCAAGGTCCTGAGTATTGTTGAATTGCTTATATTTTTTCCATGCTGAATTTTTTTCCCTAATATCATAGATTATGTCTCTGCTGTACCATGAAGGATACCGATGACTTTTGGAATAAGTCGAGGGATAAGTCCTTGAGACGCATTTCATAAATATATTATTAATAACACTGTAGAAATCTTCTACAGCGAGGTTAACATCTTCATAATTTGTTAGAAAAGACCAATCTGTCTGTAGAAATAAATTGTATATTGTGACATAATCGGCTTTTTTAAAATTAAAAGTCAATTCGGACTTGACTGAAAACATATTTTCCGCTTCGTCATTTCCTTGAAGTAGGTTAATACACAGTGGTGGATGATGCAAATCTTCCCTTATCATTGAAATTTCTGACTTATCAACTTGTAATGAAGTGATATTACTTATGACTAAATCTAACAATCTACCATTAACATTATAAATTGAGTTAAATTGATCAAAATTATAAAATTTACAAAAGTTTTGCAAGGCCCGTAGTTTCGCAGATGTACTTGCAACATTAGACTCATTATATTCTGGTAAGTTAAAGTCACCAATAAAGCACGTATCCCATGTTTGGATTGATTCTAAATTTATAAGAGACTCAAATAACTCCACATAAACTCCGGCAGCTGAGTTCGGTGGAATATATATTACGAGCAAGATAATTACAGTATTAAGAGTTCCATATGACATGACATAATTATATCTACATAATAATTGAACCTCTTTAATTGTGTAAAAGCTACGTATGAATATATGCCTGAATGAACCTAACTTCCGAAGCAAAAAAATATTGTGATGGATCTTAGAAGTTACTGATTGCCGTGAAATCGGTATACAAAAGCAAATGATGTACTTTTACCTACACATATAAATTTTTTTTGTCAATTTCGATAAAAATATTTATATATTTGACAAGATTTGGAAAAAACTATTCATCGTGTGCGTTTGAAATTATTTTTAACTTTTTCATGAGGACTCTACAATACAACTCCGTTTTTCAGTTTGAGATTCTTTTGCCATCGCTGTAGTCGAACTTGAAATGTCTGTAATACTTTGTACATTTGGAGAAGCGGTTAATGTGGGCTGAAGAGGAAAAGCTGGACTCATTACGAGGGTCTTCCAAACTTCTGCAATTACCTATTAACATTAAATTAACGATTTTCTCCTTAAATTTTATACATTATTACATGTTTTAACATACCAATAATCTGCATTGGATTTTGATTATTTATTTCTTTAACATAACCTATTTAATAATTTTTTCTTAATATGATACAAAGTATAATTTTTTGCTCATTTTAACGTGATTTAAAGAATTTGTTACAAAAAAAGCACCTTATAGATTCAAATGCTTATTTTTAAATGATTGAGTAAATTGCTTATTATCCTAAATCAATTATTTATTCAAATAAATGTTTACATTCCATTTCAAACTTGAAAAAAATTACCTAAGTATATGTTATTTTACTACATAGGTACTAATAAACTTTTAATAATATCTAAATTAAAAAGTTGTACTTCTTTTCTTCAGAAAATGTTAGAAAGTAAATTTGATCAATTGTTCTTGATGAAAATTGATACTGAATAGTTTCCTCTAGAAGAATATTTTCTTTATCACTTTCACTAGGGTTCGATGAGTTTTCAAAATTAAAAATTAACTGTTGATACGTAACTATCCATAATAAAACATGTCTTAATAAATACCTAATTTTTTGAACACCCGGTTTTGAGGGGTGGGTAAGACTTTTTGAGTTACTTTACCCCCACTGGTTTTATAATGAAATCACTAGATGTAAAGTGGTCTGAACTCACTGCATACTTTGGAACATCTAGTAGGCAAAAAATATTCAATCATGATCGTTTCTCGTCAATGTCATTCGGAAATCTACAAACATCATAACAAAGCTGCAAATCGTTTCTGTGTATCATGCTCGTAGAGTACAGATGTACTTACTGTCGCAGGCATTCACCTTGACCGCAAAACTCTTTCTTCAGTCCAGTCTATTATTAGCTTTCGAGTTGTGTACACGATAAGTCACTTGGGCGTATTGCATATTGTTTTTGTTTTTATTTTATTTGTTGTTCTGTATTGTTGATATTAATTTAATACTAAAGCATGGCAGACATACGCAGGGTTAGAAAACGGCCATTCGCAGACAAAGTGAATAAATTCATAGGTGAATTCCCGGATTTATTCTATGATAGTGCTAAAATAATTTGTAACGTGTGTGAGAAAGATTTGATGTGCTGGGATAAGCGTGATTGTGGACTTCACGTAAATAGTGTACACCATAAAAATAAAAAAAAACGTGCTTCGACAACACAGTTTATGTTTAATTTACTATTAATGCTGATTGCCTGTGATGTTCCGCTGCACATACTCGATAAACAACTATTTCGAGAGTTCTAGAATAAATACAATGCCCAGGTGAAGTTAACAAGTCGCACAACATTATATAACTATCTACCAACTGTACACGTAGAGATGGTAAATAAGATGAAATGTGAATTAAAAAATACATGGCTGTGGTTATCTGTTGATGAGACAACAGATTGTAAAAAAAATCCTATTTTAAATGTTTTAGTACGAGTACTGGACCCTAGCTTAAACCGACATTACCACGGTGGTGCTGGAGACGTTAGAAAAGATTTGAACTATCAAAAAGTCAAGTGTGGTGTTGTGACTGATGGAAGGGAATGTGTGAAGAAAAGGTTGCGTATAATGTTACGTGTAAAGTGCAAGCTTTACACTTGTGGCAGAAACTATTCGAAAAGGTTTTCCAGAGGTGGATGCATTAATAGCAAGTACAAGAAAAGTGTTTCTTAAATCTCCTAAACGTCTCCGTGCATTTCATAGCAAGTGTCCCGGTATTCCTGAACCACTACAGCCGATTCTTACATGTTAGGGAACATGGTTGCAGGCAGCTTTTTATTATGCTGAATATTTCCAACAAATAAAAGCTGTGATACTACAATTCAATCCATATGAGGCTGCAGCTATTAAGGAAAGACAGACAAAATTCGAAGATATTACCGTTGAAATAGCTTTAAAAAATATTGCAAAGAACTATAAACCATTACATGAAAGCATAAAAAAATTAGAAAACAGTGCGTTGTCGTTAGAGGAGCCATTGCAAATAGTGGACGAAGTAAATCTACTGCTACACGTTATAGTTGACACAACAAATGAGCGCGTTAAAGAAAAGTTCGCAAGTGTGTTAAATAAAGACACCGGTTTTACCAAATTAAGACAAATATGTGATGGTGCAGCTCCAGATCCGTTAAGTGCATTCAAAGACTGTTTTACGTATGCATGTAATACACTGATGTAATATCAATAGATGTCGAACGGTCGTTTTCAAAATATAAGAATACATTTTCACCAAAGCGAACATCACTCATGGAGACAACCATAAAAACATACCTGATGCTGCAAAATGGCTACACATCTTCTCCAGTTTGTGATAAGCAAGCTAGTTCATCAAGCTAGTTAAGAGGGTAAGTTTTACGTACATTGTTATAAATTGTAACAGTTTATTGTTTCTCGTATTAGTTAATTTCGCGTACGCCACTGTCCCACGGAACATTTTTGACAGCCCTATTAATGAGTAGTTATCCTTGCAATTATTTTAATATTTTACAAAACTCATAATCCTAGGAGGTTTCCTTTCTATCCTACTTTTGAGATTTTATTATGAGACTGAGTAAGATACCTCTTTACATATTCACGGCCACTCCAGAGTGCAATAGCCTTGCCTTTTGCGGGGATTCATTCAATAAAACTCTAGGCCCTAGGACCCATCTAAATTTCATTGCGTCACTCAGATCTCTTCTTTATCGTGGAAACTCAGGATTTGAGAATGCTCTGGTGGAAATTCACTTTTACACTTCTCGCATATATTTGCTTGCATTAAAAAGGTCTGTTGAAAAAATGAATGTGAAAATTCTAGGAACAAGTATAATCATGAGGCTGCGAGCGTGAGTGAGGTGAATAAAACACTAAAAACTTCACAAATATAAAAATATAAAGTACCATCATGTTTCTTATGTGCAAAAGCAATAAAAATCACATACTGCCTATTTTTCTTAATTCTAAATCATTATGTCGTTTGTGTTTAATGATATGTATCCCCATTAAACGTAAACATCATATTGATACAAGACTATTATCTCTATACATAATATTTTTATCTCTCTCTTGTTACAAGTACTATTTATATGTAATTTCTTTGTGCTTTCAGTGTCATGTGACATGTTTAATGGTATGATAAACAGGCAGCCACTTTTCAGGACCAGCAGTTATATAAAAACATAATTCGGATCAGTTTAATATCATCATTTGAGTTTTCAACACCTATAGAAATGTGTAAAATACGTGAAAGAGCCAATTTTATTCAGTTAAGTGACTTTGAACGAGGTCAAATAATAATTTTTATAGATTATCTAACGTACGAATCTTATTTTCCTCTGCAATCAGGTTGTCTCACTACTAATAAATTATGTTTACTCTCGTACGTGATGCGAGTTGTTTTGTGTAAACAAGTCGATATCCTCTGTCCTTCATAAAGCTATGCAATAACGAAAGTGTCCTTCAGCTGTTCATGTTCACGGGCGAGCATTTGTCACAATAACAAATTGCATCTTTACTTCGGAAACGATGGGGTGTGGGTGTGTTGATTTTATCGCCAGAATTCTCGCAGAGGAATGTGCAGTAGAGGGCGAGTAAAATCATTTATCAGATAAATGTGTTCTTTTCATGAAATATTAAGACAGCTCGTGTATATTTAAACCTTAAAGCACAGGCTGAGTCATGCCTCACACATGACCCGCTATATTCTCCTACAGAACTGTATTAAATTTTCAGTTTTTAACTTTTTATAAACATAGTAATTTACTAAATTCCAGATGTTTTTTGAAGACTATGTTGAAAAGCCAAAAATATTAGTAGTGGAAATTAGTAAAATTTGAGATATAGGAAATATTTTAAAAAAAGTGGTAATTATAAAAAAATTCATGGATTATGTGATCAGCAGGCAGTGGAAATATTTGCCATTTTTCAGGGCCGGCAGTTATATAAAAAAATCCGATTTTTTAAATAGCCTTTACGAGTATATGATTGATGTGTATACGTGTATTTATATACCTGTAATGCCGTGTAAATGTGGTCAACTGGTAACAAAGACCGATTGAACAAGCGAGATGGACTTAACAGTGTGTGTATTGCAGCTGGTTGGTGGGGCATAGACCGAACCTGTCCCTATGTTCACTTATTCCAACTCATTTCATTCTAGTTCGCAGTCATCTCTCGTATTCGTTTTCTAACTGGCCACACTTGGCGCTAGACATATGGTATATTGATGGTGTAGCGCACACATTTTTGGGCAAAAATGAGTTAAACACTAAACAAATGCAAACACTTGCTATTGTTGTTAGTGTATTTAACTCATTTTTGCTCAACCACATATGTGCGCCACACCATCATATGCAACCAGTATTGAGGACAAGAAGCCAGGATAAACGTTCTCTTGTTAGGCAATTAGCGACACGATTGCGTACAGTTATTTTTGCGGAGTGGCTTTTGGCATATGGCCAACTAAGATTTTCGCATACAACTACTATAACCTTATAACAGATGGGTCACATGTTCTGTATACTACATGCAATCGACGTACATGCCGTGATTGTGAAATAGACTTAAATTCGGCTATTCATCGAGAGCATATTGTCGGTACAGTTACAAAAGACGATTTTTTTAAATGATTTGTGTGTCATGTTCTGTACATGTAGTCTGCCTTGGAAAGTAGTCGACAATGCTGACTTTAGAAGTTTGTTTGCAAAATACGTACCAGGTTTTCCTGTACCTAGTAGCAATACATTACGTACAATATATCTACTAAAAGTTTATAAAAATGTTTTGTGCAATATTATAAGGATTCGAAATAAATTTTTGTGGGTGGCAGTGGATGAAACAACTGACTTTCCGTAAATTAAGGCTGTTCATATTTTACTCAAATTCTTAGTGTACAAAAAGCTTTGTTTCCGATATTAATAGCCAGATAAGATACAAACCACAGTATAGGTAATAGTTTATAATAATAATAACCAAAGTAATACATATAACTATAATAATATAGCACTGGAGGGTGACAATAATATAATAATGACAGCAGTTTAGATCGAGTTATAATAATAATAAGTAGTATTCAATAAAGTAGGTAACATAACAATAATGGTGGAATAGTTAAGCTATGGATGAAAGTGTCTATAAATGGTTTCTTTTAAGGATAGAACTGAACAGAGATTAATATCACACAGATCAGATATACAGTTAAAATTATGTGACATAACGTAAATAGGCTGACTTTTTAATGACATTGGTTCTTGCATTAGGTGTGTAAAAAGTGATATTTTGTTTGGAATTGAAAGTTGCCACTCTAAAATTAAGGAGTTCAAGAAGTGGTGAGCAGTCAATTTTATTTTGAAGCAGATTGTGGAGAAAAATTAAATTGTTCATAATCCGTCGAGTCTTTAATGATGACATCTCGAATCTGGATAAAAGTAATTCGTGGTTGAAGCCTCGACTAGGATATACACGATCATTTTTATAATCTAAGAATTTTAAAAATTTTCTTTGGATAGATTCGAGATATGTTGATTGGTTCTCATAAATTGGGTACCAAATTAGAGATTCATACTCCAATTTGGAACGTACAAGTGAATCATGAAGAACATTCAACGCAGCGTCGTTACTGAAAGATTTACAATTTCTGATAATGAAACCTAAATTTGTTGGGGATGATAGTCCTAGATTGTTTAAGTGTTCAGCAAAAGATAATTTATTATCAAACAGTATGCCTAAATCTTTTGTTGAATTTTGCCTAACTAACACTTGGTCATTTAGAGAATACTCATATAAAATTGGCTTGTTCTTTCGCGAGTAGCTTACGACTTTACACTTAGATACATTTAGATTAAGTTTGGAAGTAGTACACCATTCTATAAGCAAGTTAACCTGATATTGTAAGAATAAGCAATCCTGTATTGTGTTAATCTTAGCATATATTTTTAGATCGCCTGCAAACAGGAGCTTACACTGTAATCACTTTAGTGACATCATCAATAAAGAGAAGAAATAAAAGCGGTCCAAGATTGGAGCCTTGCGGAACTCCAGACGTAGCCGTATACACATCCGACTTAAACCCATTGTATGCTACGTACTGTAATCTATTATCCAAGTAGGAAATTAATCAAATTGCAGGAAAACTCAATATATGCGAGTTTAGATATTATAATAGAATGATTAATAGTATCGAAGGCCTTTGAGAAATGATTACCAGGAGTTTCTTCTCCCTGGTAATCAGTTCAGTAGATATTTCTAGAAAACGATATTTCCCGTTCTTTCAAAGGACCGTAGCTCCTTTAGAAAGTGTTTTGAAAACTATTGTTATTAGACATTTCCAAATAAGGAGATCTATTATTAAAATCTGAAACAACCTGTATGTTTGTAAGTGGTTGTAGTGCTTAAAAGTAAATTTAATAAATGACAAGAAAAATTTCATAACATAAATATCAATCCTTAGACTTGACAAAATTCAGTATTTTTTTAAAAATATCTGTTTAATACTTCAGAAACTTTATTTTGTTGACTAAACTTCATAAAAAATAACAGTACTAAAGCCCCTGTTTATATTAAGGATAACGAGAGATGTAATGTCGTCATTTTGCCATAAGTGGAGGATATATCTTTATTTCTGTTTGTTAGCGTTCTTTTGACGTGTATAGCACAAACATTTTTTTTTCTATTTTACAAAAAAATATACTCCATTACGTTGACAAATGATAAGTGTAGTTGATACTGCCATAACGAAGGAAATATTTGGTTAGGGGAGATGTAAAGAAGTGCTTTAATAAAAAATGTTTTAATAACACTAAGGTGATAAAATAAGTTGTCTACTTTATTATTGAAACGGATATGGACAACGTTTTTGTCTCTTGCAAAATTCATATATAGTGTATCCCCCGATTGAGTTCGCAATAAGTGAAATAAACCACAAATTCTAGAATTTTTTTTGCATATTTGGGGGTTCGTCTCTGCTTATCTGAAAAGTAGTTTTGGGTGTACTTTTGTTTTTTTTTTAATCACATTGGCCATGGCACTTAAACAAAAACTACTTTATTTTTTAGGTAAAGCACCTTTTCTGTAAAAGATACAGCAAAATGGCAATAAGGAAAGTTATTCAGATTAAAATTTTATAATCCCTTGTAAAATCTCAAGAAGATCCGAATACTTTTGATGATTTTTTCCATTGTATCTGTATTTTACATTAAAAAAAGTCATTAGTATGTTGACTTCGAAAGTGTTTGATAAATCACGTACCTAAAAAAATATTTATTCATTTAGGTACTTTCTTTTAATGTGAATGAAGTTTTTTCACAGTATAGCCAGTAGTTTATTTGTCTTTATTGCTAGGCCTCGCCGCCGGGAACCTTCAAGAGCGATTATACTGACCCATTATAATGAAAAGCATCAGTGAAGTAGCGGCCGTTAGATCGGCGTGTATTTTATCAGCGAAATAAAAAATAAGTCGTGGTGTAAGTGCTTTACGGTAATTGGTTTACTGTGACAATAGTATGCATTTTATTTTATTTTAAAGTGGGGAACGATAAGAACAGAGGGGGAATGGTTTGCTCATGTAAAGGCTGTACAAATAGAAGTTATTGTACTAATGAAAAGTTTTATTCATTTCCTCGTGATGACGAAAGCTAAGTGAAAAACTGTTATACAATTGCAAGCACAAAACATATTGAATTTAGTATAAGAGTTAGGTATTTTGCAAAAACAAGAACCACTTATGAAGTCATTTTAAGAGTATAAATTGAAAGTATAAATAAAATAGGAAATAGAATAAAAATAAACTACTGCCAATTACTTGGGGATCAGAACTTCCTCAGCGTGTGGTGGAGATTATAATAAAAGTAATTTTTGACGTTTCGAAAAAATCGCATTTTTTTACGTTCCAAAAAGTCACATTTTTTGACGTTCCAAAGATTCACATTTTTTGACGTTTCAAAAAAGTCACATTTTGCCGTTTCAAAAAAATCACATTGGTGGAATGTCACTAATATTTTTTTTAGACATTGGGACCGATTTTGTTCTTCAACGAACTCAATCTCTTCCTTGACCTCTACAATGTGTGTACCCCGACAGATAAAACCATGCAAGTTGTACTAACCGAGTTATAAAAGTTGATCGCAAAACTACTGACAAAGACGAATTCCGAAACGAGACGAGAACAACAAAATAATGGTAGCCCGAATGGAGGTATCCGCTGTTATAAGTGTGGCAAATTGGGCCATATTAAGAGGAACTGTCATGAGCTCAACATTCAAGATCTAATGTCCGAAGTACAAAAGACCATGCAACTACTGATAAACTCGAATCTCCAGCCGACACAAAACCAACAGCAAAGTAGTGGGAGACAGATTGGCGGAGGCATGCGCCGTTATGTGTGGCAGAGTGGGCCATATTCACAGTAACTGTCGTCAGCGCAGCCCTGAGAGGGTAAATGTCGCAGAAATAGAGAAACCGTAGGAAAACTGGCGAGCTGGTACTTCAGGGAATATGGCAGATGGCTTTTCTAAAAGACCATGTCAGAAAGACTTCAAGCCTTGCCACCCTAAGGGAAAACAGCAAAATGTACAAATAATGAATACCGTTAAGATTGAAGTTCCGGATTATTGGACAAAAAGAGTCGTTAAGGGAAGCGCAGTTAAATGATAAGGAAACTGGCCCTATTCTGAATTGGAAAGAAAGAGAAACTCGACCCTATTGGAAGGACATTTCAAATAAATTAGTGGGGCTAAAGGCTTTTGAAATTTTCATTAATATTTAAGTCACCCTATATAAAGATTTTTTTTCCACTTACAGTTATGCACAAAAGTTGTATCTTCAAAACTGTTACACCAATGGACTGTGTAGACGGGTTAGATGAGACTGGAATTGTACGCGAACGGCCGGGAATATTCTGGAATGCTCTAGACCGTATGAATGGATGTATAAATAAGACGCACGGTGGGCCGAGACTCAGTCTTAAGTTTAACGTGAACGAGTAAAGAAGAAATAAGAAAGAGACTTATAAGTGTTCAAGTGTGATTATAATTAAGACAGTAATTAATCTATTGTTGCAAATTGTTAATTAGTAAATAAAGTAGTGAGTAAGGGTTACCTGGACTTACAATCAACAAATCTATAGGTGTTTGTGTGGATATTAAAACGTAACAATACTAATGGAGCTAATATAGGACTAAAAAAACCGTTTCGGTAATTTTCCAACATTTCCGAAACGTGCGTGAAAATTGTTAAATTCATATTCGGTTTCATCGGCAGAACACCAAACAAGTAATTCTATAAAATTATGAGTAGGTCGTTAATTCGCCACTGTTGAATAATATTTAATATTACGTTTAAATTTATATGGCTCCGTGGTCTAGAGGTAACGTACTTGCATCGAAACCTCGGGGTCCCGGGTTCGATTCCCGGCCGAGGAACTGGGATATTGGATATTGGATGTGTGTCCGTTGTCTCCTAATGTGTAACCCTGTCCAGCACAAAGTCACAAAGACCTTCAGGAATAAAGGGGGTTGTAATTACATGTGGTGTTATTATTATTATTATTATAATTGCGAGTAATGTGTGGTGGTTAAAGGCATATTTGCTGAAACGCATTCGAGTAAAAAATTTTCGCTTCAACTGTTCGCGATCAATGTATAAAAATTTGATTCATTTACAAAAAAATTTATCTAGAAACATCAGACATCCAAAACAGTTTCGTCCCATTTGTCCATAAATCATCCTAATATGGCAACTATAAACATACATAGAAACTACTTCAGCTGGGTGGGAAGTGAATATTTCATATTAACTAACTAAAGTTCTTGTTATTATGCGATTAATACATCGTCCGCAGGGGTATGTGATGATATTATCTGTTGGCTAGTGCCAGTTACGAGCTTTGATAAGTGAAACAAAGACGTTTGTTAAGCGTAAAAAGCAACAGATGGTGACCTAGCCACACTATTCTATATAAATTGAAAGTTTCCTCGCCAATGGCATTGAAAGTACGAGGGTTTAGAACTGAATAGAGAGATGGGAAAATATGATTTAGAACAGCCAGGATAAAGTTGAAAAGTGGATTGCTATAACTAAAACTTGATTAGTGCAGGTCGTGAAGACGAATGGGAGAAGATTGATAATGTGTATATAAACCAGAAAGCGAGTTTATTTGTAATAAAGTTTTCAAAAACAATTTATTTTCTATAATGGGTCCAATATATTTTCCTCCAAATGACATACAATATAATTTTTACAACAAATCGTAAAAGTTAGGTTTAATCTATTAAATAAATATATATATTAATAATAATGGTAAATACGAAAAAGTGTAATTAACAAAAATTATTATTTAAAATTTAATATCGTGTCCTTTAGTACAGATTTGTAGAAAAATTTAGTTAGGTTAGGATCGGCAAAAAAAATTATATTTTGTGACATTACTAACGTTTCGAGATTTTCCCCTCTTCTTCTATATGTTTTTATCATTTGTAGCATGCTTATCTAAGAAGATTTACCATCACATTTTAGAAATAAACTGAAAATACAATTTGCATATGTGTTCTCACTTACCCCTCCGAGTTTCAGTCATATATATAGTTTATACGAAGTCAATTGAAATGGTCATTGTTAAAGCACAGGACTGTGCGCACTTAACTGATATTTTGTCCTATGTATTTAGCAATGGTATCGAGAATCAAATGGTAGTTGAAATTGTGCAGGTGAGTCCGAGACTGGCAATGTAATCAGCCTGAACGAATCATCTACGACTGCACGTGTTTTAAAAGATAATAAAACGGACAGGCCCACTAGTATAAAAAACTCATTAAATCGTTTTCACCGCAATTACGGAAACTTGTGAGATGTGCCGACATTGGCTATGTTTTGAGGACGATGGGCGACGATTGGCTGGGATCAGGATATTCGTCAATCCGATTGGTCGGTGGGTGTTTGAGTTTATATCAGTCAGGAGTCAACGTGGACTCGGATGTTACCTATTTATTTATTACATTTGTCCAGTGCAGTGCAGAAATACCTATTATAATATCAAGGTGGTTCCGGTTTATACTTAGTGTTCATATTGATAAATATTTATTACTACATAAAAGGTATTTAAGGTATTGTATTAGGTATTTACTAATTTACTATGGCTTTCTGGAGACCATTTGAAACAGAAGATAATATAATAACGCCAGAAAATCCCGAAATAGTTGAGCCTGTTATGGTCGAGGAAGACGAAATAAATTTAGATTTTCAAAATAAAGATTTACACGTACAAAGTCAACGCATTATTTTAAATATATATGAACGTTTAAAAAAGCGAAAATCGTGAAAAATGTGAGAAAGAAATAATAGAACGTATTAACGAATTAACTAAAATATCAAATCAACAATTTATCGTGTAATTAAAAAGGAGATGTTATAGATCACGGTACAAATAGGAAACGGAAAAAATATGAAATTAAAAAATATTGATGATGCTACCAAAGATGTAATACGGTGTATAATTTATAATATGTATGAAAAAATATAGTTCCTACGTTAAAAATGATTCGAGAAAAAAATTAAGCGATTATCCTGATTATAATTATAGTTCTTTAGAAACACTACGAAATGTTTTATTAGAATGCGGTTTTAAACATAAAAAACTTGACAGTCGTATGGTAATTATGGAATCACGATGTATAGTAGCACTTCGGGTAGATTATTTGGAAAAATCAGAGAATATCGTAAACTAAACAGGCATATAGTGTATCTAGATCGCCGATTATAATTCAACCTGGTAATGATTCCTCTTCAGAAAGTGAAGATTCGACGCGTCAACTTTTAGCCTTTAACTTTTTTAATATACATATATTTTCAGAACAAAATATTTAGCTATTATATTAGGTATGAAGTTTACTTTTTTATTGTTACATTTCTTGGAATATATTTTATTTAGTTGACAGAAATTTTAATTTAAGTTACTTTATTCTAGAGACATATTTTAATTTTGTTTTTATTTATGTTTTATCTAAACAAATATTTATTTTTGTGGTACTAATTCTTTGCTTTGTTAAGAAACTTACATTTTTATTTTTATTTTAGAAGAAACTTTTATTTTATTTTTTACTATATAACATCCTTGCCCATCCTAATCTAACCTGTCCCATTCCCTCATCCCAAGGATATGTTCATACCTTTCGTTGGTCCTTGCAGAGCAATAACATATTTCAATATAGTATGGGTTAACTCTAAAACTAAACCCAATAAATTTAAATATTTAGACTTTATATCTAAAACTGATATAATATTTCAAAAATATGTTATTGGCGAAATGAACAAAAATAAGCTATCTAATAAACAAAAAATAATAAAAATTAATATAATTTTCAAACAAGTATACATTTTCTTACGACAAGCATTTCTATTTACCTCCGCCATGTACAATAAAGAGTGCCGACGATTTTTGCAGGCTTTTAGTTTTTATACATTTCAATTGACTTCGTACAAACTATAACAATGTAAAACAGTATATTCGTTATTTCCGATACTGTATACTAAATGATATTACGTATGCTACGCCTCAAGCTGTCGATGATTTCTCAAATTTCTTCTCAGACATCTACCTTCAATCAGATCCATCTCATAGTGTATCACTCTTCATTCAGTAACGCACGTAGGTATTCACATCAACAGCATTACAGAGTAAATTATAATCGAGGTAGGAAAAGAGTTAAAAAATAAACTTACCTCGGGAGTAGATAATGTACCCAATTTCATTGTGAAAGACTGTGTGCTTTTCTAACACCGTTGCACATCTTATTTATTATTATTTTAGCGCCTACTAAATGTCCGAATATACGGAAAACAACTAAAAGTTGCCCAACTCTCAAAACCGGCGATTCCTCCTCAATATGTCACTACACACCTATTGTTATCATCTGCAATGTTGGTCAAATCATAGAGATTATTATTTATGACATTATTTCCTCCTCAGTTAAAGGACTAATAAATCTCTATCAATATGGTTTCTAACTTAACCTGTATTAAACAATACATCTCCGAAATCTTCAACTCACAAGGTCAAGTATATGTCGTATATACTGGCATGCGAAAGACCCTTGATCAAATAGACAAATTTATATTTTTTAATAAAATTCAATGGTGCTGGAATTTCAGAAACTTTGTTACTCTAATGGAATCCTACTTATTTAATAAACCACAATTTATCAAATATAGATATCACGACTTTCTCACCACATCTGGTATCCCTCAGCGATCCAACTAAGGGCCACCTTTGTTTCTGATTTTTATCAATAATTTATCTCTTAGCATAAATTCTTCTCAACATACAGTCAATCACTCAAGCAATCGCATCATTTGGTATTTTCAATCCCTCCAGAGTTGAATAAGTCCTTCAAGGAAGCGGTGGTGGAATCTACTCCTAAAATTTTCAGTGGCAAGGGTGTAAAGTAAAACATCGTTTATAAGCTCGTTAGATTCTCCTTAACAACGGTACTTACTTTTAAATTTGGGCTAATAATTTGCGATAAATTTCATTCTAATGTTAAATAATTTGATGAATTACTTGCTTCCCGGATATATGTTTTGATGCACTTGCTTTATTTTCTCTTTTTCATACTGAAGGTAAAAAATGGCAAAACAGTTAGCTGATATTATTAAAGCAACTCTATAGTCAGTACCTAGTCTGTAACTTTATCAACTGCTTTTTGTTATTAAAATAATGACTGATTTAGTTAAAGATAGAAGATAAACTATCAACTTATTTATCAATATCTTTCTCATCTACAACCATGGGAATATCATCTGCAAAGTATTGAAAACGCAGTTATATTACTCTCCTGGTCACTTAAATGTAAAGCAATAATAAAGGCCCTAAGATGCTGGCCTGTGGTATTCCAATGGTTGTTCAAATTTAGCATTAAAGTAATTTACAAGTGATTTATTTTCCTTAGTTAGGATTTTAATTGTTTTAAGTTATATCGTAATACTCTTTATTATTCAAAAGAGTATCTTGGTACTTATCAGTAAGTTGAGAATGTTATTTGAAATCTGACCAAATTTAAACGAAAAGTACGATTAATATATGGCAGGAGTTAGCATCTTCATTGCAATTATAAATAGTTTTCTTCTGTTGTATGGTTTTGATAACCTAATGAATCGATTAAGAGTTTATGAGATGCAGAACAAAGTAGTTAGTCTGTACTAAAACATTTTATTACTAATCACATGTGCTATTTTTTATTAAAAAAAAACATGTAACTAATTAGCTCCTCTAGAAGGTTTTTAAGGATGGTGGATATGCAACCAAAATTATTCCTGAAGGAAGTTGGAACCTTTGAGCTTCATCTTGCTGCCATATTAACCCTTAGTTATTATCAAGTTCAACAATGAGATCATTTATTTCGTAGCTTAAAAGTTGTAATTGGCGTTGTCCGTTTAAATTTTAATGGAGGAATATAGGTCCAATTACTTTATTACGGTATATATCATACTAAACATGTATCGACGTCCCGCTTGTTCTTGAATTTCCTGAACGCTTCGTGGATTTTGCACTACCAGAACCTACTGTTCTGCCTCTTAAAGTATCCAGCCGTTGTGAAGGTAGCAAAGTCTGTCCATAATATGTTTTTAAGGAAAATCTACGTATTCTTTCAACCATATTGTTGCAATACTGAAGCCTATGTTCAGTTTGTTGCTCTGACAATTTTTGAACAGGCGCAATATGGCATTACTTCTAAAGCGGCGGTTTAGTAGTGCCTTCTTTTATTAAGTACCTAATGAACCTGTTTCTTTTATTTTTCGTCAATTCGTATAAATATTATTGGAGGAGGAAGTCTTCTATCTGGATATTTTCTAGAATATTCTCTTTTAGCTGTAAAATATTTGCGTGAAGGTTACATAATTTGGACTGTTTCTATTTACTTACCTAAAGAGGTATTTTTATTACATTCCATATTGTATACGCGTAACATATATCTTTCTTACTTGGAGTACATTTCTAACACAATAAACGATACGGTAACTAAATTTTTAGTAATAAATTATTGACAGATCTTAAAGCATTTTATGCATTGTTTTTCCCAAGGCCTATGTTTAAGAGCATGTGATTGCTATCCATGATGTAATTTAAGTAATTCAACATTTCCCCCGTGATGACCTGTACATTAACTGCATTCTTATTTAAATTTCTTCTCCAAACTGGCACAGTTTCACGTAGAAAATGTTTGTGTTGGATTATTTCTATTTTTTACGTGTATCTTGACTGGTCTAAATAGATTTCGTGCGTAAAAACGTTTATTTTTTTTAACATACCAAATCAACTCTACCTAAAGAATAATCGATACACGGATGTGTTATTTCACGCGTCCCAAGCAACTTTACTAAATGAAACTTTTTTTTGTAAAATCTATTAGAATTCTTCCACCAAACTCCCCTGAGAAAACCTCTGATAATCATTTCGGTCCTTCTCTCTGTTCATTCTAGCCGATGGGTTCTTTTAAATCCTATCACTTGCTAAAATGCTGCTAAAATTCCATTTGAATTGCTTCACCGCCATATATGATGATAATAACATCACAAATAATTGGATGGCCTTTTAAATATTATGTAAATTTTCAGTAAATCAAAAATTTTGCGTGTCATTTATGTACAATCTACGCATTAGAAATTTATGTAGAGGAAAATATAAGAATAGCTTTTTATATATTTCCAATTTAAAAAAATAACTAAATACATGGAACGATAATTTTACCAATAAATTAAAATTTTTGTGTGCACACATTTTAATAAAAAAATATTTAATATTTACATTAGTGGTCCAGAGAAATATGGATTTACTCTTTTCTTGAAATTGCAAATAAGTTATTGATTCCGGTTGACAGAAAAGTGAGGAGAATATTTTTAAATTTTGTTACGTTCTAGATCGGGAGCAAAGCTCTGTTTGAGTTATTGAAGAGCTCGCATATTGAAAAAATGTTATACATATCATCTAAATCAATTATTTTATTCATATGCAAAGGAAATTATACGAGATATTTGATAAATCAATATGAATATTTTATGAGGAATTCTTACATTCCAAAGCAGTGATGAAATACTCGATAAAAGATATGAAGGTCCGTCATTATTTTTACCTTACCCCTTATTTTTACTTTCTTATATCTAATATAAGGAAGTATAGTAATCGTAATTTTTTTCGACCTCGAGATTTTGATTGATATATATGTTTTGAACTCTCCCTGAATCCATTCTATTTTCCGAATGATCTGTCTGTCGGTTCGTGTGTGTGTGTATGTATGTGTGTGTGACCACGATAACTCAAAAAATACTAATGGAAGCCTTCCAAAATTTGGCAATTAAGATTTTCAAGAACATTTTAGGTGGCACATTAAATTTGGTGAATGTGGCACCACCAGAAGGGACATAATGAATGAGAGAAAAAAAAAGTTACAATTTCGGGAGAAACAATTTAAAAAAGATTTATAGCATTTCTGGATGAATCTCGACGAGTTATAATGAAAAAACATAACTTTATGGAAAAATCTGTCTGCATGTCTGTTGTATCGCGATAGCAGCCACAGTTTTTGAGATAATACTTTCAAATTTTGTACACGTGTTTTAAAGGCCAAAGATAATGATAAATTCGGTGATGAGAAAAATTGGCCAGCTGAAAGGAGATTCACGGGACCAAATTTTTTTTGTATTTGTCTTTACAAAAAAAATATATTCTTGAAAAAAGATTATAGATCATGTCTACTATATTAAGCCAATAAATTACATTTTCCAAGTACTTAAATTAACTTGCGTGAATGTTATCCCAACATTAAAAAAAGACTTAAATAAAGCTGATGTAAACTGAAATTTTTTACACGATTGACCACATAAAATGGAGTTATGATATATTTAGCAGTTTGACATTTAAAACTTTTAAGTTAGCTACAAAAAAGTCAAAGTCAATAAGAAGAGATTATTAATATATATGACATGAATTATTATTGACAGTATTGAACGATGCTGATAATTAATTATTTAAAAATTTTAATAAATCAGTACGCTATTAAAATTTAGTTAAGGTAAATGAAGAATTAAATAGGATGCTTTTTTTAGATCAGGATGATATATACTGGTATAAAAAAGTTATGTGCTGGCCACATCAGATATTTTTTAGATAACAGCGATAAAAATGACATCATCATATGCACAAATATATCTAATTTATACCGTCTGTTCCTTTTTTTAGGCGTTTACTTTGGATTTCACAAGGACCAGTCCATACATTTGCTTCACATTTTATGCACAGTTAGCCAGCATTCAATTTCAAAATTATTTATAATGTAATGATATTAAATACTGACATTAGACTGACTGATTACACCCCCAAGGGTGTGTAGGAATTTACATTAATGCCAAGCAAAATAAACTTTTTCATCACTGACGATATGCATTAACACATTTGCTTTTTTGGATTATAACTAGCCTGTGTCCTGACCAGCTCGGTATGCCTGATTATTTATTTTTCATGAATATGGCAAATAAATACACGACAGTGCATTTTAATGAATTTAAGTTGATGACTGTTTCCACAAGACGAAATGTCGCATTAACTCTTTTGCGATTATTTTATAAAGAAAAAAAAGTTGCTTTTAGGAGTATTGTTTTCAATATTCCCAAAAATGTAATGATAATGAGTAAAAAAAATTGACAGAACATTTTTCGTAACTTCTCCAAACAGATTTGTAAAAACATGCCTGTAAAAACATAATATAAAATGCCTGCCCCACATATCATAGGAGATCAGACTGTGGGTCACCATTGGCCTGATGGTGATTCTCCAGTTTGCAACCCATCGTCATGTATTTTGATTATATCACTATCGATTTAGAGTCAATTTAAATATCATTTAAATATAAAACTTGCAAATTCAACACCATTAGCAATATATAAAATTATTGATTATGAAGAAAACATTCATATTCCAGTACATCAATAAGAGCTGACATCGTTACTTTTATATTTCATTATTCATGTTATTATCCAGTGGCGTGTGGCATCACTTTTTAGGCAATAGTAGTACTTGCTGAATTGAACATAAATACGATTAAATAAGATATTAATTTCTATATTTTGATATGCATATATGTTTTACTTGCATACTGCGTTCATCTATCATTAATCAAAATTGTGGCCCCGGGGAGAGGAAAAGGGGGGGGGGGGGGGGGGGGGGGGGGGCCCCAAAAAAAAATTGGGGGGGGGGGAAAAAAAAAAAAAAAAAAAAAAGGGGAGAAAAAAAAAAAAAAAGGGGGGGGGGGAGAAAAAATTTAAACCCCCCCCAATTGGGAGGGGAAGGGGAGGGGTTTGTGTGTTTAAAAAAAAAAAAAGCTGTGGGGGGGACTCGCCCCGGCAGGGGGAGGGAAAAAAAGGGGGGGGGGGCCCCCCCCCCGGAGGGTATAAAAGAATTTTTAAAAAATAGCAGCAGAAAACAGATACAAGATCCAACAAAAACAGATACATTTAAAACAAATGAAATAAAAAAAAAAAAAAAAAAAAAAAAAAAAAAAAAAAAAAAAAACAACACCCCCCCCAAAAAAAAAAAAACAAAATGGGGGGGGGGGCAACAGGGGGGGGTATGCCAAAAATAAACTAAACAAGCCAAGCAGCATTATCGACAGTCCTGCAAAAACAGAGTCCTCACGCATATAGTCAATGGGCGTAGGTTCATAAAATGGAACAATAACAAAACTAAATTTATCGGAACAGCTGATGCAGTAAATACAAAATTTGCGGCAGCAAATATTTCAAAGAGAACTTGGATTCACGTAGCAGGTTTTCACAGGGACCTTAGAGTAGAGGATATGCACGAATTCTTGGAAAATAAATCCACAGAAATGATTTTCTTTGCTTCAAAATAAATCCGAAACACAAAGCACCACCTTTTAGCTCCTTTAAAATAGGTGCTGACTCCACTATTAAAGGGCAAGTTCTAAACCCATGTCACTGAAACGAAGACATAACGATAAGCGAGTTTGATTTTTTTCAAGCCGCAAGAAACAAGATACAATACGAAAAAGAAACAATCAAACTCACCGCCTTGTTTAGTTAAGATCAATATGAAAACAACAACACTGAGTTAATAATCCAAAACAAAACAACATTAAAGTTAATACATCTAAATGCTCAAGGACTTTCAAACAAAATCAACAGATAAAAAGTTCTTCTGAACACTGAGAAACCTCAAATTGTGTTAATTAGTGAGCATTGAATGTCTCAAGAACAAGCATCTGTAACTGGAATATATCGGTATTCCATAGTTAGCTGCTATTGCTGGTCATCATCAATACATGGAGGTGTAGCAGTATACAGCAATAATGACATAACCTACAGGCCTTTAGAAATCAGCAACCAGTATGAATGATGCAAACCAAGCATGGAATTAGTTTTATCAAAATTTCTTTTATTGTCTAGACATAGCATGTCCGCTTATTAAAACAAAAATCAACCGTGCTAAGCTAAACTGTAATTGGATAGACTCTAATATTGTTGAGGAGAGAAAAACTTGAAAAATTTGTATTGGTTAAATATAAATATGAAAATCCTTCCTTAAACAATAAATATAAGGTAGCAGAAAAAAGTGTTCGCCGACCAAGTGCAGTTAAGAAAACAGGAATTTTATCACAATAAAATAGTGAATTCCATAAATGTTTCCCGAGAAATTTGGAACATTGTAAATTGAAATCTAGGCAGATTAAAAACTCAAATCTCAATACCTATGATAAGACAAAATGATATAATTATTCAAGACCAAAATTGCACTTGTAATTTTTCTGTGAGTATTTTGCTGAAGTTGCAGAAAAGTCTTTACTTGCCTCCTACGACAACCTAAACGGTGAATGTAACGCCTGAGGATATTTTAGAGCACCTGAATGACATGCAAAATAAAAAATCTAGCGGACATGATGGTATTCCTATAAAAGTTCTCAAACATATTTCTCAGTTCATTATGTACCCACTTTGCTATATCTTCAATTTATCTATTAAATCTAGAGTCTTCCCAGACTTCTTAAAACTTGCTACATAAAAAAAGGATCACGAATCTATTGGAAAATTGTAGACCAATAGCTCTAATTTCATGTTTCTCCAAACTATTTGAGAAAATCATTCATAAAAGGATTACTAAATTTCTAAACCACTTTAATATCGTATCAATAATAATAATAAGCAAATATAGTTCTGAAACAATTTTACTACTGGTGTAATCGAAATAAATTATTAATAAACACATCTAAAACAAAATACATATTATTTCACTTAAGAAAATTATATCAAAACCCCACGCCAAAAATAAATAACAAAACTCTTGAAAAAGTAAACAACGCGAAATTTCTCGGAATACAAATCGAAGAAAATCTCTCGTGGTCTGTACAAGTGGAATATATATCAAAAAAAAAAATAAATTCAGCCTACTTCGCAATAAGAAATCTTAAATATTCTATGGGAGAGCTGTATCTCTTAAAAATTTACTTCGCTTTAGTATACCCCCACTTAAAATATTTAATATTATACTGAGGCATATCAACAAACGCACAGCGGATATTTATTCTGCAGAAACGTATAATAAGACTAATTTTCTTATTAAATCCACTCGACTCGTGTCGGCCAGTGTTTCAAAATAAAAATGTTCTAACGTTTTATTCCATACTTATTTAGGAAGCCGCATTATTCGTAAAGTTAAACCAAAATAAATTTCCCAACGCGAAAATCTGCATGATCATAATACTAGAAATGCAAATCTCATTCAAATAAATAATTTTAATCTGAGTTCTTACAAAAAAAGGATCATAGGGGCGGAGTTTCAAGGCTAGAAGTGGGCGTCCAGAACCCCCCATTATCCACTACTTGTTTGGTGACAATAATCTTCAGATAAACTTGGTTGGCAAAAAGCATGTTGAATATAGTGTCCATTATTTTTTCTCCATATCTCTATTTTTCGAAACTATGTTAGTTTAGTGTCACAGTAATGCTTCTAACTCATTTCAGAAATGGCAGGTATACTCTATTAAAAAAAAAGGAGAATTATGAGAAAATGAAAATTAAAAATGAATGTACAATTCTGTAATCTATTTGATACTTGAATGAATCAAATTCGAAGGACGCAAGGACGAGAATCTGGCGGTGCTCCTCACCTTCTCGCATCTATTTATCCGCCACTGTTACTCAAACATAAAATACTCCAATATAAATTGGAAATATTGTATTCGTGAAATATTTCAGCATTTTCATAAATTTGTAATGCATGGATGCTACATGATCGATGTAAGTTTTATATTTCCCGAGATATATTTTAAGGAGCACTGCAAAATATAAAAGTAAGAGCTTTGCTATGTACACTTGTACCTTTACTTTTATGGAGCAAAGGAGATTACTTATTTCAGTCAATTTATAAAAGGTTTACATTTAAAAAGGTTTGAGCGATGAGTAAATGCCTATAAAACTATACAGCGTGCAAGAAAATATGAAGCATTTTTTCATGAAAAAACGTTGGGACATCAATTTATTATTATATTTTCATTAGTCGACATTTGAACCACTACGACTACTTCATGACTGCAAATTATAGCAAAAAAATTCTATTAGCCAAATTTAGTACAGTAGTTCGACATGCGTTTCGCCAATAAAGCTGGAATCATCTGGAGATAGTTAAGATGATAAAAGACAGTAATTGTCAAACAGAAAAATAAATAGAATATAAATATTTTAATATCGCTTTTCAAAAAATTCTAGAAGTTATTACTTGACAAATTATTCCAGTATAAATTTAATTTAGCAATACATAAAATACGTCATGATAGGACAAACAAAATAACTATTAAAAATCAGAATTAAAGAACACAAATGCTCATGCAATTAAAGGTTCATTAATAAAAAAGAAAATTCCGTTTCGCAGTATAGCAATTTGGATTAAATCATGACTTATATTTACGATAAAGAATAAAATTACAGGAAGCGATCGATTAGTAACATGATTAGAGTTTGGACGGAAGTATCGCTTTCCAGTAACGACTTTTATATAGACCATGATGAAAAAAATTTTATTTCATTTTAAAATATGAATACATAAACCAATTTTATCGGTAAACGTATGACAAAAGCAAAAAAATTATATTTT